>CM042320.1:1344726-1372226 GCA_023566125.1 Zingel zingel
CTTCTCCTTGTTCCTCCTCACAATGTTACCCTCCAAGTTCATTTTCACCCGCATTTGGCCGGTTACAGCCCTTGTGTACAATCATAAAATCCAGCTGAGCTTACTTTGCAGGTTGCAGGACGGACACGGGGAGGTGGGCGGGGGCGAGCGACCGCAGCTCGGCCTCCAGTCGCTCTCTGTAGCCGGCGAACAAAGTGTTTCCTCCCGTCAGGACGATGTTCTGGTAGAAGTGGGCGTGCATCTCTGCTGGCAGAAACAAACTGTCAGCAGCTTCTCACACATACAGACGGATTATTGGTGAACAGGTGGACTACACAAGGACATCGAACACATGGATGAGCGGTTGTTGCAGCTGTAAGCAGTGAGGGACTGGACACAGATGCATTAACACTCTGGGACACGCTCCAGAAAGTACTGCAATGATGTATTCCTCCACACGTAAAATACAACCAGCACTGCAGTTACCAGATGTAAAGTTACTTTGTGAGTCGAAATAAGTGCGTTAGTTAGACCTGTGTCTGTGCTGGTTAACACAAAGTGTTCGCGAAAATGGGTCAAATCGTGCTAAAAGGTATTTCTTTGAGAAAAGAACAGCTCTGAAGTCATTCTTAAAAAAGGAAGATGTGTTCAGAGTTTAAAGTTGAATCTATCAACTAGCATTGCTCTGATTGGTTGGAGTGCTGTCCTATTGCGTGCAGAGGGAATTTGACGTAAGAAAGCTCTTTTGTCGGGCAGGTGCGTAGATATGATCAAAAGCTTAGAGAAGAGTCCCGCACACTGACCATTACGCAAGCTATCATTTATTTAGAAAAAGACAACGTTTCGGTCTCAGACCTTCATCATCAAAGGAATATTAAAGACAGCCGCTTGTCCCGCCCCTCGGATTGAGCCCTGACCAATGGGGAGCTCCCAGACCCAACATCAGGATGTAGGTCAGACCCAGATCCAACATCTGGATGTGGGTCAGACCAAACACCTGGAGACCCAGACCAAACATCTGAATGTAGGTCAGACCCAGACCCAACATCTGGATGTAGGTCAGACCCAGACCCAGCATCTGGATGTAGGTCAGACCCAGACCCAGCATCTGGATGTGGGTCAGACCCAGCATCTGGATGTGGGTCTGGCTGGTCAGGCTATCTGACAGCTGTAGTTAGACCAGGACACAGACCTTCTGGCAGGGCCTGGATGGAGTCCACGACGGCCTCGGGGATGCCCATCTCCTGGATGCCGATGTCCGACGGGTGGAAGAGCATCTCAGGAACAGCAAAGCGCTCGTTGGCCAGCCTCAAGATCTGCTCTCCGGTCTTGTACTTCCCACTTAAGACCATCTCCTCTCGCGGCTAGAGGACAGAAGGACCGACGGGGAGGGACAACGGAGGACAGACAGCTGCGTGTTCATCAGACAGAGACTAACAGGGCTACCACTAACTGTTATTAGCACTGTGGGTTATAGTTTGGTCTCTAAAATGTGGATCAGTGTTGTCCAAACGTCCTCAAATGTCTCGTTTTGTCCACAACTCAAAAATCATTCGATTAATCTTCGCCGCTCTAATACCACAAATATTAAGCCGTCTCTCACCTTGCAGAATCCTTTTTTGATGGAGCTGAAATCTGGAAGAACATAATCTATCATCACGCTGTTCTCCTCCCCCTTCTTCCTCCTACACACACACACAAGCACACACACACACACAGAGACACACACACACACACACACACAGAGAGACACACACACACACAGAGAGACACACACACACACACAGAGAGACACACACACACACACACACACACACACACACAGAGAGACACACACACAAACACACAGAGACACACACACACACACACACACACACACACACACACAGAGACACACACACACACACACACACAGTCACAGAGAGAGAGACACACACACACACACACACACACACACACACACACACACACACACACACACACACACACACACACACACACACACACACACACACCATTAGCCTGAGCTCTGTGGAGTTAACCCTGCTGTCTGTGTCTCTGGGGGGGGGGGGGGCTTACTGTAACATCTCCATGTCTTTGTAAAACTGCTGGGAGACGTAGCAGACGTCTTCTTTCACTTGGTTGATCACATAAGTTTCATCCATAACGTGTAACTGCCTGGAAGAGAGAGAGAGACAGAGACAGAGAGAGAGACAGAGAGGGACAGAGAGAGAGAGACAGAGAGAGAGAGACAGAGAGGGACAGAGAGAGAGAGACAGAGAGAGAGAGACAGAGAGGGACAGAGAGAGAGAGACAGAGAGAGACAGAGAGAGAGACAGAGAGGGACAGAGAGAGAGAGACAGAGAGAGACAGAGAGAGAGACAGAGAGAGAGAGAGAGAGAGAGAGACAGAGAGAGAGACAGAGAGGGACAGAGAGAGAGAGACAGAGAGAGACAGAGAGAGAGACAGAGAGAGACAGAGAGAGAGAGACAGAGACAGAGAGAGAGACAGAGACAGAGAGGGACAGAGAGAGAGAGAGACAGAGAGAGAGACAGAGAGGGACAGAGAGAGAGAGAGACAGAGAGAGAGACAGAGAGGGACAGAGAGAGAGACAGAGACAGAGAGGGACAGAGAGAGAGACAGAGACAGAGAGAGAGACAGAGAGAGAGACAGAGACAGAGAGAGAGAGACAGAGAGAGAGAGAGAGAGAGAGACAGAGGGAGAGAGAGAGAGAGATTCTTACATTTTATCTCATCTTTATGCCAAAAACGTCTTTAATAAGAATATGTGAGGTCATTTCCTCTAACTGGGAGGTTTTGGGGCTGATTGGTGGGATTGCTGTGCACACAGAGATACACTGGTAAGAGCCAATCAGGTTCCACCATGTATCAGCTCGTTTAAATATCTCACTAAACATGGCCCTGATACAGGCTCTATCTGGACTAAATATGGCCCTGATACAGGCTCTATCTGGACTAAATATGGCCCTGATACAGGCTCTATCTGGACTAAATATGGCCCCGATACGGGCTCTATCTGGACTAAATATGGCCCCGATACGGGCTCTATCTGGACTAAATATGGCCCCGATACAGGCTCTATCTCGACTAAATATGGCCCCGATACAGGCTCTATCTGGACTAAATATGGCCCCGATACAGGCTCTATCTGGACTAAATATGGCCCCGATACAGGCTCTATCTGGACTAAATATGGCCCCGATACAGGCTCTATCTGAACTAAATATGGCCATGATACGGGCTCTATCTGGACTAGATATGGCTTGATACAGGCTCTATCTGGACTAAATATGGCCCTGATACAGGCTCTATCTGGACTAAATATGGCCCTGATACAGGCTCTATCTGAACTAAATATGGCCCTGATACAGGCTCTATCTGAACTAAATATGGCCCTGATACAGGCTCTATCTGAGCTAAATATGGCCCTGATACAGGCTCTATCTGAGCTAAATATGGCCCTGATACAGGCTCTATCTGAGCTAAATATGGCCCTGATACAGGCTCTATCTGAGCTAGATATGGCCCCGATACAGGCTCTATCTGAGCTAGATATGGCCCCGATACAGGCTCTATCTGGACTAGATATGGCCCCGATACAGGCTCTATCTGAACTAGATATGGCCCCGATACAGGCTCTATCTGAACTAAATATGGCCCCGATACAGGCTCTATCTGGACTAAATATGGCCCCGATACAGGCTCTATCTGGACTAAATATGGCCCCGATACGGGCTCTATCTGGACTAAATATGGCCCTGATACGGGCTCTATCTGGACTAGATATGGCCCTGATACAGGCTGTATCTGGACTAAATATGGCCCTGATGCAGGCTCTGTCTGAACTAAATATGGCCCTGATACAGGCTCTATCTGAACTAAATGTGGCCCTGATACAGGCTCTATCTGGACTAAATATGGCCCTGATACAGGCTCTATCTGAGCTAAATATGGCCCTGATACAGGCTCTATCTGAACTAAATGTGGCCCTGATACAGGCTCTATCTGGACTAAATATGGCCCTGATACAGGCTCTATCTGGACTAAATGTGGCCCTGATACAGGCTCTATCTGGACTAAATATGGCCCTGATACAGGCTCTATCTGGACTAAATATGGCCCTGATACAGGCTCTATCTGGACTAAATATGGCCCTGATACAGGCTCTATCTGAACTAAATATGGCCCTGATACAGGCTCTATCTGGACTAGATATGGCCCTGATACAGGCTCTATCTGGACTAGATATGGCCCTGATACAGGCTCTATCTGGACTAGATATGGCCCTGATACAGGCTCTATCTGGACTAAATATGGCCCTGATACGGGCTCTATCTGGACTAAATATGGCCCTGATACGGGCTCTATCTGGACTAGATATGGCCCTGATACAGGCTGTATCTGGACTAAATATGGCCCTGATGCAGGCTCTGTCTGAACTAAATATGGCCCTGATACAGGCTCTATCTGAGCTAAATATGGCCCTGATACAGGCTCTATCTGAACTAAATGTGGCCCTGATACAGGCTCTATCTGGACTAAATATGGCCCTGATACAGGCTCTATCTGGACTAAATATGGCCCTGATACAGGCTCTATCTGAACTAAATGTGGCCCTGATACAGGCTCTATCTGGACTAAATATGGCCCTGATACAGGCTCTATCTGAACTAAATATGGCCCTGATACAGGCTCTATCTGGACTAGATATGGCCCTGATACAGGCTCTATCTGGACTAGATATGGCCCTGATACAGGCTCTATCTGAACTAAATATGGCCCTGATACAGGCTCTATCTGGACTAGATATGGCCCTGATACAGGCTCTATCTGGACTAAATATGGCCCTGATACAGGCTCTATCTGGACTAAATATGGCCCTGATACGGGCTCTATCTGGACTAGATATGGCCCTGATACAGGCTGTATCTGGACTAAATATGGCCCTGATGCAGGCTCTGTCTGAACTAAATATGGCCCTGATACAGGCTCTATCTGAGCTAAATGTGGCCCTGATACAGGCTCTATCTGAACTAAATGTGGCCCTGAT
Organism: Zingel zingel; assembly: GCA_023566125.1. Taxonomy (NCBI): domain Eukaryota; kingdom Metazoa; phylum Chordata; class Actinopteri; order Perciformes; family Percidae; genus Zingel; species Zingel zingel. The sequence goes on from CM042320.1 coordinate 1,349,776, forward strand.
ACAGGCTCTATCTGGACTAAATATGGCCCTGATACAGGCTCTATCTGAACTAAATGTGGCCCTGATACAGGCTCTATCTGGACTAAATATGGCCCTGATACAGGCTCTATCTGAACTAAATATGGCCCTGATACAGGCTCTATCTGGACTAGATATGGCCCTGATACAGGCTCTATCTGGACTAGATATGGCCCTGATACAGGCTCTATCTGGACTAGATATGGCCCTGATACAGGCTCTATCTGGACTAGATATGGCCCTGATACAGGCTCTATCTGGACTAAATATGGCCCTGATACAGGCTCTATCTGGACTAGATATGGCCCTGATACGGGCTCTATCTGGACTAGATATGGCCCTGATACAGGCTGTATCTGGACTAAATATGGCCCTGATGCAGGCTCTGTCTGAACTAAATATGGCCCTGATACAGGCTCTATCTGAGCTAAATATGGCCCTGATACAGGCTCTATCTGAACTAAATGTGGCCCTGATACAGGCTCTATCTGGACTAAATGTGGCCCTGATACAGGCTCTATCTGAACTAAATGTGGCCCTGATACAGGCTCTATCTGGACTAAATATGGCCCTGATACAGGCTCTATCTGAACTAAATGTGGCCCTGATACAGGCTCTATCTGGACTAAATATGGCCCTGATACAGGCTCTATCTGAACTAAATATGGCCCTGATACAGGCTCTATCTGGACTAGATATGGCCCTGATACAGGCTCTATCTGGACTAGATATGGCCCTGATACAGGCTCTATCTGGACTAGATATGGCCCTGATACAGGCTCTATCTGGACTAGATATGGCCCTGATACAGGCTCTATCTGGACTAAATATGGCCCTGATACAGGCTCTATCTGGACTAAATATGGCCCTGATACGGGCTCTATCTGGACTAGATATGGCCCTGATACAGGCTGTATCTGGACTAAATATGGCCCTGATGCAGGCTCTGTCTGAACTAAATATGGCCCTGATACAGGCTCTATCTGAGCTAAATATGGCCCTGATACAGGCTCTATCTGAACTAAATGTGGCCCTGATACAGGCTCTATCTGGACTAAATGTGGCCCTGATACAGGCTCTATCTGAACTAAATGTGGCCCTGATACAGGCTCTATCTGGACTAAATATGGCCCTGATACAGGCTCTATCTGAACTAAATATGGCCCTGATACAGGCTCTATCTGGACTAGATATGGCCCTGATACAGGCTCTATCTGGACTAGATATGGCCCTGATACAGGCTCTATCTGAACTAAATATGGCCCTGATACAGGCTCTATCTGGACTAGATATGGCCCTGATACAGGCTCTATCTGGACTAGATATGGCCCTGATACAGGCTCTATCTGGACTAAATATGGCCCTGATACAGGCTCTATCTGGACTAAATATGGCCCTGATACGGGCTCTATCTGGACTAGATATGGCCCTGATACAGGCTGTATCTGGACTAAATATGGCCCTGATGCAGGCTCTGTCTGAACTAAATATGGCCCTGATACAGGCTCTATCTGAGCTAAATATGGCCCTGATACAGGCTCTATCTGAACTAAATGTGGCCCTGATACAGGCTCTATCTGGACTAAATATGGCCCTGATACAGGCTCTATCTGAACTAAATGTGGCCCTGATACAGGCTCTATCTGGACTAAATATGGCCCTGATACAGGCTCTATCTGAACTAAATATGGCCCTGATACAGGCTCTATCTGGACTAGATATGGCCCTGATACAGGCTCTATCTGGACTAGATATGGCCCTGATACAGGCTCTATCTGGACTAGATATGGCCCTGATACAGGCTCTATCTGGACTAGATATGGCCCTGATACAGGCTCTATCTGGACTAGATATGGCCCTGATACAGGCTCTATCTGGACTCATTCAACATGTCTTTACATAATTAAAACATGTCAAATGCTTTCAATAAATTAATTGGAGAAAAAAAAAAAAAATCGAAGTATTTTAAAAATTAAAATTGCGAACGGGTGAATCGAGATCGTGATGTTATAACGGTTTATCGTGCAGGCCTACTATTTACATTTCCTGTGGCGTAGCCAGACCTTCCTCCACAGCTCTGTGGAGACCGATAACAACAGAGTGACGTTACCGATATGATATGATCTCCTTCAGGTGGTTGGTCAGTAGTTTCCCTCCCACATTGATCCTGGAAAAGCAAAAGAAAGCAGTAAGTCGTCAGCGTTTAGTTAACGCTGGTAATACTGTGGCAGGCTAGCGATTGGTGCTGCAGCCCTCTGACCTGCGGATGCCCTCCTTCATCTTCTTGCTGCGGCAGTAGGGGGCGATGTGAGTGAAGGAGAAGCCGCTGTCCACCACCAAGCAGCACAGCTCTGACGGTTTGGTGTGGAAGTAGTGATGAGCGCTGAGAGAGCCCGCTGCAGGACACACGACACGTTCAGCAGAGACTACAACACATCTCACATACACCAGAATCAAGAAAAACTACTTTCACACGGGCAGGACCAAGAGGAGGTCAAGTTACGCTGGAGTTCAGGGAACTATTTGAACTATGGAAGGATAACTTCGGCACCCCTCCTCTTCATAGTCGTCAGATTCATCTCCCAGCCCTTACAGAGCTGGATCAGGTTTGTCTTGGGCCAGCTCTTAGTTCTGCTGTTATAGTTGTAGACTGCTGGGAGACTTCCTCTGACACACTGAGCTCCTCCCTCCTCTCCTCTGTGTGCATCCATGTCCCAGCAATAGTTGTTACTAACTTATCTCTGGGAGCTTACTCCCCGGAGTCTTTAGGTTTCCTCGCCCTGCAGTTTTCCCTGGGTTAGGGCGGCACCTAAATCATGGTTGCAGCTGCCGCCGTGGTCCTGCTCCATGCCCTGCTACACCCCGCTACGGCCTGCTACACCCTGCTACACCCCGCTACGGCCTGCTACACCCTGCCACGCCCTGATACGGCCTGCTACACCCCGCTACGGCCTGCTACACCCTGCTACAGCCTGCTACACCCCGCTACGGCCTGCTACACCCTGCCACGCCCCGCTACGGCCTGCTACACCCCGCTACAGCCTGCTACACCCCGCTACGGCCTGCTACACCCCGCTACGGCCTGCTACACCCCGCTACGGCCTGCTACACCCCGCTACGGCCTGCTACACCCTGCTACAGCCCGCTATGGCCTGCTACACCCTGCCACGCCCTGCTACACCCCGCTACGCCCTGCTACACCCCGCTACGGCCTGCTACACCCTGCTACACCCCGCTACGGCCTGCTACACCCTGCCACGCCCTGCTACGGCCTGCTACACCCTGCCACGGCCTGCTACACCCCGCTACGGCCTGCTACACCCTGCCACGCCCTGCTACGGCCTGCTACACCCTGCCACGCCCTGCTACACCCCGCTACGGCCTGCTACACCCTGCCACGCCCTGCTACGGCCTGCTACACCCTGCCACGCCCCGCTACGGCCTGCTACACCCCGCTACGGCCTGCTACACCCTGCCACGCCCCGCTACGGCCTGCTACACCCCGCTACGGCCTGCTACACCCTGCCACGCCCTGCTACGGCCTGCTACACCCCGCTACGGCCTGCTACACCTTGCTACAGCCTGCTACACCCCGCTACGGCCTGCTACACCCTGCCACGCCCCGCTACGGCCTGCTACACCCCGCTACGGCCTGCTACACCCTGCTACAGCCCGCTATGGCCTGCTACACCCTGCTACAGCCCGCTATGGCCTGCTACACCCTGCCACGCCCTGCTACACCCCGCTACGCCCTGCTACACCCCGCTACGGCCTGCTACACCCCGCTACGGCCTGCTACACCCCGCTACACCTTGCCATGGCCTGCTACACCCCGCTACACCCTGCTACGACCCGCTACACCCTGCTACGGCCCGCTACACCCTGCTAGGGCCTGCTACACCCTGCTATGCCCCACTACGCCCAGCTAGGGCCTGCTATGCCCCACTACGCCCTGCTACGGCCCACTACGCCCAGCTAGGGCCTGCTATGCCCCACTACGCCCTGCTACGGCCCGCTACGCCCAGCTAGGGCCTGCTACACCCCGCTACACCCTGCTACGACCCGCTACACCCTGCTACGGCCCGCTACACCCTGCTACGGCCCGCTACACCCTGCTAGGGCCTGCTACACCCTGCTATGCCCCACTACGCCCAGCTAGGGCCTGCTATGCCCCACTACGCCCTGCTACGGCCCGCTACGCCCAGCTAGGGCCTGCTACACCCTGCTATGCCCCACTACGCCCAGCTAGGGCCTGCTATGCCCCACTACGCCCAGCTAGGGCCTGCTACACCCTGCTATGACCTACTACGCCCAGCTAGGGCCTGCTACACCCTGCTACGCCCCGCTACGCCCGGCTAGGGCCTGCTTTGCCCCACTACGCCCAGCTAGGGCCTGCTATGCCCCACTACGCCCTGCTACGGCCCGCTACGCCCAGCTAGGGCCTGCTACACCCTGCTATGCCCCACTACGCCCAGCTAGGGCCTGCTACACCCTGCTATGACCTACTACGCCCTGCTATGGCCTGCTACACCCTGCTATGACCTACTACGCCCTGCTATGGCCTGCTACACCCTGCTATGACCTACTACGCCCTGCTATGGCCTGCTACACCCTGCTATGGCCTGCTACACCCTGCTATGCCCCACTACGCCCAGCTAGGGCCTGCTACACCCTGCTATGACCTACTACGCCCTGCTATGGCCTGCTACACCCTGCTATGACCTACTACGCCCTGCTATGGCCTGCTACACCCTGCTATGACCTACTACGCCCTGCTACACCCTGCTACGCCCGGCTAGGGCCTGCTACGCCCACCTACACCTCACTATGCCCTATTACACCCTTTACTGTTACTGCTAAATATTATTTCTAGTCATAATTCCACCATCTTTATTGTTACTATAATTGCCACTGTTCATCACACCAACAGCTATAATTGTGAATCATATTTCTCTCTACATGTATCAGCCTCTGTGTCCCAACCGTCAGCGACAGACCCACCAAGAGCCTGGGTCTGTCCCAGGTCGCCTCGCCACTGCTTGCTCTTGGGGGGGGGGGGGATTGTTGGGTCTTTATTATAATTAATAATAAATTAAAGAGTGTGGTCTAGACCTTCTCTATCTGGAAAGTGTCTCGAGATAACTCCATAACTCCAGTTGACAACTAATCCAATAACCTTTGCAGCTCTGGTGTTTTTAACAACAGTGTTTAAGATATTTACTTTAAAGGGGAGCAGGAAGTGGTTGACTCACCGTTTATCCTGAGAACGGACTGGAACTGGTACTCCTCAAACAGGATCTCGTTCATCGACTCCTGGATGGACGAGAAGTTGAAGTACGGCTCGGTGATGACCACGCTGGTGTCGGTGAACTCCACCTGGACGCAGAGCGCACGGCGTGCAGCGCAGAAGGACAGGGTGAGGAAATCAGATAAGATCAGCAGGCAATGTGATGAAAAATATATCCCACATTTATATAATATTGGGCTTTTTGACGGGTTGGGTTTCTGCTGAACCCTACGCTTGCACTCCGCGCGCTACGCTGGTCGCCGTAATGACGGCGCCGTTGATTACGGGAAGGTGTTAACGTAGGTGGAGCGTTCAATGCAGCCGGCTGTGAGGAAGTGGAAATGGAACTGGTGAGCAGAAAAAGTGATGTTTGGCAGCACTTTCAGTCAAAAGAAGGCCGTTCAAGTCCAGCTACATGTTCAATCTGCAATGCTGATTAGTCTGGTGGTGGCGAGGACCCTAAACAATACACAACATCACCGCTGTTACAACATCTGGTATCAAACATCTGGAAGAATACCAGTTGTGATGAAGGAATCTACAGACAGCAGCCAGAATGCAGTAACTTCAGGTACGGCAAAGGAAGGACAGTCCCTGCTGACTTCATTAATGTGTTGACTGAGTTCATGGACTGAGGATGGGAGGAGGACTCAGCAGAACCTCAACCAGGGGGTTCAGGATTCAGCCCAACCCCAAACATCTGGATTCGGTGCATCGCTAGTAAAGACCAGACATGGAGGACAAAAACAAACTCCACCTGTGCAGTACTGGTTGTATAATTAAACCCACCTGTGTGTGGAGTATTGGTTGTAATTGCCCGAAACGTCTGTTGTGTCGCAATAAATAATATCAAATTGGAGTGCTGTCCTAGTAGCTTTATTTAGGATTATTCACTTGTAGGATCCAGCACCCAGCCTTCAAAGCTTTCTAAGTATCTACGTGAGTTGAGCACATCCAGTGCGGGTTTTTTTGGGACAAAAATGAAGCAAACTATAAACCTTAAACATCTCCTTTCCAAACAGATGATCCCACACTTTCCTCTGGACGTCCCAGTTCACCAGATAACCCTGAAGAGAGAGAACAGGGGAGAGATCATGAGAAAGAGCCTCTGAAACTATTCCAATCCATTCTCAGTCCCACGTGGCTACTTTCTCTCACCTTCTGGAAGGGGAGGATGTAGAAGAGACCGGAAGGATCTTTGATCTCATCGAGCTGGTTGGCCGTGAAGGTTTTTAATCTGGACGTCTTGGAGCGAAACTGGCAGTTTGGGATGACGCTGAGGGAGAGAGAAGAGAGAGAAGAGAGAGAAGAGAGAGAAGGAAGGTCTTTGTGATCTGATTAGTGGATGCACATTAGGTGAGTTGGCTCTGACGTCCCATTATTACTTTTTATAAGGACGCAATTATGTTTAAATACAGGTGTACGTGACTGCAAAAGGATCACATTACGTGCTTTGGAATAGAGCTCGAGTCTTCTAGTTCAGCTTTTGTTCAACGTTAACATGACTATTAGAAGGCAAATGTATTTAGAGAGATCTTCTGACAGACATAAGTCACAAAGTGCTTTACAGGCACATTACAAACATGCTCAGGACCTATACAAGCTAAACACACTAATGGAGAGATGTCAGAGTGAGGGGGGCTGCCCCGAGCAGTTGGGGGTTGGGTGCCTTGCTCAAGAGCGCCTTGGCAGTGCCCAGGAGGTGAACTGGCATCTCTCCAGCTACCAATCCTGCAGCTCCTTCCTTGTCACTGAACGGTAGTTCATGCCTTGACTACTTGACTTCAAAAATAGGCTAAAACTGAACACCTTAAAATACCCTGCAACTCTGAAGACATTACTAGTTAGTGTATTTAACCTGTGCCGAATTTACGATTGAGCCCCGAAGCTCCATATTTGGTGTGAAATGATGCTCTGCCTCGTGAATATATTTATTTAAAACCCGCGAGAACATAAATCTGAGCTTTTTCTGAACGGAGTTTGGCGTTCGGTCCTAGAGAATGGAACGGTGCTACGTAGGTCAGACTGGCCAGTGCGTCACATCAACGTCATTAGCGTATATTATAGCGCTAGAATACATATCATTACCGGTGGACTTGTTTAATAGATTAGCCAGCTGGGCCGACCGTTTATTATTATTATTAGCAGTAACGTTAGCAACAGTGCTAACAGAAGTGGACCTACCTGACTTTCTCCTGACTGTACCCTATTTTGGCCGTATAGGCTCCGTTGTCCAGAACTAAGGTGGCCATTTCATTGCCTGTACGAAAGAAAAAGTCTAATTATATTCCACAGCAACTTCAACAAAAGACAGGACTTCTACCCTTTACAGCAGTCAACCCGCCATCACTCGACCCGCTTCTGTTTCCGGATCTGAGACAGCCAATCAGGTCTCCTCCGTCCTTTCCTTTCTGTTCATTGGCGGTTGGTATAGCCAATCAGATACGAGGTGTAAGGAAATCCATCTCGATGTAAATGCTCGGGCGGAAACATGTCTCTGCTAGTTGAGTTCCTCCGCAAATGAGTGAATATTTAACAAAATAAATGTAAAACAGGTTTGATTTGAACACTGCAAATTACAAATTACTCATATAATACATGTTTGATTTGATTTATTTTGGATTTGACAAACAACATAATCCAGAGGATAGCATGTTAACGTGCAAACACTTAATTAATGGTCCTTGGTGTTAGAACATGCAACACATCACGAAGACCTATTTCAGGTCAAAGACAACAACATATAATACAGAACTAGGGATGTCCAGATCCGATCACGTGGTTCCAGACTCGATCGGAATCGGCCGTTACCTCCCGATCAGGACTGGGATAGATATCTATCTATCTATCTATCTATCTATCTAGATAGATAGATAGATAGATAGATAGATAGATAGATAGATAGATATACAGTGCCTTGTGAAAGTATTCGGCACCCTTGAACTTTGACCTTTTGCCACATTTCAGGCTTCAAACATAAAGATATAAAACTGTAATTTTTTGTGAAGAATCAACAACAAGTGGGACACAATCATGAAGTGGAACGAAATTTATTGGATATTTCAAACTGTTTTAACAGATAAAAAACTGAAAAATTGGGCGTGCAAAATGATTCAGCCCCCTTAAGTTAATGCTTTGTAGCGCCACCTTTTGCTGCGATTCCAGCTGTAAGTCTCTTGGGGTATGTCTCTATCAGTTCTGCACATCCAGAGACTGACATTTTTGCCCATTCCTCCTCGCAGAACAGCTGGAGCTCAGTGAGGTTGGATGGAGAGCGTTTGTGAACAGCAGTTTTCAGTTCTTTCCACAGATTCTGGATTGGATTCAGGTCTGGACTTTGACTTGGCCGTTCTAACACCTGGATATGTTTATTTGTGAACCATTCCATTGTAGATTTTGCTTTATGTTTTGGATCATTGTCTTGTTGGAAGACAAATCTCCGTCCCAGTCTCAGGTCTTTTGCAGACTCCATCAGGTTTTCTTCCAGAATGGTCCTGTATTTGGCTCCATCCATCTTCCCATCAGTTTGAACCATCTTCCCTGTCCCTGCTGAAGAAAAGCAGCCCAAACCATGATGCTGCCACCACCATGTTTGACAGTGGGGATGGTGTGTTCAGGGTGATGAGCTGTGTTGCTTTTACGCCAAACATAACGTTTTGCATTGTTGCCAAAAAGTTTGATTTTGGTTTCATCTGACCAGAGCACCTTCTTCCACATGTTTGGTGTGTCTCCCAGGTGGCTTGTGGCAAACTTTAAACGACACTTTTTATGGATATCTTTAAGAAATGGCTTTCTTCTTGCCACTCTTCCATAAAGGCCAGATTTGTGCAGTATATGACTGATTGTTGTCCTATGGACAGAGTCTCCCACCTCAGCTGTAGATCTCTGCAGTTCATCCAGAGTGATCATGGGCCTCTTGGCTGCATCTCTGATCAGTCTTCTCCTTGTATGAGCTGAAAGTTTAGAGGGACGGCCGGGTCTTCGTAGATTTGCAGTGGTCTGATACTCCTTCCATTTCAATATTATCGCTTGCACAGTGCTCCTTGGGATGTTTAAAGCTTGGGAAATCTTTTTGTATCCAAATCCGGCTTTAAACTTCTCCACAACAGTATCTGGGACCTGCCTGGTGTGTTCCTTGTTCTTCATGATGCTCTCTGCTCTTTAAACGGACCTCTGAGACTATCACAGAGCAGGTGCATTTATACGGAGACTTGATTACACACAGGTGGATTCTATTTTTCATCATTAGTCATTTAGGTCAACATTGGATCATTCAGAGATCCTCACTGAACTTCTGGAGAGAGTTTGCTGCACTGAAAGTAAGGGGGCTGAATCATTTTGCACGCCCAATTTTTCAGTTTTTTATCTGTTAAAAAAGTTTTAAATATCCAATAAATGTCGTTCCACTTCATGATTGTGTCCCACTTGTTGATTCTTCACAAAAAATTACAGTTTTATATCTTTATGTTTGAAGCCTGAAATGTGGCAAAAGGTCGAAAAGTTCAAGGGGGCCGAATACTTTTGCAAGGCACTGTAAAAGACTTCAGATACAGTATTAGGGGACCACTAAGGTCTATAAAAGAGACTTCAGATACAGTATTAGGGGACCACTAAGGTCTATAAAAGAGACTTCAGATACAGTATTAGGGGACCACTAAGGTCTATAAAAGAGACTTCAGATACAGTATTAGGGACCACTAAGGCCTATATAAAGAGACTTCAGATACAGTATTAGGGACCACTAAGGCCTATATAAAAGAGACTTCAGATACAGTATTAGGGACCACTAAGGCCTATATAAAGAGACTTCAGATACAGTATTAGGGACCACTAAGGTCTATATAAAGAGACTTCAGATACAGTATTAGGGACCACTAAGGCCTATATAAAGAGACTTCAGATACAGTATTAGGGGACCACTAAGGTCTATATAAAGAGACTTCAGATACAGTATTAGGGACCACTAAGGCCTATATAAAGAGACTTCAGATACAGTATTAGGGGACCACTAAGGCCTATATAAAAGAGACCTCAGATACAGTATTAGGGGACCACTAAGGCCTATATAAAGAGACTTCAGATACAGTATTAGGGACCACTAAGGCCTATATAAAGAGACTTCAGATACAGTATTAGGGGACCACTAAGGCCTATATAAAGAGACTTCAGATACAGTATTAGGGGACCACTAAGGCCTATATAAAGAGACTTCAGATACAGTATTAGGGGACCACTAAGGCCTATATAAAGAGACTTCAGATACAGTATTAGGGGACCACTAAGGCCTATATAAAAGAGACCTCAGATACAGTATTAGGGGACCACTAAGGTCTATATAAAGAGACTTCAGATACAGTATTAGGGACCACTAAGGCCTATATAAAGAGACTTCAGATACAGTATTAGGGACCACTAAGGTCTATATAAAGAGACTTCAGATACAGTATTAGGGGACCACTAAGGTCTATATAAAGAGACTTCAGATACAGTATTAGGGGACCACTAAGGTCTATATAAAGAGACTTCAGATACAGTATTAGGGGACCACTAAGGTCTATATAAAAGAGACTTCAGATACAGTATTAGGGACCACTAAGGTCTATATAAAGAGACTTCAGATACAGTATTAGGGGACCACTAAGGTCTATATAAAGATACTTCAGATACAGTATTAGGGGACCACTAAGGTCTATATAAAGAGACTTCAGATACAGTATTAGGGGACCACTAAGGTCTATATAAAGATACTTCAGATACAGTATTAGGGGACCACTAAGGTCTATATAAAGAGACTTCAGATACAGTATTAGGGACCACTAAGGTCTATATAAAGAGACTTCAGATACAGTATTAGGGGACCACTAAGCATCCAAAGAGCACCATGTCATGGGACCTTTAAATACTCCCCAAAGTCACTGCACAACAGTAATATTTTCTGCAAAGAGTATGCATTGCCTCATATTCACCTAAGGTACTGATTAGACTAAAAACAACATTTAAAAGTGAACCTAAAAAGCCTAAGGAGGCTGTAAACATACACTAAATCCCAAGTGAGATGCACAGCTTTTTGATTCATTTATTTTCAAACGGAAGACATTTTGCACATTATTCCATCCAAACAAACAACTGGTTCAACGCTGTTCTTCTGAATCGTTTTTACGGCAGTTTTATAGACTCTTTTTTTTCAACATCTGTTTCCATCACCTATAGTCCCTGAGTTATTGGGTAAAGAAGATCCGTCAGAGCTCAGTGAGAGAGAGTTCAGGTGGTGCTTGTAACGACGCAGAAACTGGTCCATCCAGAGATCAGTTTACATACAACGCCTCGTCTTTTTACAGTTAACAGATCAACTGCTCCTCCTGCAGAAATGTTCCTTTAGGATGACACAGCAGCTCACTCCAGGTATTTGGGGATGCATCCCTGAATTTCGATGAGCTCGGGCCAGTTTTCATATTTATTCTTTGTGTTGTCGTTCTTCAGGTACTGAAAGAAATCACAAATGTGAAAACAAGATAAGTTATATGTACGATCTAAATGTTTTTGAATGAATAGGTTGAACAGTTTAGGAGGTGTTGACAGAGCAGTGTGCAGAACAGAGATAATAGTCCAGGATGGGCATTACTGGGACTGGATCAAGTCAGTATAAGTAAGTAAATAAGTCAGTATGAAGTAGTTGTGGTGTAGTATGAAGTAGTTGTGGTGTAGTATGAAGTAGTTGTGGTGTATTAAGTAGTTGTGGTGTAGTATGAAGTAGTTGTGGTGTAGTATGAAGTAGTTGTAATGTAGTATGAAGTAGTTGTGATGAAGTAGTTGTGGTGTAGTATGAAGTAGTTGTGGTGTAGTATGAAGTAGTAGTATGAAGTAGTTGTGGTGTAGTATGAAGTAGTTGTAATGTAGTATGAAGTAGTTGTGGTGTAGTATGAAGTAGTAGTATGAAGTAGTTGTGGTGTATTAAGTAGTTGTGGTGTAGTATAAAGTAGTTGTGGTGTAGTATGAAGTAGTTGTGGTGTAGTATGAAGTAGTTGTGATATAGTATGAAGTAGTTGTGATATAGTATGAAGTAGTTGTGGTGTAGTATGAAGTAGTTGTGGTGTAGTATGAAGTAGTTGTAATGTAGTATGAAGTAGTTGTGATGAAGTAGTTGTGGTGTAGTATGAAGTAGTTGTGGTGTAGTATGAAGTAGTTGTGGTGTAGTATGAAGTAGTTGTGGTGTAGTATGAAGTAGTTGTAATGTAGTATGAAGTAGTTGTGGTGTAGTATGAAGTAGTAGTATGAAGTAGTTGTGGTGTATTAAGTAGTTGTGGTGTAGTATAAAGTAGTTGTGGTGTAGTATGAAGTAGTTGTGGTGTAGTATGAAGTAGTTGTGGTGTAGTATGAAGTAGTTGTGATATAGTATGAAGTAGTTGTGATATAGTATGAAGTAGTTGTGGTGTAGTGTGAAGTAGTTGTGGTGTAGTATGAAGTAGTTGTGGTGTAGTGTGAAGTAGTTGTGGTGTAGTATGAAGTAGTTGTGATGTAGTATGAGTAGTTGTGATATAGTATGAAGTAGTTTTGGTGTAGTATGAAGTAGTTGTGATGTAGTATGAAGTAGTTGTGGTGTAGTATGAGTAGTTGTGGTGTAGTATGAAGTAGTTGTGGTGTAGTATGAAGTAGTTGTGGTGTAGTATGAAGTAGTTGTGGTGTAGTATGAAGTAGTTGTGGTGTAGTATGAAGTAGTTGTAGTTGTGGTGTAGTATGAAGTAGTTGTAGTTGTGGTGTAGTAGTTGTGGTGTAGTATGAAGTAGTTGTAATGTAGTATGAAGTAGTAGTATGAAGTAGTTGTGGTGTAGTATGAAGTAGTAGTATGAAGTAGTTGTGGTGTAGTATGAAGTAGTTGTGGTGTAGTAGTTGTGGTGTAGTATGAAGTAGTTGTGGTGTAGTAGTTGTGGTGTAGTATGAAGTAGTTGTGGTGTAGTATGAAGTAGTTGTGGTGTAGTAGTTGTGGTGTAGTATGAAGTAGTTGTGGTGTAGTATGAAGAAGTAGTATGAAGTAGTTGTGGTGTAGTATGAAGTAGTTGTGGTGTAGTATGAAGTAGTTGTGATATAGTATGAAGTAGTTGTGGTGTAGTATGAAGTAGTTGTGGTGTAGTGTGAAGTAGTTGTGGTGTAGTATGAAGTAGTTGTGATATAGTATGAAGTAGTTGTGGTGTAGTATGAAGTAGTTGTGGTGTAGTATGAAGTAGTTGTGATGTAGTATGAGTAGTTGTGATATAGTATGAAGTAGTTGTGGTGTAGTATGAAGTAGTTGTGGTGTAGTATGAAGTAGTTGTGATGTAGTATGAGTAGTTGTGATATAGTATGAAGTAGTTGTGGTGTAGTATGAAGTAGTTGTGGTGTAGTATGAAGTAGTTGTGATGTAGTATGAAGTAATTGTGGGGTAGTATGAAGTAGTTGTGGTGTAGTATGAAGTAGTTGTGGTGTAGTATGAAGTAGTTGTAATGTAGTATGAAGTAGTTGTGATGAAGTAGTTGTGGTGTAGTATGAAGTAGTTGTGGTGTAGTATGAAGTAGTTGTAATGTAGTATGAAGTAGTTGTGATGAAGTAGTTGTGGTGTAGTATGAAGTAGTTGTGGTGTAGTATGAAGTAGTTGTAATGTAGTATGAAGTAGTTGTGGTGTAGTATGAAGTAGTAGTATGAAGTAGTTGTGGTGTAGTATGAAGTAGTAGTATGAAGTAGTTGTGGTGTAGTGTGAAGTAGTTGTGGTGTAGTGTGAAGTAGTTGTGGTGTAGTGTGAAGTAGTTGTGGTGTAGTATGAAGTAGTTGTGATGTAGTATGAGTAGTTGTGATATAGTATGAAGTAGTTGTGGTGTAGTATGAAGTAGTTGTGATGTAGTATGAAGTAGTTGTGGTGTAGTATGAGTAGTTGTGGTGTAGTATGAAGTAGTTGTGGTGTAGTATGAAGTAGTTGTGGTGTAGTATGAAGTAGTTGTGGTGTAGTATGAAGTAGTTGTAGTTGTGGTGTAGTATGACGTAGTTGTAGTTGTGGTGTAGTAGTTGTGGTGTAGTATGAAGTAGTTGTAATGTAGTATGAAGTAGTAGTATGAAGTAGTTGTGGTGTAGTATGAAGTAGTAGTATGAAGTAGTTGTGGTGTAGTATGAAGTAGTTGTGGTGTAGTAGTTGTGGTGTAGTATGAAGTAGTTGTGGTGTAGTAGTTGTGGTGTAGTATGAAGTAGTTGTGGTGTAGTATGAAGTAGTTGTGGTGTAGTAGTTGTGGTGTAGTATGAAGTAGTTGTGGTGTAGTATGAAGAAGTAGTATGAAGTAGTTGTGGTGTAGTATGAAGTAGTTGTGGTGTAGTATGAAGTAGTTGTGATATAGTATGAAGTAGTTGTGGTGTAGTATGAAGTAGTTGTGGTGTAGTGTGAAGTAGTTGTGGTGTAGTATGAAGTAGTTGTGATATAGTATGAAGTAGTTGTGGTGTAGTATGAAGTAGTTGTGGTGTAGTATGAAGTAGTTGTGATGTAGTATGAGTAGTTGTGATATAGTATGAAGTAGTTGTGGTGTAGTATGAAGTAGTTGTGGTGTAGTATGAAGTAGTTGTGATGTAGTATGAGTAGTTGTGATATAGTATGAAGTAGTTGTGGTGTAGTATGAAGTAGTTGTGATGTAGTATGAGTAGTTGTGATATAGTATGAAGTAGTTGTGGTGTAGTATGAAGTAGTTGTGGTGTAGTATGAAGTAGTTGTGATGTAGTATGAAGTAATTGTGGTGTAGTATGAAGTAGTTGTGGTGTAGTATGAGTAGTTGTGGTGTAGTATGAAGTAGTTGTGATATAGTATGAAGTAGTTGTGATATAGTATGAAGTAGTTGTGGTGTAGTATGAAGTAGTTGTGGTGTAGTATGAAGTAGTTGTAATGTAGTATGAAGTAGTTGTGATGAAGTAGTTGTGGTGTAGTATGAAGTAGTTGTGGTGTAGTATGAAGTAGTTGTGGTGTAGTATGAAGTAGTTGTGGTGTAGTATGAAGTAGTTGTAATGTAGTATGAAGTAGTTGTGGTGTAGTATGAAGTAGTAGTATGAAGTAGTTGTGGTGTATTAAGTAGTTGTGGTGTAGTATAAAGTAGTTGTGGTGTAGTATGAAGTAGTTGTGGTGTAGTATGAAGTAGTTGTGATATAGTATGAAGTAGTTGTGATATAGTATGAAGTAGTTGTGGTGTAGTGTGAAGTAGTTGTGGTGTAGTATGAAGTAGTTGTGGTGTAGTGTGAAGTAGTTGTGGTGTAGTATGAAGTAGTTGTGATGTAGTATGAGTAGTTGTGATATAGTATGAAGTAGTTTTGGTGTAGTATGAAGTAGTTGTGATGTAGTATGAAGTAGTTGTGGTGTAGTATGAGTAGTTGTGGTGTAGTATGAAGTAGTTGTGGTGTAGTATGAAGTAGTTGTGGTGTAGTATGAAGTAGTTGTGGTGTAGTATGAAGTAGTTGTGGTGTAGTATGAAGTAGTTGTAGTTGTGGTGTAGTATGAAGTAGTTGTAGTTGTGGTGTAGTAGTTGTGGTGTAGTATGAAGTAGTTGTAATGTAGTATGAAGTAGTAGTATGAAGTAGTTGTGGTGTAGTATGAAGTAGTAGTATGAAGTAGTTGTGGTGTAGTATGAAGTAGTTGTGGTGTAGTAGTTGTGGTGTAGTATGAAGTAGTTGTGGTGTAGTAGTTGTGGTGTAGTATGAAGTAGTTGTGGTGTAGTATGAAGTAGTTGTGGTGTAGTAGTTGTGGTGTAGTATGAAGTAGTTGTGGTGTAGTATGAAGAAGTAGTATGAAGTAGTTGTGGTGTAGTATGAAGTAGTTGTGGTGTAGTATGAAGTAGTTGTGATATAGTATGAAGTAGTTGTGGTGTAGTATGAAGTAGTTGTGGTGTAGTGTGAAGTAGTTGTGGTGTAGTATGAAGTAGTTGTGATATAGTATGAAGTAGTTGTGGTGTAGTATGAAGTAGTTGTGGTGTAGTATGAAGTAGTTGTGATGTAGTATGAGTAGTTGTGATATAGTATGAAGTAGTTGTGGTGTAGTATGAAGTAGTTGTGGTGTAGTATGAAGTAGTTGTGATGTAGTATGAGTAGTTGTGATATAGTATGAAGTAGTTGTGGTGTAGTATGAAGTAGTTGTGGTGTAGTATGAAGTAGTTGTGATGTAGTATGAAGTAATTGTGGTGTAGTATGAAGTAGTTGTGGTGTAGTATGAAGTAGTTGTGGTGTAGTATGAAGTAGTTGTAATGTAGTATGAAGTAGTTGTGATGAAGTAGTTGTGGTGTAGTATGAAGTAGTTGTGGTGTAGTATGAAGTAGTTGTAATGTAGTATGAAGTAGTTGTGATGAAGTAGTTGTGGTGTAGTATGAAGTAGTTGTGGTGTAGTATGAAGTAGTTGTAATGTAGTATGAAGTAGTTGTGGTGTAGTATGAAGTAGTAGTATGAAGTAGTTGTGGTGTAGTATGAAGTAGTAGTATGAAGTAGTTGTGGTGTAGTGTGAAGTAGTTGTGGTGTAGTATGAAGTAGTTGTGGTGTAGTGTGAAGTAGTTGTGGTGTAGTATGAAGTAGTTGTGATGTAGTATGAGTAGTTGTGATATAGTATGAAGTAGTTGTGGTGTAGTATGAAGTAGTTGTGATGTAGTATGAAGTAGTTGTGGTGTAGTATGAGTAGTTGTGGTGTAGTATGAAGTAGTTGTGGTGTAGTATGAAGTAGTTGTGGTGTAGTATGAAGTAGTTGTGGTGTAGTATGAAGTAGTTGTAGTTGTGGTGTAGTATGACGTAGTTGTAGTTGTGGTGTAGTAGTTGTGGTGTAGTATGAAGTAGTTGTAATGTAGTATGAAGTAGTAGTATGAAGTAGTTGTGGTGTAGTATGAAGTAGTAGTATGAAGTAGTTGTGGTGTAGTATGAAGTAGTTGTGGTGTAGTAGTTGTGGTGTAGTATGAAGTAGTTGTGGTGTAGTAGTTGTGGTGTAGTATGAAGTAGTTGTGGTGTAGTATGAAGTAGTTGTGGTGTAGTAGTTGTGGTGTAGTATGAAGTAGTTGTGGTGTAGTATGAAGAAGTAGTATGAAGTAGTTGTGGTGTAGTATGAAGTAGTTGTGGTGTAGTATGAAGTAGTTGTGATATAGTATGAAGTAGTTGTGGTGTAGTATGAAGTAGTTGTGGTGTAGTGTGAAGTAGTTGTGGTGTAGTATGAAGTAGTTGTGATATAGTATGAAGTAGTTGTGGTGTAGTATGAAGTAGTTGTGGTGTAGTATGAAGTAGTTGTGATGTAGTATGAGTAGTTGTGATATAGTATGAAGTAGTTGTGGTGTAGTATGAAGTAGTTGTGGTGTAGTATGAAGTAGTTGTGGTGTAGTATGAAGTAGTTGTGATGTAGTATGAGTAGTTGTGGTGTAGTATGAAGTAGTTGTGGTGTAGTATGAAGTAGTTGTGATGTAGTATGAGTAGTTGTGATATAGTATGAAGTAGTTGTGGTGTAGTATGAAGTAGTTGTGGTGTAGTATGAAGTAGTTGTGATGTAGTATGAAGTAATTGTGGTGTAGTATGAAGTAGTTGTGGTGTAGTAGGAGTAGTTGTGGTGTAGTATGAAGTAGTTGTGGTGTAGTATGAAGTAGTTGTGGTGTAGTATGAAGTAGTTGTGGTGTAGTATGAAGTAGTAGTATGAAGTAGTTGTGGTGTAGTATGAAGTAGTTGTGGTGTAGTATGAAGTAGTTGTGGTGTAGTATGAAGTAGTTGTGATGTAGTATGAAGTAGTTGTGGTGTAGTACGAAGTAGTTGTGGAGTAGTATGAAGTAGTTGTGGTGTAGTATGAAGTAGTTGTGGTGTAGTACGAAGTAGTTGTGGTGTAGTATGAAGTAGTTGTAATGTAGTATGAAGTAGTTGTGGTGTAGTATGAAGTAGTAGTATGAAGTAGTTGTGGTGTAGTATGAAGTAGTAGTATGAAGTAGTTGTGGTGTAGTGTGAAGTAGTTGTGGTGTAGTATGAAGTAGTTGTGGTGTAGTGTGAAGTAGTTGTGGTGTAGTATGAAGTAGTTGTGATGTAGTATGAGTAGTTGTGATATAGTATGAAGTAGTTGTGGTGTAGTATGAAGTAGTTGTGATGTAGTATGAAGTAGTTGTGATGAAGTAGTTGTGGTGTAGTATGAAGTAGTTGTGGTGTAGTATGAAGTAGTAGTATGAAGTAGTTGTGGTGTAGTATGAAGTAGTTGTAATGTAGTATGAAGTAGTTGTGGTGTAGTATGAAGTAGTAGTATGAAGTAGTTGTGGTGTATTAAGTAGTTGTGGTGTAGTATAAAGTAGTTGTGGTGTAGTATGAAGTAGTTGTGGTGTAGTATGAAGTAGTTGTGATATAGTATGAAGTAGTTGTGATATAGTATGAAGTAGTTGTGGTGTAGTATGAAGTAGTTGTGGTGTAGTATGAAGTAGTTGTAATGTAGTATGAAGTAGTTGTGATGAAGTAGTTGTGGTGTAGTATGAAGTAGTTGTGGTGTAGTATGAAGTAGTTGTGGTGTAGTATGAAGTAGTTGTGGTGTAGTATGAAGTAGTTGTAATGTAGTATGAAGTAGTTGTGGTGTAGTATGAAGTAGTAGTATGAAGTAGTTGTGGTGTATTAAGTAGTTGTGGTGTAGTATAAAGTAGTTGTGGTGTAGTATGAAGTAGTTGTGGTGTAGTATGAAGTAGTTGTGATATAGTATGAAGTAGTTGTGATATAGTATGAAGTAGTTGTGGTGTAGTGTGAAGTAGTTGTGGTGTAGTATGAAGTAGTTGTGGTGTAGTGTGAAGTAGTTGTGGTGTAGTATGAAGTAGTTGTGATGTAGTATGAGTAGTTGTGATATAGTATGAAGTAGTTTTGGTGTAGTATGAAGTAGTTGTGATGTAGTATGAAGTAGTTGTGGTGTAGTATGAGTAGTTGTGGTGTAGTATGAAGTAGTTGTGGTGTAGTATGAAGTAGTTGTGGTGTAGTATGAAGTAGTTGTGGTGTAGTATGAAGTAGTTGTGGTGTAGTATGAAGTAGTTGTAGTTGTGGTGTAGTATGAAGTAGTTGTAGTTGTGGTGTAGTAGTTGTGGTGTAGTATGAAGTAGTTGTAATGTAGTATGAAGTAGTAGTATGAAGTAGTTGTGGTGTAGTATGAAGTAGTAGTATGAAGTAGTTGTGGTGTAGTATGAAGTAGTTGTGGTGTAGTAGTTGTGGTGTAGTATGAAGTAGTTGTGGTGTAGTAGTTGTGGTGTAGTATGAAGTAGTTGTGGTGTAGTATGAAGTAGTTGTGGTGTAGTATGAAGTAGTTGTGGTGTAGTATGAAGTAGTTGTGGTGTAGTAGTTGTGGTGTAGTATGAAGTAGTTGTGGTGTAGTATGAAGAAGTAGTATGAAGTAGTTGTGGTGTAGTATGAAGTAGTTGTGGTGTAGTATGAAGTAGTTGTGATATAGTATGAAGTAGTTGTGGTGTAGTATGAAGTAGTTGTGGTGTAGTGTGAAGTAGTTGTGGTGTAGTATGAAGTAGTTGTGATATAGTATGAAGTAGTTGTGGTGTAGTATGAAGTAGTTGTGGTGTAGTATGAAGTAGTTGTGATGTAGTATGAGTAGTTGTGATATAGTATGAAGTAGTTGTGGTGTAGTATGAAGTAGTTGTGGTGTAGTATGAAGTAGTTGTGATGTAGTATGAGTAGTTGTGATATAGTATGAAGTAGTTGTGGTGTAGTATGAAGTAGTTGTGGTGTAGTATGAAGTAGTTGTGATGTAGTATGAAGTAATTGTGGTGTAGTATGAAGTAGTTGTGGTGTAGTATGAAGTAGTTGTGGTGTAGTATGAAGTAGTTGTAATGTAGTATGAAGTAGTTGTGATGAAGTAGTTGTGGTGTAGTATGAAGTAGTTGTGGTGTAGTATGAAGTAGTTGTAATGTAGTATGAAGTAGTTGTGATGAAGTAGTTGTGGTGTAGTATGAAGTAGTTGTGGTGTAGTATGAAGTAGTTGTAATGTAGTATGAAGTAGTTGTGGTGTAGTATGAAGTAGTAGTATGAAGTAGTTGTGGTGTAGTATGAAGTAGTAGTATGAAGTAGTTGTGGTGTAGTGTGAAGTAGTTGTGGTGTAGTATGAAGTAGTTGTGGTGTAGTGTGAAGTAGTTGTGGTGTAGTATGAAGTAGTTGTGATGTAGTATGAGTAGTTGTGATATAGTATGAAGTAGTTGTGGTGTAGTATGAAGTAGTTGTGATGTAGTATGAAGTAGTTGTGGTGTAGTATGAGTAGTTGTGGTGTAGTATGAAGTAGTTGTGGTGTAGTATGAAGTAGTTGTGGTGTAGTATGAAGTAGTTGTGGTGTAGTATGAAGTAGTTGTAGTTGTGGTGTAGTATGACGTAGTTGTAGTTGTGGTGTAGTAGTTGTGGTGTAGTATGAAGTAGTTGTAATGTAGTATGAAGTAGTAGTATGAAGTAGTTGTGGTGTAGTATGAAGTAGTAGTATGAAGTAGTTGTGGTGTAGTATGAAGTAGTTGTGGTGTAGTAGTTGTGGTGTAGTATGAAGTAGTTGTGGTGTAGTAGTTGTGGTGTAGTATGAAGTAGTTGTGGTGTAGTATGAAGTAGTTGTGGTGTAGTAGTTGTGGTGTAGTATGAAGTAGTTGTGGTGTAGTATGAAGAAGTAGTATGAAGTAGTTGTGGTGTAGTATGAAGTAGTTGTGGTGTAGTATGAAGTAGTTGTGATATAGTATGAAGTAGTTGTGGTGTAGTATGAAGTAGTTGTGGTGTAGTGTGAAGTAGTTGTGGTGTAGTATGAAGTAGTTGTGATATAGTATGAAGTAGTTGTGGTGTAGTATGAAGTAGTTGTGGTGTAGTATGAAGTAGTTGTGATGTAGTATGAGTAGTTGTGATATAGTATGAAGTAGTTGTGGTGTAGTATGAAGTAGTTGTGGTGTAGTATGAAGTAGTTGTGATGTAGTATGAGTAGTTGTGATATAGTATGAAGTAGTTGTGGTGTAGTATGAAGTAGTTGTGATGTAGTATGAGTAGTTGTGATATAGTATGAAGTAGTTGTGGTGTAGTATGAAGTAGTTGTGGTGTAGTATGAAGTAGTTGTGATGTAGTATGAAGTAATTGTGGTGTAGTATGAAGTAGTTGTGGTGTAGTATGAGTCGTTGTGGTGTAGTATGAAGTAGTTGTGGTGTAGTATGAAGTAGTTGTGGTGTAGTATGAAGTAGTTGTGGTGTAGTATGAAGTAGTAGTATGAAGTAGTTGTGGTGTAGTATGAAGTAGTTGTGGTGTAGTATGAAGTAGTTGTGGTGTAGTATGAAGTAGTTGTGATGTAGTATGAAGTAGTTGTGGTGTAGTACGAAGTAGTTGTGGAGTAGTATGAAGTAGTTGTGGTGTAGTATGAAGTAGTTGTGGTGTAGTACGAAGTAGTTGTGGTGTAGTATGAAGTAGTTGTAATGTAGTATGAAGTAGTTGTGGTGTAGTATGAAGTAGTAGTATGAAGTAGTTGTGGTGTAGTATGAAGTAGTAGTATGAAGTAGTTGTGGTGTAGTGTGAAGTAGTTGTGGTGTAGTATGAAGTAGTTGTGGTGTAGTGTGAAGTAGTTGTGGTGTAGTATGAAGTAGTTGTGATGTAGTATGAGTAGTTGTGATATAGTATGAAGTAGTTGTGGTGTAGTATGAAGTAGTTGTGATGTAGTATGAAGTAGTTGTGGTGTAGTATGAGTAGTTGTGGTGTAGTATGAAGTAGTTGTGGTGTAGTATGAAGTAGTTGTGGTGTAGTATGAAGTAGTTGTGGTGTAGTATGAAGTAGTTGTAGTTGTGGTGTAGTATGACGTAGTTGTAGTTGTGGTGTAGTAGTTGTGGTGTAGTATGAAGTAGTTGTAATGTAGTATGAAGTAGTAGTATGAAGTAGTTGTGGTGTAGTATGAAGTAGTAGTATGAAGTAGTTGTGGTGTAGTATGAAGTAGTTGTGGTGTAGTAGTTGTGGTGTAGTATGAAGTAGTTGTGGTGTAGTAGTTGTGGTGTAGTATGAAGTAGTTGTGGTGTAGTATGAAGTAGTTGTGGTGTAGTAGTTGTGGTGTAGTATGAAGTAGTTGTGGTGTAGTATGAAGAAGTAGTATGAAGTAGTTGTGGTGTAGTATGAAGTAGTTGTGGTGTAGTATGAAGTAGTTGTGATATAGTATGAAGTAGTTGTGGTG
>CM042320.1:1374726-1377226 GCA_023566125.1 Zingel zingel
GTCCGACTTGTCTCCGAGCCGTCCGGGAGTTTCTGAAAATAAAAAGCTCCATTCAGGATTTCATGTCTGCTGAGTTTCTCCGTCCTGCTGCAGCAGGAGGTGTTGGGAGGAAGTGGCAGCTGATGAGAAGTAACGGGGCTGCAAAGGGTCAAAATAGCCTGTTAGGACCACGCCGAGCCCAGTGAAGGGTCAAAATAGCCCGTTAGGACCACGCCGAGCCCAGTGAAGGGTCAAAATAGCCCGTTAGGACCACGCCGAGCCCAGTGAAGGGTCAAAATAGCCTGTTAGGACCACGCCGAGCCCAGTGAAGGGTCAAAATAGCCTGTTAGGACCACGCCGAGCCCAGTGAAGGGTCAAAATAGTCTGTTAGGACCACGCCGAGCCCAGTGAAGGGTCAAAATAGCCTGTTAGGACCACGCCGAGCCCAATGAAGGGTCAAAATAGCCTGTTAGGACCACGCCGAGCCCAGCGAAGGGTCAAAATAGTCTGTTAGGACCACGCCGAGCCCAGTGAAGGGTCAAAATAGCCTGTTAGGACCACGCCGAGCCCAGCGAAGGGTAACATGGTAACATTCATGGCAGCATGCGATTAATGCGTAGGCCTGTCACGATAACACATTTTGCTACGAAAATATTGTCGTTCTGAGACCATTTTCCTCGAATATAAATGATAACGGCATAATAACGCAGGTACAAACTTTTATTTATAAAGAATATTTAACACTGGAACTGGAAGACATTTTAAATATCCTCAATTAATGAACAAAACAACCAAAAACAAGAAATGAAATGGACTCCGTCTCCGGTGAGTAAAGATGCGCTGGAATAACCGCGGTACTTTCCATTTGAAAACGATCGAGCTCATTTTTATTTATCATGCGATTAACTGATTGACTGCATATTGCGACAGGCCTATTAATGCGATTAAAACAAATGAATAACGCGTTAATGCTGACAGCCCTAGTTTTAATACTTCATTTCAACGTTTAGTTTTTCTGTTTTGAGCGTTACTTTGTCGAGGGCTCGTCGTAGGACGCCATCAGCACCACGGCGCCCGTCTCGATGCTCTTCAGAAACTCAACCAGAGGTTTCACATCTGCAACAAACATCACACCACTGACCGCTCCAGATACACAACCACGGTCACTGTGTCATCATATTATGATATTATTACCAGGCTCCACTCTACGTACCGCCGCTGTACATGTTAAAGTGAGCCGTCTTCACCACGTCTCCCGTTTTACCTGTCGGAGACGGAGACAGAGACAATTTGGGAGGGTTAAGGCGCCGACACACCGAGCCGATAATCGGCCGTCTGACAGTCTGGCGAGGTCGGTGACTCGAGTCTGGTCGGTGTGTCCCGTGCCGTCGTCCGTCGGAGGAGCCGTCGGCCTTCATTTGGGACTTGCTGCGTCGGGGGGCGGGCAGTCGGGACTCAATGAGCCATCTGATTGGTGGAGAGCTAACCAGGATGAGCGTGACTAGAGTCTCTCAAAATCTGATGAAGATCTGTTAACCTGACCTTTGTTGATCTGAAATGAAGACAGATTCAGCGACTGCACGGCCTATTCCTCTCTTAACATGTTCTCAGGAACACGTTACGGTGAACTATTTTAGGACAATATGAGATCGGTTCTGAACGAGACGCCATGACAGTCTGGCTGTAATTTCCATAGATATATATAAACTGGACCACCAGGCCCCGTGTCTCTGGACGGAGACCAGTGAAGGATGTTAGAAGCTCTTTTCCGGTGATGGCTGAGCGTTACTGAGCAGCCTCCAACTGAGCTTGAAGACGTAGATGTGACGTGAGCAACCTGTCTGAAAGTTGGAAGTCTTCTGGTAGCTGTGCCAAGAGAAATCTCAATCATTCCCAATCTAGCAGAGACGGAGAGCGTAGGTATATGTAAGGAGATAACATAGGCACAGGCTAATTACTGATCACTAACATGATAGTTAACATTAGTAATTACACTTAAACAGCTAATGGAAGTCCAAACTGCCTGAGAGCTTCTCCTGGACTATACGGTAATTCCTCTACTATGAGACAGTAAGTCTCGTGGTTATGACCCAATCGTTAGCCTATTATTATAACAACGTCTGCTACGGAGCCATAACGTGAGCTACAAGGTAATGGAGCCTTTTATACATTGTCGTGTTTCTTTAGAAATAAACAACGGACAAATAGAGTCTTTAAACACTTCAGATGTAAAGTTATTCTCTGTCAAAGTGACGTCAGAATGAATGGCAGTCAATGGGATGCTAACGGGAGCTGATGGCTTGGTAGCATCAGAATGAATGGCAATCAATGGGATGCTAACGGGAGCTGATGGCTTGGTAGCATCAGAATGAATGGCAGTCAATGGGATGCTAACGGGAGGTGATGGCTTGGTAGCATCAGAATGAATGGCAGTCAATGGGATGCTAACGGGAGCTGATGGCTTGGTAGCATCAGAATGAATGGCAGTCAATGGGATGCTAACGGGAGGTGATGGCTTGGT
>CM042320.1:1382226-1384726 GCA_023566125.1 Zingel zingel
AGAGGACACAGAGCTGTCCAGAGGAAAGGACGTCTCATCTCTCTACAACACATTTCCTCGGCTCCTCTCTCCTCCCGTGCCTCCTCGGTGGGAGGGACTAACGGCGCCGACACAGCGAGCCGATAATCGGCCGTCTGACAGTCTGGCGAGGTCGGTGACTCGAGTCTGTTCCGTGTGTTCCGTGCCGTCGGCCTTCATTTTGGCTGATTTTACATGTATAATCGGCGGGGCGGGCACTGCCGGCAGTCGGACTCAAATGACCCATCTGATTGGTGGAGAGCTAACCAGAAACGGGGAGCGGGATGAGCGTGACTCAAAATCTGATGAAGATCTGTTAACCTGACCTTTGTTGATCTGAAATGAAGACAGATTCAGCGACTGCACGGCCTATTCCTCTCTTAACATGTTCTCAGGAACACGTTACGGTGAACTATTTTAGGACAATATGAGATCGGATTCTGAACGAGTCGCCATTATGGTCGGGGAGCAGCCAGACCCACGTGACGCGTTCGTCCAATCAGCTGCCGGTTTTCATTTTTTGGGTGACAATCCAGATTAGCGCCGCCTGCTGTTATGGAGACGTATTACGTTCTGAGGAACTTTTTGGACCGACTCGGGGAGTAACGGCCCTTAGACGAGAGGAAGGGACGCAAGTGGAGGAGTCGAGGAGGAAATTTAAGAAACATGAGATACAGCGAAGGTCCTGTGGTGGACACAAGAAGGGGCGGGACTTCTGATTGGGTTGAATCCATTCCTGACCTTTAGAGGGCGCCCTGGATGCCGAAACGGACTTCTGAAAGCCGTCAGATAACGCACGCCGCAACTCATCTGGAACGACAAGAGATACACAATCACGTGGTGACAAACGCACAACATCTGTCTGTGTGTTTATATATGGGTGGGTGTGTGTGTGTGTGTGTGTGTGTCTACCTGTGTGTGTGTGTGTGTGTGTGTGTGCGTGTGTGTGTGTGTGTGTGTGTGTCTACCTGTGTGTGTGTGTGTGTGTGTGTGTGTGCGTGTGTGTGTCTACCTTTGAATGGGATGCTGTATTTCTGCAGGAGGAGTGTGAGGAGAACGACCGCTGACACCAACACCAACACGTACTTAAATAAAAGCTCTGCAGGAGAAACAGAGGCTCCATTACCTGCTAACGGAGGCTCTCATTCCCCCTGCTCTGGCGTTCCCCCCTCTCATTCCCCCTGCTCTGGCGTTCCCCCCTCTCATTCCCCCTGCTTTGGCGTTCTCCCGCTCTCATTCCCCCTGCTCTGGCGTTTCCCCCTCTCATTCCCCCTGCTCTGGCGTTCCCCCCTCTCATTCCCCCTGCTCTGGCGTTTCCCCCTCTCATTCCCCCTGCTCTGGCGTTCTCCCCCTCTCATTCCCCCTGCTCTGGCGTTCTCCCCCTCTCATTCCCCCTGCTCTGGCGTTAGCCCCCTCTCATTCCCCCTGCTCTGGCGTTAGCCCTCTCTCATTCCCCCTGCTCTGGCGTTAGCCCTCTCTCATTCCCCCTGCTCTGGCGTTCCCCCCTCTCATTCCCCCTGCTCTGGCGTTCTCCCGCTCTCATTCCCCCTGCTCTGGTGTTTTCCCCTCTCATTCCCCCTGCTCTGGCATTAGCCCCCTCTCATTCCCCCTGCTCTGGCGTTCCCCCCTCTCATTCCCCCTGCTCTGGCGTTCTCCCCCTCTCATTCCCCCTGCTCTGGCGTTCTCCCCCTCTCATTCCCCCTGCTCTGGCGTTCTCCCCTCTCATTCCCCCTGCTCTGGCGTTCTCCCCCTCTCATTCCCCCTGCTCTGGCGTTCTCCCCCTCTCATTCCCCCTGCTCTGGCGTTCTCCCCCTCTCATTCCCCCTGCTCTGGCGTTCTCCCCCTCTCATTCCCCCTGCTCTGGCGTTCTCCCCCTCTCATTCCTGCAGTTTGGTGACTGCAGATGTTTTAATGTTTAACCGTCCTGTCTACAGAAACTTTCTATATCAGAAATATGACAAAAGAACGCTGAAAAAAGTGACCAAAAAAACATCAAAATCATCAAAATCATCGCCGAAGGTGACACAAAGTTGTTAAAAAAAAGTGAAAATCAAACATGGGAAAAAGCGACAAAAACATAATAAAAAAAAAAAACGTGGAGGAAATGTTCAGACATGTTGACATTTTCGACCCAGAAAAAAAAAAATTAAAAAAAAGTTGTAAACAAATATGTTTGTTATTGTTACCAAGTGCCTTCACCGTTTGTGTGCAAACCAATAAATATATGAAACAAAAATTTTCGACCCAGAAAAACACAACGTTGCAGGTCGACAGGAAGACAATCCATCCCATAATGCTGTCAGACACTTAGAATAATAATCTGAGTCTGACAGCAGCAACAACAGAACTGTTAGTGGACGTAAATACAAGCTTCTCTTTGGATGCTTTTATATAGACCTTAGTGGTCCCTAATACTGTATCTGAAGTCTCTTTATATAGACCTTAGTGGTCCCTAATACTGTATCTGAAGTCTCTTTATATA
>CM042320.1:1389726-1394726 GCA_023566125.1 Zingel zingel
CACACACACAGACAGAGAGACACACACACACACAAACACTCTCACACACACACACACACACAGTGTGTCTCACTATCTTTGTGGGGACCCGTCATTGACATAATGCATTCCCTAGCCCCTTACCCTAACCTTAACCATCACCACTAGATGCCTAACCTTAACCCTTACCCTCACCCTAACCATAACCTAATTCTAACCCTAATCCTAAAACCAAGTCTTAACCCTCAAACAGACCTTTGTGTGTGTGTGGACATTATTCAGAGACCAAACACAGCTTGACCTTCCAAGATAAGATGGAGCCCGTTTAGTCCTCGCCTGGGCACGGTTAGTTCCTGAGACCAGACAGAGGAGACATGTCTCTGACCAGACAGAGGAGACATGTCTCTGACCAGACAGAGGAGACGACATGTCTCTGACCAGACAGAGGACGACATGTCTCTGACCAGACAGAGGAGACATGTCTCTGACCAGACAGAGGAGACGACATGTCTCTGACCAGACAGAGGAGACGACATGTCTCTGACCAGACAGAGGACGACATGTCTCTGACCAGACAGAGGACAACATGTCTCTGACCAGACAGACACACTCTCTCTCTGACCACACACACACACACACACAGACAGAGGAGACATGTCTCTGACCAGACAGAGGAGACATGTCTCTGACCAGACAGAGGAGACATGTCTCTGACCAGACAGAGGAGACATGTCTCTGACCAGACAGAGGAGACATGTCTCTGACCAGACAGAGGAGACATGTCTCTGACCAGACAGAGGAGACATCATGTCTCTGACCACACAGACACACACACACACACAGACAGAGACACAGACAGACACAGAGACACACACACACACGGACTGTCAAACGTCAGTACAACGCATGAATAATCAAATTAATTAAGACAAATATAAGTGATGATGCAACTTTTTAATCTCCTTTCATGTCGTACAAAGTGAGCGAGGAAGAGGAAGAGGAAGAGGAAGAGGGCCGTGAGTTCAGTCCTAGTCTGAAGGATCCTGTAGAAACTGGGAGCCGTCTGTCAGGCCGTCCCGGCACGGCGTAAACACGAGAGGAACAAACCGCCCTCGTCACCTTTTAAATACAAAATAAAACTACTTTCTTCTTCTTCTTTTGTAAATAAATACAAAAATCTCTGGGCGTGGAGCGCCAGATCAATCCTGTGAGCAGGAAACGCACTCGAATGGACGTGGGAAGAGTTCCAACACTGATCTGGTTTCACGTGTTCTAGTTTTTCAGTTCTCCGTAGAGACGGTTTCCACGCCATGGGTCCAACGTGGTCGACAGGAAACGCCCCCGTAAGCACACCCTCTCAACAGGCAGAGCTGCACAGCTGTGGCTACGACCAGCAGGCCTTTCGCCTTCTTTAACGGCGGGACACACCGAGCCGATAACCGGCCGTCGGCCCGTCTGGCGAGGTCGGTGACTCGAGTCTGGTCGGTGTGCTCTGTGCCGTCGTCCGCTGATATTAGGGATGCACCGAATATTCAGCCACCGAAAATGGCCCAAAAGGGCATTTTGTTGTTTGAAATGTCGTGATGACGCAAACAGAAAGCGCGACCTGCACGTGCTGGTCTGGAGCAACGTGTCTGCGCTGTGGACGGATTTCAGGGTATCGGAGAAAGACCCACGGACAGACATCTGCAAATCATGTAATGCCGAAATTTCAAGAGGGGGAGCATCTGCAAAGACTTTCTCCACGTCGGGTTGAATTACATAATTACATAATTTAAAACGTTTCTGTAGATCTGTACAGTATTATTTAACGTTCACATGAGAGGGTCAAGCTACACATTTAAGTTTGATTTTTATTTTATAATGCGCTAGATAAATATTTGCATAATTTGTAATTGCTTAATTCTTTGAAACTTTAATATTAATTGATATTATATTGATTTGAGTAAGTTAGCCCACAGCCATAGCCCTGAATGCAGCGGTGCTGATAACTGGCATCATTTCTTTCAGTGTTCAGTTTTCGGTCTTAGTTTGTTTCCTCTTTTTCGGTTTTGGCCAAGGATTTTCATTTCGGTGCATCCCTAGTTGATATATCAGACTCACCCCAGAGGGTCAGAGGATCTGGGAGCTGGACCACTTTTAATTTGGGTATGAGGTTTAGACCAGAAAGCATGGATTCAAGCCTTTCTTCAGCCACTTCTGTCTCCAACAGTCCAGAAGCCTTTAGACATGATGTAATCACATGATGTCATCACATGATGTAAACACATGATGTAAACACATGATGTAAACACATGATGTAAACACATGATGTAAACACATGTCATCACATGATGTCATCATGTGATGATGTCATCACATGATGTAAACACATGATGTAATCACATGATGTCATCACATGATGTAAACATGTCATCACATGATGTAATCACATGATGTCATCACATTATGTAAACACATGATGTCATCACATGATGTAATCACATGTCATCACCTGATGTAAACACATGATGTAATCACCTGATGTAAACACATGATGTAATCACCTGATGTAAACACATGATGTAATCACATGATGTCATCACATGATGTAAACACATGATGTCATCACATGATGTAATCACATGTCATCACCTGATGTAAACACATGATGTAAACACATGATGTCATCACATGATGTCATCACATGATGTAATCACATGTCATCACCTGATGTAAACACATGATGTAATCACCTGATGTAAACACATGATGTAATCACATGATGTCATCACATGATGTAAACACATGATGTCATCACATGATGTAATCACATGTCATCACCTGATGTAAACACATGATGTAATCACCTGATGTAATCACCTGATGTAAACACATGATGTAATCACCTGATGTAATCACATGATGTAATCACATGATGTCATCACATGATGTAATCTGAAATCTGCTGCCCTGATTAAACACAATGCAGCTGATCTCAGCTGGTATTCTGTCTGGAACGGACATTTCTAAGTGACCCCAAACTTTTGGCCGGTAGTGTGCGTTGCAGCCAGAAGCTCAGTTTCCATGCACTCCTCAATCCAATTATCTGAAGTTCGGTAAAAATCCTCATGGGAATAAAGCTGTGAAAGTGTTTCCAGCCAACGGCTCTAACCCTCGTGTTGTCGACGTTTGTGACGCCTTTTTTCACAATTAGTTTTTGCTTTTTCCAACGTTTGAAATTTTAAAATGTTTCTTCTACACATTCTCAGCGCTTATTTCTACGTCCGATATTTTCTGATATAAAACAAACATTTAAAAACGGGCCGATGTGACCCGAAGTCAAGACAAGGGCTTTGAAGCCAATAAGAACCTGTTGTGTAATGACGTCACGTGCTGTTTTGCCGTCAGATTGGTATATGGAATTGATTTGAGACATTTTAAGGTGTTTCCGTTCATTTTCTCTCTGAATCAACGACATTCAAGCTAACGTTTGGGAACAGAGTTCAGATAGACAAAACGGATCGCTCCATCTACCAACACATGATCGATACTGCGTAGCCGACAGCGCCGAGTGCAGCCCGTCAGCAGCTGAGCAGAGAGAGAGCCGAGAGGGCGACTCCGCTGACTTGTTGCTCTCTCTACCGATACTGCATAGTATCGCAGTATTTTCCGTGGCAATACTGTATCGATACACAGACGCCAAGTATGGCTCTATTATTATATATGTACTGGTCAGTTTGTCTGCTTGATAATCCCATTTTGCAGCAATAATATTGAACAATATTGACAAAGTTTCCTTTTGGGGACATCATTTGAAATTGGGAAAAATTTGAAGTTGGAAAAAAAGGTAATGAATTGCAATATATCGCAGAATATTGCAATATGTTTAAAATCACAATAATATCGTGTCGTGACATAAGTATCGTGATGATATCGTATCGAGAGGCCTCTGGTGGTTCCCAGCCCTAATACAAGCTGCTCTGTTTCAGGCTACCAAACGGGCACGTTGACTAATCTATAGTCAGTCCCTCCAGAAAATGATCATGTGATCTCATAACTCAACGCATAATCAGCCAAAAGTCTGCATATTTACGCGGGGGGGTGGGGGGGGGCGCATTTCTTCAAATACGCCGCACTTTCGCGCCTAAATTGCTGATTTTCACGCAAAATATGCGGGCTTGCATGATTTCATAATCCCCGCATTTTCGCTGCAAAAAAAAAGTCCCATATATATCTCAGCAGGAAGTTGAAAAATGTTGCGTTAACGTCACACAAGAGCAGCCATTTCCTTGCTGCCATGGGAACGTTATGAAGGGACGTTATGAAGGGACGTTATGAAGGGACGTTATGAAGGGACGTTATGAAGGGACGTTATGAAGTGACGTTATGAAGGGACGTTATGAAGTGACGTTATGAAGGGACGTTATGAAGTGACGTTATGAAGGGACGTTATGAAGGGACGTTATGAAGTGACGTTATGAAGGGACGTTATGAAGGGACGTTATGAAGGGACGTTATGAAGTGACGTTATGAAGGGACGTTATGAAGGGACGTTATGAAGGGACGTTATGAAGTGACGTTATGAAGGGACGTTATGAAGGGACGTTATGAAGGGACGTTATGAAGTGACGTTATGAAGCGACGTTATGAAGGGACGTTATGAAGGGACGTTATGAAGGGACGTTATGAAGGGACGTTATGAAGGGACGTTATGAAGTGACGTTATGAAGTGACGTTGTGAAGTGACGTTATGAAGGAACGTTATGAAGGGACGTTATGAAGGGACGTTATGAAGTGACGTTATGAAGTGACGTTGTGAAGGGACGTTATGAAGGGACGTTATGAAGGGACGTTATGAAGGGACGTTATGAAGGGACGTTATGAAGTGACGTTATGAAGTGACGTTGTGAAGGGACGTTATGAAGGGACGTTATGAAGGGACGTTATGAAGTGACGTTATGAAGGGACGTTATGAAGCGACGTTATGAAGCGACGTTATGAAGTGACGTTATGAAGGGACGTTATGAAGGGACGTTATG
>CM042320.1:1399726-1417226 GCA_023566125.1 Zingel zingel
TTTAATTTATCTAATAATATTACCAAAAAAAGGCAACAAGTTAAAAAATTCCAAGAAAACATCAGGGAGCAGAAGGCGACTCCATTAAATGTCTCGTTTTGTCTCAAAGATATTCGGTTTAATATACGCAACGCATTCTCACATTTAACAACATGGAACTGTTCATTTCTTGGCACTTTTGCTTTAAAAAAAAGCAATAGTTTTTCTGTCAGTGTAACAGTTCTTGTTAGGGATGCACCGAATCCAGATGTTTGTGGTTGGGCTGAATCCTGAACCCCCTGGTTGAGGTTCTGCTGAGTCCTCCTCCCATCCTCAGTCCATGAACTCAGTCAACACATTAATGAAGTCAGCAGGGACTGTCCTTCCTTTGCCGTACCTGAAGTTACTGCATTCTGGCTGCTGTCTGTAGATTCCTTCATCACAACTCGTATTCTTCCAGATGTTTGATACCAGATGTTGTAACAGCGGTGATGTTGTGTATTGTTTAGGGTCCTCGCCACCACCAGACTAATCAGCATTGCAGATTGAACATGTAGCTGGACTTGAACGGCCTTCTTTTGACTGAAAGTGCTGCCAAACATCACTTTTTCTGCTCACCAGTTCCATTTCCACTTCCTCACAGCCTGCTGCATTGAACGCTCCACCTACGTTAACACCTTCCCGTAATCAACGGCGCCGTCATTACGGCGACCAGCGTAGCGCGGAGTGCAAGCGTAGGGTTCGGCAGAAACCCAACCCCGTCAAAAAGCCCAATATTCAGCCCAATCAGAAGCTGAATCCTGGATTCAGTGCATCCCTAGTTCTTGTACAGGTAGGACTGTTGGAAGTCGTCACCTTGAATTTGGTCTTCAGGTTGTCCCACTTCTTGGCGACCTGGTCTGGTGTGATCTTCCCCGTCAGACCCATTCCCTTCACTATCCCCCTGTGGACAAAACAAAACTAATTTTCAATGACATAAAAACAAGGATTATTCACAATGTTGGCTCTAGTTACAGCCTAGAAATCTAGACCACCCTGGCGGCAGCAAATGTAATTTGCAGCCAGGGTCGTCTAGCAACTCTCTGTTGGTTTGCGAGCTGGAAAAAAACAAACTCTGGTCAGGCCAATCACATCGTGTATAGAGTGGGTGGGCGGGGCTTATGGCTGCTGCTGGTGAACAGCGGTCTTTGGAATCGGCTTTGGCCGCGACTCTGGAAGACTTGGAGTTCAGCTTTTCTTTGAGAAATGAATTCTTCTATTGGCTGTTTAAACAGGAGACGTCTCTTACGTTCTAAAACCAGCCTCTGGAGACTCCACCAGCTGACTTCTCTATTGGCTGTTGAAACAGGAGACGTCTCTTACGTTCTAAAACCAGCCTCTGGAGACTCCACCAGCTGACTTCTCTATTGGCTGTTTAAACAGGAGACGTCTCTTACGTTCTAAAACCAGCCTCTGGAGACTCCACCAGCTGACTTCTCTATTGGCTGTTGAAACAGGAGACGTCTCTTACGTTCTAAAACCAGCCTCTGGAGACTTGACCAGCTGACTTCTCTATTGGCTGTTGAAACAGGAGACGTCTCTTACGTTCTAAAACCAGCCTCTGGAGACACGACCAGCTGACTTCTCTATTGGCTGTAGAAACAGGAGACGTCTCCTACGTTCTGAAACCAGCCTCTGTAGACTCCACCAGCTGACTTCTCTATTGGCTGTTGAAACAGGAGACGTCTCTTACGTTCTAAAACCAGCCTCTGGAGACTCCACCAGCTGACTTCTCTATTGGCTGTTGAAACAGGAGACGTCTCTTACGTTCTAAAACCAGCCTCTGGAGACTCGAGACTCAGCTGTTTGAGTCGAGCCGGTTCAAACTGCTGAAACTTTTCTCTGAGACGTTCTAAAACGGTTTTGTGTCGTCACGAATCTTTGGTCTGACCTGGACTTCGTGGTCAGACTCAGATTCTAGTCAGAATTTGAGCCCGATTCTGCTCCATTGGGCTGTAATTATGGAGCGTGTTTCAACCGAATTTCTCTGCACTCATTGGATAGACCTACAACCAATCAGAGCAACGGATAGACCTACAACCAATCAGAGCAACGGATAGACCTACAACAAATCAGAGCAACGGATAGACCTACAACCAATCAGAGCAACGGATAGACCTACAACCAATCAGAGCAACAGATAGACCTACAACTAATCAGAGAAACGGTTAGACCTACAATCAATCAGAGCAACAGATAGACCTAC
Source organism: Zingel zingel (assembly GCA_023566125.1). Taxonomy (NCBI): domain Eukaryota; kingdom Metazoa; phylum Chordata; class Actinopteri; order Perciformes; family Percidae; genus Zingel; species Zingel zingel. The sequence continues at coordinate 1,401,951 of CM042320.1, forward strand.
AACCAATCAGAGCAACAGATAGACCTACAACCAATCAGAGCAACAGAGACAGACGTCACAGAAGCTGAGAGACAAAGGCAGGCTTTACGTTACTGTTGATCATCCGTCCATCATCGTATAAAGCCCGCCCTGACAATTTGATTGGTCCGAACAGCTCTGGTTCGAGCATATCCGTCTTGATCCACAACGGATCAAGTCCAAACCGAACTTCCCGACCTCAAATGTTGGGGGCAGGGCTAAGTTCTGCTGGCATCCAGGCTAGGACTTTATGTGACTCGGTTTTGAATGCTACAGTAACTGACGAACCAGCTTTAAGAGTGAGGTATTTTCTTTATTTATTATTTTCAGGACAATGCACATTTGATGAACATGTACAAAAGTACACGTAAAAAGTGCCAGATTGTAGCCGAAGGGCTAATTTCCATCTGTAGTCCATTACAATAAAAAAGGACAATAGATACACAGCAGCAACATTTGCGATATAAAACAGGACGAAAGAAAAGAAAAACAGGATAATTCATTAGTAAATGTTAAAAACAGAGACACAATTCATTAGTGAGCTCCATCGAGCTAACACGGCACAGCATCCAGGTAGAGATGACCCCATGCTTGGTTAGCTCCAAGCCAGATCCAAGACCAAACTACTGCCCTACTGCGTACATCCTGTCACGGCCACCAGGGGGCAGTAATTCTACTGTCTTACATCCTGTCACGGCCACCAGGGGGCAGTCATTCTACTGTCTTACATCCTGCCACGGCCACCAGGGGGCAGTAATTCTACTGTCTTACATCCTGTCACGGCCACCAGGGGGCAGTAATTCTACTGTCTTACATCCTGTCACGGCCACCAGGGGGCAGTAATTCTACTGTCTTACATCCTGTCACGGCCACCAGGGGGCAGTAATTCTACTGTCTTACATCCTGTCACGGCCACCAGGGGGCAGTCATTCTACCGTCTTAAATCAACAAGGTCATTACTGCGCTATACTGCCACCTACTGACACAGAACAGTATTTCATTTATCTGCCAGTCATCACGTTGCAGCCACAGTTGAGCAACAATGGCTAATTATTTGCAGTAACTCAATCAAAAAAATTTGTTAAGTTAAATCTGATAATTTCCCGCGGCACACAGGACGATCTCTCACGGCACGATCTCTCACGGCACGATCTCTCACGGCACGATCTCTCACGGCACGATCTCTCACGGCACGATCTCTCACGGCACGATCTCTCACGGCACAATCTCTCACGGCACAATCTCTCACGGCACAATCTCTCACGGCACAATCTCTCACGGCACACGGGACGATCTCTCACGGCACACGGGACGATCTCTCACGGCACACGGGACGATCTCTCACGGCACACGGGACGATCTCTCACGGCACACGGGACGATCTCTCACGGCACACGGGACGATCTCTCACGGCACAATCTCTCACGGCACACGGGACGATCTCTCACGGCACACAAGACGATCTCTCACGGCACACAAGACGATCTCTCACGGCACACAAGACGATCTCTCACGGCACACGGCACGATCTCTCACGGCACGATCTCTCACGGCACACGGCACGATCTCTCACGGCACACGGGACGATCTCTCACGGCACACGGGACGATCTCTCACGGCACACGGGACGATCTCTCACGGCACACGGGACGATCTCTCACGGCACACGGGACGATCTCTCACGGCACACGGGACGATCTCTCACGGCACACAAGACGATCTCTCACGGCACACGGGACGATCTCTCACGGCACACAAGACGATCTCTCACGGCACACGGGACGATCTCTCACGGCACACGGGACGATCTCTCACGGCACAATCTCTCACGGCACACGGGACGATCTCTCACGGCACACGGGACGATCTCTCACGGCACACGGGACGATCTCTCACGGCACACGGGACGATCTCTCACGGCACACAAGACGATCTCTCACGGCACACGGGACGATCTCTCACGGCACACGGGACGATCTCTCACGGCACACGGGACGATCTCTCACGGCACACGGGACGATCTCTCACGGCACAATCTCTCACGGCACGATCTCTCACGGCACACGGGACGATCTCTCACGGCACACTAGTGTGCCGCGGCACGGTGGTTGATAATCACTGCATTAGTAGGCTAAGTGTTAAAACGGAGACACAAGTGCGGTGGATACAATTCATGCTGATGTAAAGATTGGCTCATGAGGATTTCGAGAAGTAACTGATAAATCCCAGATGATGGGAGCTAGTGCGTCTTTACCTCCAGGCCGGCTTGGCAGTGTTCCTCCTCCCCGTGAACAGAGACTCGTTAGAAGCTCGCAACTCGATGAGTCGCTTTATGTCTTCTTCTGTCACTGGAACGAGAGCCAAAAATGTCAAAAACTGAGTCATAGTTCTGGATTTCAGAGTTTTCCAACAGATGAGCAACGCACCACTTTAAAAGGAGACTGATTATATTATATATGAAAGCAACAAAGTGATGCAAAAAAAGTAAAACTAAACAAAAACGGTCAAAACAAAGGCGACAAAAATGCTGAATAAATAAGCGACAAAACAGGAAAAAAAGAGAGAAAACGATTAGGGAAAACACGACACGTGTGACCTGTTGATAGTTTTTAAAAAGCAACAAAAATGTCAAAAAAGCGAAAAAAAATTTAAAAAAAAGTCTAATAAATAAACAAAAAAGCAAAACATAAAAGCGACAATAAACGTAGACAAAAACAACAACGTGTCAGAAAAGGGTAAAAGTTGAAAAAGCAACAAACATGCGCTGCAGCTCTCCCAGCGCCGCGGACGCGTTCTTGAGCTCTGAGGTCGCTAGCGCTAAACCCACCAGACTCCATGTAAATAATCAGGACTTTTAGCGTGTATAGAGCCAGCATATCTCCACCAGACTCCATGTAAATAATCAGGACTTTTAGCGTGTATAGAGCCAGCATATCTCCACCAGACTCCATGTAAATAATCAGGACTTTTAGCGTGTATAGAGCCAGCATATTTCCACCAGACTCCATGTAAATAATCAGGACTTTTAGCGTGTATAGAGCCAGCATATCTCCACCAGACTCCATGTAAATAATCAGGACTTTTAGCGTGTATAGAGCCAGCATATTTCCACCAGACTCCATTTAAATAATCAGGACTTTTAGCGTGTATAGAGCCAGCATATTTCCACCAGACTCCATGTAAATAATCAGGACTTTTAGCGTGTATAGAGCCAGCATATTCTCACATGTAAATCAGTGAACTATGCGTTTATTTCAACCAAATCTAGAGTTGGGATGGTTGGTTACAGTAGAAAGACGACCTAAAACGGCTTTTCATAGTTCCATTTAGTTTCTGTCCACTTTGAATGAAGTGTGTTTTACGCTGCTAAAATCACTGTTTATTTACATGGAGTCTGGTGCGTTTACCGAATGCAAAAATGTCAAATAAATAAGCCACAAAACGCAGAAATAAGCAAAAAAAAAGACTTTTAAAAAACGAGAACAAAACGTAGAGAAACCCTCCACAACGTGTGAACGGTTGCCAGTTTGGAGGAAACGTAAAGGTAGTTTCCAGTCTTACGTTTGTACGTGAACTCGGCCATGCGTTGCAGCTCTCCCAGCGCCGCGGACGCGTTCTTGTCTTCGTTTTCCACGAGCAGGTCCATCTCCGACTCCGTCAGGAACTCGGACATCCCCCCCCGGCTGCGGCGCGCTCTCTTCTTCGGCGTGGGCGACAGCGGCTCGCAGTCCTCGTCTTCGTCCTCCACGATGGGCGTGAGGATGGGCGCCGAGCCGGCCAAGCGTCCCTCCATGGCGTCGTTCATGCGGTAGAACCAGGGCCAGGAGCTCGGGTTGGTCTCGGCGCCGCGGGCGGGGAACTTCAGCTCCTGGTAGAGACAGAAAGTTCTACAGATCGTCCACAGAGGGACCGTGTCCTCCCGTCAACACTGCCACCAACTCCCGTTACCCACAACTCACAGGGACGCCTCTGCTTCTCTACGCCATCCCTTTGGGTTGGAATGTGTGTACCGTAGAGAATAGTTTATTTAAAAAGTGATGGCAGGAAGACTTGGTCACAACCTCTGACGTAATGAGAGGCGTTTACCCTCCAACATCAGACCTGATGCAAGAACCACTTAAAAGACCTTTAAAACCTCTTTGAGACCTTTCTGTTTAACCAGAAACAGCTCTGAGGATGCACCAGACTCCATGTAAAAAAACAAGACTTTTAGCGTGTATAGAGCCAGCATATCTTCACATGTAAATCAGTTAACTATGTGTTTATTTCTACCAAAATGAGTTCCAAAATGGTTTGAACAGTGGAAAGACGACCCAAAAGGGATTTTTATAGTTTTATTCCGTTTCTGTCGCCTTTGAATGAAGTGTGTTTTACGATGCTAAAATCCCTGATTATTTACATGGAGTCTGGTGGGTTTAGCGAACGCAATTTCGTGGATGTTTTAATGTTTAAAAAAAGAGGATCTTACTCTTTAACAGAAAGATCCACCTCCTTAGAAATCCTTTCCATAACGTTGTCAGACACTTAGAATAATAATCTGAGCCTGTCAGCAGCAAAACAAGCACTTTAGTGAAGGTAAATACAAGCTGGACAATTGTCCTATTAGCTTTAAATGAGGCGTTATCTAATGCTAACTTTCTAATCTACACAAAGAGACAAAGTGTAGTAAATTAAATGTTTTCCGTTTTAATTTGTGCACCATAAGAAGTTTATTTCATAGACTATATATATATATATATATATATATATATATATATATATATATATATATATATATATATATATATATATATATATATATATATATATCTTGTTTTAGTTAATCATATTTGGACTCAAAATTCATTCAGTTTAAGACCTTATAATAAGTCCAACGGGTGATTTCTTCAGTGGAGAAAGGCCTCTGTACTCCACTACGTCTGAGCAAATTAAAAAGTTCCTCTGAATATTAAACCTGGAGGTGGTTTTCTTAATGTCTCGTACGTTCCACGGAGGAAGGATCTGTCGGTTCTTGCACGCGGCCCAGGGTCCCCTGAGCAGAGGCGTCCCTCTGAGCCGTGGATACGTGGTCTGCAGAGATGCCGGCGGTTGGACTTACCTTGTATCTCCTCTTCAGGTTGTCCCACTTCTTCGCCAGCTGATCCGTGGTCAGCTTCCCCTGAAGACCCAGCTCGTACAGGATGGCTCTGAAACAAAATCACACGCAGGTTGAACCCCCGACAGACCACTGGGAGCGCACGCACGCACACACACACACACACACACACACACACACACACACACACACACACACACGCACACACGCACACACGCTTATCGGCTCGGTGTGTCAGCGCCGTTAGGATCCCAGCTAACCCCCAACCAAAGAATAAACAAGTCTCAAGTTCCCCGCTGGACAACGGAAACTAAACTTAGAGACGCCTCTTGCACTTAATAGTTGATCTTTGATTTTCTTCTCCTTTTTAACTCTGATGTCGGCTACAGGGAATAACCATTGAGATATATATAATGGACCACCAGGCCCCGTGTCTCTGGACGGAGACCAGTGAAGGACATTAGAAGCTCTTTTCCGGTGATGGCTGAGCGTTACTGAGCAGCCTCCAACTGAGCTTGAAGACGTAGATGTGACGTGAGCAACCTGTCTGAAAGTTGGAAGTCTTCTGGTAGCTGTGCCAAGAGAAATCTCAATCATTCCCAATCTAGCAGAGACGGAGAGCGTAGGTATATGTAAGGAGATAACATAGGCACAGGCTAATTACTGATCACTAACATGATAGTTAACATTAGGAATTACACTTAAACAGCTAATGGAAGTCCAAACTGCCTGAGAGCTTCTCCTGGACTATACGGTAATTCCTCTACTATGAGACAGTAAGTCTCGTGGTTATGACCCAATCGTTAGCCTATTTTTATAACAACGTCTGCTACGGAGCCATAACGTGAGCTACAAGGTAATGGAGCCTTTTATACATTGTCGTGTTTCTTTAGAAATAAACAACGGACAAATAGAGTCTTTAAACGCTTCAGATGTAAAGTTATTCTCTGTCAAAGTGACGTCAGAATGAATGGCAGTCAATGGGATGCTAACGGGAGGTGATGGCTTGGTAGCATCAGAATGAATGGCAGTCAATGGGATGCTAACGGGAGGTGATGGCTTGGTAGCATCAGAATGAATGGCAGTCAATGGGATGCTAACGGGAGCTGATGGCTTGGTAGCATCAGAATGAATGGCAGTCAATGGGATGCTAACGGGAGCTGATGGCTTGGTAGCATCAGAATGGCGCCATAGGAGCTACGCGGTCCGAGGAGAAGCTGACCCTCTTAGGAATAACAGCCTTTAAGGAACAAGTCTGGAGAATTGGATCCATCCGTTTCTCGCTTTTTCCGACATTTTTATCCCTTCTTTTGGACATTTTGTCTAATGTTTTTGTCACGTTTAGTCCAGATCTATAAACCACCTGATGGAAATAGTAACCGTGAAATATGAAGTCTACTTGTGCTACGTTGGGGGGTTAAAGGACACAACAGATGGCGCTTTTTTAAACGTTTGTGTTGCTTTTGGACATTGTTTTCGTGTCTCTTCTCGATCTCTAACCTCCTGAAGGAAACCAGTAACTGTGCGGACAGTTCACGGAGCAGATGTGACGCGAAATGTATCTTTTAACCGTCTCCACCTGCGGCGCCACGCGGTGTAGGACTGCGAGTCCTGGATTCAGGACGTCCCTGGTTGGAACATCCGCTCCGCGCGTTGTTTACATTGACGTTCTCTAGTGGCCCCGGTGCAGGCAGTGAACACACACACCCAACCTGTCTCACCTCCAGGCCGGCTTGGCTGAATGTTTCCTGCCGGTGAAGAGAGCTTCGTTCGCAGCTCGTAGTTTGATCATTCTCTCCGTTTCAGGTTCGGTCACTGTGAACAACAACAACAGCTCTCTTTAGTTACGGGCTGACACACAGACAGTTAGGATGGAAGAATTACACAGGAAGAGGAAGAAGGATTTAAAAGCAGAACCACACACACACACACACACACACACACACACACACACACACACACACACACACACACACACACACACACACACACACACACACACACACACACACACACACACACACACACACACACACACACACACACACACCTCACTATCTTTGTGGGGACCTGTCATTGACATAATGCATTCCCTAGCCCCTTACCCTAACCTTAACCATCACCACTAGATGCCTAACCTTAACCCTTACCCTCACCCTAACCATAACCTAATTCTAACCCTAATCCTACAACCAAGTCTTAACCCTCAAACAGACCTTTAACCTTGTGGGCTCCAGCATTTTGGGCCCACAAAGCTGGAGACTGGTCTTTCTATCATGTTTTTTTCCAAAATGATGTACAGATTTCTAGGCATTCTTTAACCAAATGGCTTGAAGGACTGCTGGAAGTTGTGAACATGCGGGGACCTTAGGGGGTGGTCCGCAGGCATGCTCCCCAGGGGATTCCCCCCCCTCCATTTTCAGCAGCTATTTCCACTATTTAATTCATCAACTTTCAAGCCATTTGAGATGAAAGAACGCCTTTTAAAGTACATTCAGAACAGATGCAAAATGTGCGATTAATTGCGAGTTAACCACGTACAATCACGCGATTAACCGAGACTAAATATTTTAATCAATTGATGGTTTTGGTTGTATCACTTTTGCCTGTTTGCACACTTGTTTGTGTACGGGTCTTTTTAGCTCCAAATATTCCGACTTTTTTGCTCCAAATATTCCGACTTTTATCTCAAAATATTCTGACTTTTTAGCTCAAAATATTCGACTTTTTAGCTCAAAATATTCCGACTTTTTTGCTCAAAATATTCCGACTTTTTTGCTCAAAATATTCCGACTTTTTAGCTCAAAATTGCGAGCTTCTCTTTGCAGATCCTGAAGAAAGAAGAAGCCATTCCCCGGCCCGGCACGCTGGCTATCGCAAAATGTGCGATTAATCGCGAGTTAACCACGTACAATCACGCGATTAACCGAGACTAAATATTTGAATCAATTGATGGTTTTGGTTGCATCATTTGTTTGTGTACGGGTCAAAACGTCCGTGCAACGCATGAATAATCAAATGAATTAAGACAAATATAAAGTGACACAGCCTACTTTTATAGGAGCACTCACACTAACACACACAAACACACACACACACACTAACACACACACACTAACAGTCTCTCTCACACACACACACACACACACTAACACAGTCACACACACACCAACAGTCACTCACACACACACTAACACAGTCACACACACACTAACAGTCTCTCTCACACACACACACACACACTAACACAGTCACACACACACCAACAGTCACTCACACACACACTAACACAGTCACTCACACACACACTAACACAGTCACACACACACCAACAGTCACTCACACACACACTAACACAGTCACTCACACACACACCAACAGTCACTCACACACACACCAACAGTCACTCACACACACACCAACAGTCACTCACACACACACCAACAGTCACTCACACACACACCAACAGTCACTCACACACACACACCAACAGTCACTCACACACACACACCAACAGTCACTCACACACACACACCAACAGTCACTCACACACACACACCAACAGTCACACACACACACACCAACAGTCACACACACACACACACCAACAGTCACACACACACACACACACACACACACACACACACACACACACACACACACACACACACACACACACACACACACACACACACACACACACACACACACACACACACACACACACACACACAGTCACTCACACACACACACTAACACAGTCACTCACACACACACACACACACACACACACTAACACACACACACACACCCAGTCAGCCTACTTTTATAGGAGCACTCGCTCATCCTCCTCCAGCCCATGGGGACTCCCTCGGCCGGAGGAGGAGCCTCCGTGTGAAGTGTCCCGTCCACCTCCACAGCTTCCTGTGCCACCGTGTCCTCCATCTCCGTCTTGATGAGGAACTCCAGGATGTCGGTGTTCTCCTGGTTGTGGTTGTGGTTGTGGTTGGGCTGGCTGCTGCTGCTGCAGCGGAGGGCATTGCCGGCGGCCGTCTCTGGGCTCAGCACCAGGTTGCTGCTGTACAGGCGGCCGTTCATGGCGTCGTCCATGATGTGGAACCAGGGCCACGACTCTAAGATCCCCCCGTTGTTGTCTGGGCCCAGGTAGGTCTGCTTCAGGTCCTGGAAAACAGGGACAAAGGCCTTAACACACTGTGGTGGCTGGGGGGGTGTGTGTCTCTGTGTGTGTGTGTCTCTCTGTATGTATATGTCTCTGTGTTTGTGTGCGTGTGTGTGTGTCTCTCTGTATGTATATGTCTCTGTGTGTGTGTGTGTGTGTGTGTGTGTGTGTGTGTCTCTCTGTATGTATATGTCTCTGTGTTTGTGTGCGTGTGTCTCTGTATATGTGTGCATGTGTCTCTCTGTATGTATATGTCTGTGTGCGTGTGTGTGTGTGTGTGTGTGTGTGTGTGTGTGTGTGTGTGTGTGTGTGTGTGTGTGTGTGTGTGTGTGTCTGTTGGCAGGTACCAGGGACTGGTGGACATCCTTCCTACATTCTGTTCTCCCATACATGCCTTACAAACACTCATTCCTACTTCCTTAAGCATCCATGCATTCAGTCATTAATATGCATGAATACCTCCATTCATATCCGTATGGTTAGTTGCAGCCCTAAAGCTAATTCAGATAAACATTCACACAGATGGATGTTAAGCCTCGCTAACTCACACGTTACCTTGTATTTCGTCCGCAGATTGTCCCATTTTTTGGCGATCTGGTCGGCTGTCAGCTTCCCCTCCAGACCCAGACCCTTTAAGATGGTGCTGAGGAACAGACAGAGAGATGAGAGATGGAGGCAGTCTTTACAGCCACTAACTTTAGACCCACCTACTTTCTCTCACTGTTTCCGACCTTGTCGGCGCTGTATTTCTTTTTGCAGGGCGGTCCTTACCTCCAGTGTGTGTGTGTGTGTGTGTGTGTGTGTGTGTGTGTGTGTGTCTGCTGGGCGGTCCTTACCTCCAGTGTGTGTGTGTGTGTGTGTGTGTGTGTGTGTGTGTGTGTCTGCTGGGCGGTCCTTACCTCCAGTGTGTGTGTGTGTGTGTGTGTGTGTGTGTGTGTGTGTGTGTGTGTCTCTGCAGGGCAGTCCTTACCTCCAGTGTGTGTGTGTGTGTGTGTGTGTGTGTGTGTGTGTGTGTCTGCAGGGCGGTCCTTACCTCCAGTGTGTGTGTGTGTGTGTGTGTGTGTGTGTGCGTGCGTGTGTGTGTGTGTCTGCAGGGCGGTCCTTACCTCCAGTGTGTGTGTGTGTGTGTGTGTGTGTGTGTGTGTGTGCAGGGCGGTCCTTACCTCCAGTGTGTGTGTGTGTGTGTGTGTGTGTGTGTGTGTGTGTGTCTGCAGGGCGGTCCTTACCTCCAGTGTGTGTGTGTGTGTGTGTGTGCAGGGCGGTCCTTACCTCCAGTGTGTGTGTGTGTGTGTGTGTGTGTGTGTGTGTGTGTGTGTGTGTGTGTGTGTGTGTGTGTGTGTGTGTGAGTGAGTGTGTGTGTAGGGCGGTCCTTACCTCCAGGCTATCTTGGCGGAGTTCCTTTTCCCCGTGAACAGAGCCTCGTTGGACGCCCTGAACTCTATCAGCCTCTTCACGTCCTCCTCGGTCACTGCAGGGGAGGGTCAAAGGTCAACAGCTCAGGGCTCAGGCTCTCACACACACACTTCAAATTACAGTGTCACACACACACACACACACACACACACACTTCAAATTACAGTCACACACACACTACAGTCACAGACACGCACTACAGTCATACACACACACTACAGTCACAGACACAGAAACTACGGTCACACACACTTCAAATTACAGTGTGTCACACACACACACACTACAGTCTCACACACACACACACACACACACACACACACTACAGTCTCACACACACACACTACAGTTACAGACACACACACACACACACACACACACACACTACAGTCTCACACACACACTACAGTTACAGACACACACACACACACACACACTACAGACATACACAGAGAAACTACGGTCACACACACTTCAAATTACAGTGTCACACACACACACACACACACACACACACACACACACACACACTACAGTCTCACACACACACACACACAAACAGACACACACACACACACAAACAGACACACACACTACAGTCACACACACACACTACAGTCTCTCTCACACACACACACACACACACACACACTACAGTCTCACACACACACACTACAGTTACACACACACACACACACACACACACACTACAGTCATACACACACACACTACAGTCATACACACACACACACACTACAGTCATACACACACACATACACTACAGTCATACACAGACACACACACACACACACACACTACAGTCATACACACACACACACACTACAGTCATACACACACACACACTACACACTACATACACACACACACACACACACACACACACACACACACACACACACACACACACACACACACACACACACACACACACACCTTACTTTTATAGGAGCTTTCCGGGAACTGTGGCAGCGGGTTGAGGGCTGCCTCCATTGTGATCATGGGAGAAGGTCTGTCCTCCTGGGCAGCAAGGGAGGAAGGAAGGACGCAAGGGAGCAAGCAAGGGAGCAAGCAAGGGAGCAAGCAAGGGAGCAAGCAAGTGTGCTCAGGCCTGATGCTAACTGACTACATCCGCTAGCGACCCGCAGCTTTACCGGCCCCGCTCCTCCCGCAGCGGCGCGTTTTCGTCCATCATGTGAGGCAGCAACGGTACAGATTTACCGTAACTTTGACCATCTGTCGGTTAGCTGTCTCCTCCCGACGCTAACTCCCGGTAGACCGTTACAAGAAGCAGGCTGCTAGCTAGCTAGCTTCATGTAGCTAACCTAAACAACAAACTGGATGCAGCATCGAGAATGCAACATTACAGACCAACGGCAGCTAGCCTACTCAGTAACACGCATGCGCAGGATAACTTAACCGTTCAAAGAAGCAGGATGCTAGCTAGCTAGCTTTCTGGAGCTAACCTAAACAACAAACTGACACGGAGCCGGGCTTCCCGCCACACGACGACACCGTCCCGTTGTTATTTTGGGCGGATTCTGACATACGTTGTCCAACGGTATTAGGTGCCATCGTCGATCTGTCAGTAAAACCCGCTACCGTCACCGGGGAGCGCTCGCTGCTCTGAGAGGAAGGTGCGTTCGATAACTTCGCCGGGTCCGCGCTGGAACTACCCTTCCCATTCAAGTGGGGAGGGCGGGGTTAGACATAAACGTAAACAGTCCGGTAAAATATTTTATGAGCACCTGGGTAGCTCACCTGGTAGAGCGGGCGCGCATATAGAGAGGTATACTCCTCGACGCAGCGGCCGCAGGTTCGACTCCGCCCCTGCGGCCTTTTGCTGCATGTCATTCCCCCTCTCTCTCCCCTTTCATGTCTTCAGCTGTCCTGAAATGCCCCAAAAATGATCTTAAAATATATATATATATATATATATATATATATATATATATATATATATATATATATATATATATATATATATTAAGATCATTTATATTATCATATTAAGATTATATATATATTTCATACAACACAGATATTCAACTTAAATCACTTCTATAATATATCATTTTTGTTCCATGTTTTTTTTAATCATGTTACATTAAAAAGTCTCATTTTATTTTTTTTGTTTAACATAATTTGCAGATATTCGGTATCGGAAGAAGTACTCAGATCTTTTACTTCACTAAAAGTAGTAATACTAAAGTGTAGAAATGCTCTGTTACAAGTTAAAGTCCTGCATTCAATATTTAACTAAATTAAAAGTGCAAAAGAATCAGCATCAAAATAGGGCTGGGCGATATGGAGAAAATCAAATATCACGATATTTTTGACCAAATACGTCGATATTGATACTGCAGCGATATTGTAGTGTTGACTATTGGTGCTTTCAATGAGATGTTTGATAATCATCAGTAATGTGGATATAATGACTAAGTGGTCACAGTCACTTCACTGTAACGCATCCAAAATCTAAGACGATATCTAGTCTCATATCACGATATCGATATAATATCCATATATTGCCCAGCTAACATCAAAATATAGTTAATGTACCAAAAGTAAAGTACTCATTCTGCAGAATAATGTATTATAGCATAGCTGCAAGCAGCAACATCGCTGGTTCAAACTAGGGGTGCAAGATATATCGACTCAATTTCGTTATCGCAATATATCGGAAGTGTCGCAATAAGTATGCCATATTTAGATTATTTAGAGGATGCTACGTCCCGTCTGGTGGCTGAGTTGTGTTTGATTGAGAGCTTGAAACGCTGTAATGATCCTGTTTCATTGGCCAGTTAACGTGCCACCTGCACACGTTGCCGTGGGACTGCAGTGCCCGGGATCGAACCAGCAACCCTACCGTCTGTGTGTGTGTGTGTGTGCGTCTGTGTGTATGTGTGTGTGTGTGTGTGTGTATGTATGTATGTGCGTCTGTGTGTATGTGTATGTGTGTGTGTGTGTATGTGCGTCTGTGTGTATGTGTGTGTGTGTGTGTATGTGTGTGTGTGTGTGTGTGTGTGTGTGTGTGTGTGTGTGTGCGTCTGTGTGTGTGTGTGTGTGTGTGTGTCTGTGTGTATGTGTGTGTATGTGTATGTGTGTGTGTGTGTGTGTGTGTGTGTGTGTGTGTGTGTGTGTGAAACCAACCACACACCTGTTTCCGTCGTCTTTCTCTGATTGTCAACTTTGGTCTCAAAATCAAAAGACATGAAGTAAAAAGTGTCTTTAGTGGAAGTTTATACAACACAATGTCTTTATTAACACATGAAGAGCAGCAGGAACAAACTACACACACACACACACACACACACACACACACACACACACACACACACACACAGACACACACACACACACACACACACACACACACTTTCATCACATGAACTCACACACACATACACACACGTTTGTTTCGCTATCTTTGTGGGGACCCGTCATTGACATAAAGCATTCCCTAGCCCCTTACCCTAACCTTAACCATCACCACTAGATGCCTAACCTTAACCCTTACCCTCACCCTAACCATAACCTAATTCTAACCCTAATCCTAAAACCAAGTCTTAACCCTCAAACAGACCTTTAACCTTGTGGGCTCCAGCATTTTGGCCCCACAAAGCTGGTCGGACCCCACAAGTATACTGTAGTCCCCGGTTTTTGGACCCCACGAATATAGTAAAACAAGCACACACGCACACACGCACACACACACACACACACACACACACACACACACTTTCATCACATGAACTCTTAACTCAACAACAATACGTCCTCGGTTTAGAGTTTTTCAACCAGCTTCTGGAACAGAGACACCAGTCTCTGTCTGCTCTCCCGCTGGTCTGGATCCACATCAGCCGCCATCAGGCTCTGGTAGAACTGGGTGTGTAGCACGACTTCCTTCTCCGTCGCCATGTCCGCCTGCTGTCTGTCCACCGCGGCCCCGTCCCCGTCCCTCTCTCTCCTCCACAGCGCTCGCTCTCTCTCTAAATCCTCCCGGTCTCTCTCCAGAAACGCCCGGTCTCTGTCCAGGAACACCCGGTCTCTCTCCAGAAATGCCCGGTCTCTGTCCAGGAATGCCCGGTCTCTGTCCAGAAACGCTCGGTCTCTCTCCAGGACCGCTCGGTCTCTCTCTATGAGCGTCCTGTCTCTCTCCAGAGTGGCCGTGTCTCTGTTCAGTAGCTCTCGGTCTCTCTCCAGAGCGATCAGCTCTCTCTCGAACTCAGCCTGCTCTCTCTCCAGAGCCCGCCACTCTCGCTGCAGCTCCGCCCGCTTGCCGTCCAACTCACGGGTGGCGGCAGCGTGCGTGGAGGAGGAGGAGGCGGGCGTCTTGATGGCGTTGGCGGCGCAGCTGGGCAGTAAGGTGGCGTACAGTAGCCCGGGCTGGCTTGTGTTTCTCACGGGGTGACTCTCCATCACGGTCGGCTGACACTAGGCGGTGTAAATCACAAGTTATATTATGATTAGATAGACTGATTATATGAACAATGATCCCATATTTGCAAATATCTTAAAGAGCTCATATTCTGCTCATTTCCAGGTTCAT
>CM042320.1:1439726-1444726 GCA_023566125.1 Zingel zingel
CCTGTCTCTCTCTGAGGGGCTTCCTGTCTCTCTCAGAGGGGCTTCCTGTCTCTCTCAGAGGGGCTTCCTGTCTCTCTCTGAGGGGCTTCCTGTCTCTCTCAGAGGGGCTTCCTGTCTCTCTCAGAGGGGCTTCCTGTCTCTCTCAGAGGGGCTTCCTGTCTCTCTCTGAGGGGCTTCCTGTCTCTCTCTGAGGGGCTTCCTGTCTCTCTCTGAGGGGCTTCCTGTCTCTCTCAGAGGGGCTTCCTGTCTCTCTCTCAGAGGGGCTTCCTGTCTCTCTCAGAGGGGCTTCCTGTCTCTCTCTGAGGGGCTTACTGTCTCTCTCAGAGGGGCTTCCTGTCTCTCTCTGAGGGGCTTCCTGTCTCTCTCAGAGGGGCTTCCTGTCTCTCTCAGAGGGGCTTCCTGTCTCTCTCTGAGGGGCTTCCTGTCTCTCTCAGAGGGGCTTCCTGTCTCTCTCAGAGGGGCTTCCTGTCTCTCTCTGAGGGGCTTCCTGTCTCTCTCTCAGAGGGGCTTCCTGTCTCTCTCTGAGGGGCTTCCTGTCTCTCTCAGAGGGGCTTCCTGTCTCTCTCAGAGGGGCTTCCTGTCTCTCTCTGAGGGGCTTCCTGTCTCTCTCTGAGGGGCTTCCTGTCTCTCTCTGAGGGGCTTCCTGTCTCTCTCAGAGGGGCTTCCTGTCTCTCTCTCAGAGGGGCTTCCTGTCTCTCTCAGAGGGGCTTCCTTTCTCTGACTAGATCATAACATCATAACATCATAACATCATGACTAGATTCTCTGACTAGATCAATGACTAGACCATCCCATAATGACTAGACCATCCCATATGTCTCTTTATATAGACCTTAGTGGTCCCCTAATACTGTATCTGAAGTCTCTTTATATAGGCCTTAGTGGTCCCCTAATACTGTATCTGAAGTCTCTTTATATAGACCTTAGTGGTCCCTAATACTGTATCTGAAGTCTCTTTATATAGACCTTAGTGGTCCCCTAATACTGTATCTGAAGTCTCTTTATATAGACCTTAGTGGTCCCCTAATACTGTATCTGAAGTCTCTTTATATAGACCTTAGTGGTCCCCTAATACTGTATCTGAAGTCTCTTTATGTAGACCTTAGTGGTCCCCTAATACTGTATCTGAAGTCTCTTTATATAGACCTTAGTGGTCCCCTAATACTGTATCTGAAGTCTCTTTATATAGGCCTTAGTGGTCCCCTAATACTGTATCTGAAGTCTCTTTACCTTAGTGGTCCTCTAATACTGTATCTGAAGTCTCTTTATATAGACCTTAGTGGTCCCCTAATACTGTATCTGAAGTCTCTTTATATAGACCTTAGTGGTCCCCTAATACTGTATCTGAAGTCTCTTTATATAGACCTTAGTGGTCCCCTAATACTGTATCTGAAGTCTCTTTATATAGACCTTAGTGGTCCCCTAATACTGTATCTGGAGTCTCTTTATATAGACCTTAGTGGTCCCCTAATACTGTATCTGAAGTCTCTTTATATAGACCTTAGTGGTCCCCTAATACTGTATCTGAAGTCTCTTTATATAGACCTTAGTGGTCCCCTAATACTGTATCTGGAGTCTCTTTATATAGACCTTAGTGGTCCCCTAATACTGTATCTGAAGTCTCTTTATATAGACCTTAGTGGTCCCCTAATACTGTATCTGAAGTCTCTTTATATAGGCCTTAGTGGTCCCTAATACTGTATCTGAAGTCTCTTTATATAGACCTTAGTGGTCCCCTAATACTGTATCTGAAGTCTCTTTATATAGACCTTAGTGGTCCCCTAATACTGTATCTGAAGTCTCTTTATATAGACCTTAGTGGTCCCCTAATACTGTATCTGAAGTCTCTTTTATATAGGCCTTAGTGGTCCCCTAATACTGTATCTGAAGTCTCTTTTATATAGACCTTAGTGGTCCCTAATACTGTATCTGAAGTCTCTTTATATAGACCTTAGTGGTCCCCTAATACTGTATCTGAAGTCTCTTTTATATAGGCCTTAGTGGTCCCCTAATACTGTATCTGAAGTCTCTTTATATAGACCTTAGTGGTCCCCTAATACTGTATCTGAAGTCTCTTTCCCTAAATTCAGCCACTAGAGCCAGTCCCACAATGAGCTTTCCTTAGGATGAGCCATTTCTGTGTCTGTAGCTTTAAATGCTATTGAGGAGGAGAGGGGGGGGGGGGGCAAGGTGGAGGTGGAGGGGGGGGGGTGTGGCCTTGACCAACTGCCACTTTGCTCGTTTGAAAGCCATGATGTCTCTCTCTCTCTCTCATGGGGGGGCCAAATTCTCTTTTTGCAACGAAAATGCGGGGATTATGAAATCATGCAAGCCCCGCATATTTTGCGTGGAAATCGGCAATTTATGCGGCGAAAGTGCGGCGTATTTGAAAAAATGCCATGACAGTCTGGCTGTGGATTTCCGGAGAAAAAAGAACCACGTGACGCGTTCGTCCAATCAGCTGCCGGTTTTCATTTTCTGGGAAATAATCAGACTGTTAATGGAAACAATACAGAGCAGCGCCGCCTGCTGCTATGGAGACGTATTGCGTGCAGAGCGTACGCTCAAGTCGGCGTCGCCTCAGTGTGTTCTGACCATAGATATATATAACCTGGACCAGCAGGTCCCGTATATAACCTGGACCAGCAGGTCCCGTATATAACCTGGACCAGCAGGTCCCGTATATAACCTGGACCAGCAGGTCCCGTATATAACCTGGACCAGCAGGTCCCGTATATAACCTGGACCAGCAGGTCCCGTATATAACCTGGACCAGAAGGTCCCGTATATAACCTGGACCAGCAGGTCCCGTATATAACCTGGACCAGCAGGTCCCGTATATAACCTGGACCAGCAGGTCCCGTATATAACCTGGACCAGCAGGTCCCGTATATAACCTGGACCAGCAGGTCCCGTATATAACCTGGACCAGCAGGTCCCGTATATAACCTGGACCAGCAGGTCCCGTATATAACCTGGACCAGAAGGTCCCGTATATAACCTGGACCAGCAGGTCCCGTATATAACCTGGACCAGCAGGTCCCGTATATAACCTGGACCAGCAGGTCCCGTGTCTCTGGACGGAGACCAGTGAAGTCTCTTTTCCGGTGATGGCTGAGCGTTACTGAGCAGCCTCCAACTGAGCTTGAAGACGTAGATGTGACGTGAGCAACCTGTCTGAAAGTTGGAAGTCTTCTGGTAGCTGTGCCAAGAGAAATCTCAATCATTCCCAATCTAGCAGAGACGGAGAGCGTAGGTATATGTAAGGAGATAACATAGGCACAGGCTAATTACTGATCACTAACATGATAGTTAACATTAGGAATTACACTTAAACAGCTAATGGAAGTCCAAACTGCCTGAGAGCTTTGTTGTGGACGTTTCCTTTGCAGCAGGGGGGGGGGGGGATGTTGATTTCAAAGTTCAGTAACATGAACCAAATAAGACAGAACTGAGACTAGAACCAAGTTGGGTTTTTGTATTTTATTAAAAGATATATTTTGCAAAATAGGAGGAATACAGATTGGCAAGAAGCACGTAGCTCAGTGTGTAAAGGATTCGTCCAATGAGTGGAAGGAAAGAGTGAGCTTAGATGCACAGGGAGAAAAGGGGAGTGACATTTGAGCACATTCTTACAAACAATAAAGATAGTAACCGACTGGACCTTTCTTTCTGTCACCAGATAAGATATAGGTCCAGTACTGGCATTTATCAAAGGAACACAGGCATGCGTCATAATTCACTTCATCTAATCCTCTGTTCCTCTCCGCCCCAGCTGGGGTCACGCTCCCCGTACATCTAACCAGACAAGAGGGGAACGGAGAGGGAGAGGAGGATATTAGAGCTGTGGCCTTGTGGGTTATCAGTTCACACGAAGGACATACACCTTCCTCTGAGACTCTCAGTCTCTGAAGCATCAACAACCTCCAATCCACATGCAGGGATGCACATGAACTGTCGTTTAGATTGGTGTATGAGAATGCAATGTGCTGAATAAAAAGATAAGGCACAATAAACAATAAAGGCTTAAATGTGATTTTGCCATTACAGCTTCTCCTGGACTATACGGTAATTCCTCTACTGTGAGACAGTAAGTCTCGTGGTTATGACCCAATCGTTAGCCTATTTTTATAACAACGTCTGCTACGGAGCCATAACGTGAGCTACAAGGTAATGGAGCCTTTTATACATTGTCGTGTTTCTTTAGAAATAAACAACGGACAAATAGAGTCTTTAAACGCTTCAGATGTAAAGTTATTCTCTGTCAAAGTGACGTCAGAATGAATGGCAGTCAATGGGATGCTAACGGGAGGTGATGGCTTGGTAGCATCAGAATGAATGGCAGTCAATGGGATGCTAACGGGAGCTGATGGCTTGGTAGCATCAGAATGAATGGCAGTCAATGGGATGCTAACGGGAGGTGATGGCTTGGTAGCATCAGAATGAATGGCAGTCAATGGGATGCTAACAGGAGCTGATGGCTTGGTAGCATCAGAATGAATGGCAGTCAATGGGATGCTAACAGGAGCTGATGGCTTGGTAGCATCAGAATGAATGGCAGTCAATGGGATGCTAACGGGAGGTGATGGCTTGGTAGCATCAGAATGGCGCCATAGGAGGTTGGAGCTCTGAAGAGAAGATTACCCCCTTGGTTCTGAGGCATTTTCTGGACCTCGGGGACCCGACTGATCAGTCCGACTGGCTTTACTGCCGACGGTCGGCCGTCTGGTTGGTGTGTCAGGGCCTTAAGAGACACTCGCCACAGCAGGTGGAGACAGAGGGACAGGGAACAGAGCTGACCCATAACAACTGTCACCGCCCGATGTGAGTCGAGTGCAGACGTGAGTCGAGCACGCTCAGATTCGAACGGTTTACGGCATAACGTGTCATACTGAAATTTGTGAAATCCATAAAATAATAAACGTTTCTCTTTACATACAATAACAGAAAATGGAAATCATTTCAAAGACGTTGTAGCTATCCATGATTGTTTGATTGCT
>CM042320.1:1464726-1474726 GCA_023566125.1 Zingel zingel
ATTACCAACAGTAACCTTGGAAACGGTGGTCCCAGCTCTTTTCAGGTCATTGACCAGCTCCTCCCGTGTAGTCCTGGGCTGATTTATCACCTTTCTTAGGATCATTGAGACCCCACGAGGTGAGATCTTGCATGGAGCCCCAGTCCGAGGGAGATTGACAGTCATGTTTAGCTTCTTCCATTTTCTAATGATTGCTCCAACAGTGGACCTTTTTTCACCAAGCTGCTTGGCAATTTCCCCGTAGCCCTTTCCAGCCTTGTGGAGGTGTACAATTTTGTCTCTAGTGTCTTTGGACAGCTCTTTGGTCTTGGCCATGTTAGTAGTTGGATTCTTACCGATTGTATGGGGTGGACAGGTGTCTTTATGCAGCTAACGACCTCAAACAGGTGCATCTAATTTAGGATAATAAATGGAGTGGAGGTGGACATTTTAAAGGCAGACTAACAGGTCTTTGAGGGTCAGAATTCTAGCTGATAGACAGGTGTTCAAATACTTATTTTCCTCACTGTATATATTCAAACTCACGTTCAGTGTGTTTTTCAGGTTAAATATCATTTTGATTCAATTCTGAAACTAAAAGTGAAAAAAAGAATCAAGATTTTAATCTGAAACTGGAAGAAATAAAACCCACAAATATCAAATATACCAAGGCAGGAACAAATATCAAATATACCAAGGTAGGAAATGAAATACATTAGTTATTCAAAAGGGATTTAAGAAGTCAAACATAATCACATTTAACCTGAGAAATAACCTTTCTCTACACTTATTCTTTAGTTTGAAAACAGTCAAACACACACACACACACACAGTCTCACACACACACAGACACACACACACACACAGTCTTACAGGCACACACACACACACAAAGAGAAGGACACACACACACAGACAGACAGACAGACAGACAGACAGACAGACAGACAGACAGACAGACAGACAGACAGACAGACAGACAGACACACACACACACACACACACACACACACACACACACACACACACACGTGTTGAAGAAAGTTCAGAATGAAATCTTGATCTTCCAGATTTAAATGTCCTTTTCTAAACGAAGGAAACGTTGCATCAGTGGAAAAAGAAACGTTCAAAATCATACAAATATAAAAACTTTGCAGCAGGAAAACATTCAAACAAATATGGCAAAGTAAAGTCTGGCATAGCAGGGTAGCACCTCCCCGGGCATTCGGTCATCATGGCACAAGCCTCAAATTCAAGAGAAAAATACTCCTTAAAAACAGCTTACAATCTGTACAGTTTATACAATATACACAAGCATTTCTAGTAGAAATATAAAGCCTTTATACATCCGTACGCCTTTCCGTCAGGCACTACGCGACTCAATATCAATGGACGATAAGCCGGACACTGACCCATTGTTCCCCACGTATAACTGACTTTTATTCTCGCAACAAGTGCTCAATTATTACACATATACAACACGTGCACGGCCACCGTGTCCCTCAGACTGACAACGTTCCTCAGTGGAAGAAGTCAGTCAGAGGAGAGAGTTCAGCCGAGCGTGGACGGACTAGGAGAGCCGCACTCACACGTGGAACGGCCAAACATGAAGGGCAGCGTGCCTATGTTCCCACAGTTATAAGATTCTTCCCAAAGTTAGGCCCTATGTTCCCACAGTTATAAGATTCTTCCCAAAGTTAGGCCCTATGTTCCCACAGTTATAAGATTTTTTATCCAGTAGCAATGGACTACAGATGGAATGTAACCCTAACCTAGGTCCTAATTTTAAGAACAATCTTGAAATGTGGGAACATAGGGCTGTGGGAACATTGGGCTGTGGGAACATAAGGATGTGGGAACATAAGGATGTGGGAACATAGGGCTGTGGGAACATAGGGCTGTGGGAACATAAGGATGTGGGAACATAAGGATGTGGGAACATAAGGATGTGGGAACATAAGGATGTGGGAACATAAGGATGTGGGAACATAGGGCTGTGGGACCATAGGGCTGTGGGAACATAGGGCTGTGGGACCATAGGGCTGTGGGGACATAGGGCTGTGGGAACATAGGGCTGTGGGGACATAGGGCTGTGGGAACATAGGGCTGTGGGAACATAGGGCTGTGGGAACATAGGGCTGTGGGAACATAGGGCTGTGGGAACATAGGGCTGTGGGACCATAGGGCTGTGGGAACATAGGGCTGTGGGAACATAGGGCTGTGGGAACATAGGGCTGTGGGACCATAGGGCTGTGGGAACATAGGGCTGTGGGAACATAGGGCTGACCCAGTTTTAAGTCTCACGTGCAGGGCCACTGTGTCCCTCAGACTGACAATGTTCCTCAGTGGAAGAAGTCAGTCAGAGGAGACAGAGTTCAGCTGAGCGTGGACGGACTGGGAGACAGCCGCACTCACACGTGGAACATCCAAACAATGACAGCTGCACGCTAGTTCGTAGCCTTTTGCTTCTCTTTGTAGCCGGTGTACGTCTCTGTCAGGGATGCACTGAATCCAGGATTCAGCTTCTGATTGGGCTGAATATTGGGCTTTTTGACGGGGTTGGGTTTCTGCTGAACCCTACGCTTGCACTCCGCGCTACGCTGGTCGCCGTAATGACGGCGCCGTTGATTACGGGAAGGTGTTAACGTAGGTGGAGCGTTCAATGCAGCCGGCTGTGAGGAAGTGGAAATGGAACTGGTGAGCAGAAAAAGTGATGTTTGGCAGCACTTTCAGTCAAAAGAAGGCCGTTCAAGTCCAGCTACATGTTCAATCTGCAATGCTGATTAGTCTGGTGGTGGCGAGGACCCTAAACAATACACAACATCACCGCTGTTACAACATCTGGTATCAAACATCTGGAAGAATACGAGTTGTGATGAAGGAATCTACAGACAGCAGCCAGAATGCAGTAACTTCAGGTACGGCAAAGGAAGGACAGTCCCTGCTGACTTCATTAATGTGTTGACTGAGTTCATGGACTGAGGATGGGAGGAGGACTCAGCAGAACCTCAACCAGGGGGTTCAGGATTCAGCCCAACCACAAACATCTGGATTCAGTGCGGTCCGTTTAACGCTTATCAGTTCAATTTTCTAAGCACAAACGGACATTTGGAAAAACAGAGAAATGGGTTCAAATATCCAATTTTTCATTTTTTTCCACCTTGACAAATTAAAAAATTGGATCTTTAAACAGTTTTTCCAATTTTCTGTTTGTATTCAGAGGATCAGACATTTATAATATTACAGAATTGGATCTGGGCTCCAATTATTCATAATCCTGCGATGGTATTCGCTCCTCTCCTTTGGGGAATATGCAGATCATTAACTGCATATGGACCAAAAAAAAATAAAAACTGACAGACTTTGGGGTCAGAGGTGCAACTGATGGTTTCGAGTGTGGGGGGGGGGGGGGGGGGCGTAGCTAGGCGGGACGAGGGAGCGAATACCATCGCAGTATTATGAATAATTGGAGCCCAGACACAATTTTGTAGTTTTCTAAATGTCTGATCCTCTGAATAAAAACAGAAAATTGGAAAATCAGTTTAAAGATCCAATTTGTTAATTTGTCCAGGTGGAAAAAAATGAAAAATTGGATATTTGAACCCATTTCTCTGTTTTTCCAAATGTCCGTTTGTGCTTAGAGAATTGAACTGATAAGTGTCACACGGTCTCCGGGTAGGGAATGAGTCCTTACCCCAAGTGAAGGAGTTCAAGTACCTTGGGGTCTTGTTCGCGAGTGAGGGGACAATGGAGCGGGAGATTGGCCGGAGAATCGGCGCAGCGGGTGCGGTATTACATTCAATTCATCGCACCGTTGTGACAAAAAGAGAGCTGAGCCAGAAGGCAAAGCTCTCAATCTACCGGTCAGTTTTCCTTCCTACCCTCACCTATGGTCATGAAGGCTGGGTCATGACCGAAAGAACCAGATCCAGGGTACAAGAGGCCGAAATGGGTTTCCTCAGGAGGGGGGCTGGCGTCTCCCTTAGAGATAGGGTGAGAAGCTCAGTCATCCGTGAGGAGCTCAGAGTAGAGCCGCTGCTCCTTCGCGTTGAAAGGAGCCAGTTGAGGTGGTTCGGGCATCTGGTAAGGATGCCCCCTGGGCGCCTCCCTAGGGAGGTGTTCCAGGCACGTCCAGCTGGGAGGAGGCCTCGGGGAAGACCCAGGACTAGGTGGAGGGACGTCCAGCTGGGAGGAGGCCTCGGGGAAGACCCAGGACTAGGTGGAGGGACGTCCAGCTGGGAGGAGGCCTCGGGGAAGACCCAGGACTAGATGGAGGGATGTCCAGCTGGGAGGAGGCCTCGGGGAAGACCCAGGACTAGGTGGAGGCACGTCCAGCTGGGAGGAGGCCTCGGGGAAGACCCAGGACTAGGTGGAGGGATTATATCTCCAACCTGGCCTGGGAACGCCTCGGGATCCCCCAGTCGGAGCTGGTTAATATGGCTCGGGAAAGGGAAGTTTGGGGTCCCCTGCTGGAGCTGCTACCCCCGCGACCCGATACCGGATAAGCGGACGAAGATGGATGGATGGATGGAAGCGTCACACGGACCCAGTGCCTAATCTCTGTGGTTATCTTTGTCTCTTTGTCGTTTTGCATCTCTGTGGGTGTCCTGTGTCTTTTTGTGGCTGTGTTGTGTCTCTTTTCAGTTCTCTCGTGTCCTACTGGGGTTGTTTGCGTCACTTTTTAGCTGTTTTAAGTCTCTGTTGTCTCATGTCTCGTTGTTGTTTGCTCCTCTTGACATAGCGCCCTGTATTTGCAATTAGCCTTTCGCCAAGCAAATGGTCAAACACGACCAGTGCGACAGATTGCCTTGACGGGAAGAGGTATACCCGTGCGTGTCAGTGACCTTTTTTGGAGCAATACCTCCGTGATATCCTCCAGATCGAGGCAAAAGGGGTTACAGTATGCAGTGGAGGGATATATTCAAAATATAAAAATAAGCAATGAAGGAGACACGACTACTATCGAGGCTAATGCTAAGCTAATG
Organism: Zingel zingel; assembly: GCA_023566125.1. NCBI lineage: Eukaryota > Metazoa > Chordata > Actinopteri > Perciformes > Percidae > Zingel > Zingel zingel. The sequence continues at coordinate 1,469,691 of CM042320.1, forward strand.
CTAAGCTACCGGTCTCCAGCGAAATCTAAGAAACCCCATGACCTGTAGCTCAAATGCGGGATTGGGGAAGTCAGGGGTAGGCTTTCCGTTCATAAAATGCTACATGAAAGATAAAAACTAAATTATTTAAAGTTGCTTGTCGGGGCGCTATGTTCGACTTTGTTGTAAACTGACGAAAAATAAAGTTGTGGAGCTCAAAGACCCAACACAACAGCAGCTAATGTAGCTAGCGTTAGCTAACATGTTAACTAACGTTGGCTAAAGCTAAAGGGCTCGTTGAACTTAGCTTAGAGAGTAGGTTAACGTTCTGGCAAAGATATCCATGGTGATCATAACTTTGGTCCAATTTGTGTTCTTGCCTCTAGTTAGTAGATCTAGACAACCTACGCTTCGTAACGTTGGACCCGTTTAACGGGGCGCGGCGCCGTCCACGCCGTTTTCTCCGTTGTAGGCACCGCTCACGTTGCGTTTTCGGCTTTGGGAATGGAAAGACTCCTCCAGACAATCTCTCGGGGTATCTAGTGTCCGATTTACAAACGCCGTGGGCGCACCGCTTCACCATCTTGCTTGGAGTCAATGTTTGTCGGACCTGCTCACATAGTAACGGTTGCTATGATGTGTGATTGGACAATGGGCGTTTTGGGGGAGGGGCCGGCGACAGGTCAATTCTTTGTCGTTCTTTTGCATCTTTTTGTAGTCGTTGCACGTCTCCGTGGTCAGTTTCGTGGTTAATTTGTTTCTTTATTCTCCGTAAGCAAGGACATTTGTGTTGCAGAACAAGCTCCAACAATATTCAAGACAACAGCGTGACTTCCTGACTCTGTGCTTATCTTGTGGATCCTTGTGAATGTTTGCATCTTTCTGTGGTCGTTGTAGCTTTGTGTCAGTAAGTAAAGTTTATTTATTTAGCACTTATCACAGACTCATCATATCCCTAGTCTTCTACTAGGGTCAAAAAGCTATGAATATTTTGTTTTTTAGTCGTTTCGTGTCATTTTTTAGTCAAGCATGTCTCTTTGTGGTTGTTTTGCATCTTTCTCTGGTCGTTTTGTGTCATTTTGTAGTCAATAGTTCTTTTGCATGTTGCTTCTTGTAGTCGTTTTGTCTCTTTGTGGTTGTTCTGCATCCTTGTGGTCGCTTTGTGAAAGTAAGTAAAGTTTATTTATATAGCACTTATCACAGACAGAGTCACATGTTCGGGTTAATACGGTATCAGAGGCTGTTCACTCCCTATTCAGCCCCATTGGACCGAATTTGGTTGCAGTTCCACCAGAGTTCCACTGGGGGTGATCGCAGTCCAGTGCAAAAATGAATGGGAGTCTATGGAGCTAGATGGCTAAATGAATGGGAGTCTATGGAGCTAGACGGCTAAATAAATGGTAGTCTATGGAGCTAGATGGCTAAATGAATGGGAGTCTATGGAGCTAGACGGCTAAATAAATGGTAGTCTATGGAGCTAGATGGCTAAATGAATGGGAGTCTATGGAGCTAGACGGCTAAATAAATGGTAGTCTATGGAGCTAGATGGCTAAATGAATGGGAGTCTATGGAGCTAGACGGCTAAATAAATGGGAGTCTATGGAGCTAGATGGCTAAATGAATGGGAGTCTATGGAGCTAGACGGCTAAATAAATGGTAGTCTATGGAGCTAGATGGCTAAATGAATGGGAGTCTATGGAGCTAGACGGCTAAATAAATGGTAGTCTATGGAGCTAGACGGCTAAATGAATGGGAGTCTATGGAGCTAGACGGCTAAATTTGTCTCTTTCGCCTGATTGTCGTTGAGAAATGTCAGATTTGATTGTAGTTTTTGCAAGTTCAACATGGATTATAGGTCGAAAGTTGAATGAACGAGTACTTATGTCCTTTTGATTTCTTACAGCTTGAGTCATCGTTGCCCATAACACGCTAGCATTCTGCTAATGAATGCTGATTGGTCAGTGAAGGACTGATTACGATCAGAGATCCCGCTTGACGGCATCCGAAGCAGAACCAGGATGTCAGAGTGAATATTTCGGCGTGGTCTTTAAAACATTAGCAAACCTCTTTCTAGCACGTGTATTAACAGGGATAGTCTAACCTGTCAGCTGTGTAGTATTAACAGGGAGAGTCTAACCTGTCAGCTGTGTTGTATTAACAGGGAGAGTCTAACCTGTCAGCTGTGTTGTATAAATAGGGAGAGTCTAACCTGTCAGCTGTGTTGTATAGACAGGGAGAGCCTAACCTGTCAGCTGTGTAGTATTGACAGGGAGAGTCTAACCTGTCAGCTGTGTAGTATTGACAGGGAGAGTCTAACCTGTCAGCTGTGTAGTATTGACAGGGAGAGTCTAACCTGTCAGCTGTGTTGTATTGACAGGGAGAGCCTAACCTGTCAGCTGTGTAGTATTGACAGGGAGAGCCTAACCTGTCAGCTGTGTTGTATTGACAGGGAGAGCCTAACCTGTCAGCGTGTTGTATTAACAGGGATAGTCTAACCTGTCAGCGTGTTGTATTAACAGGGAGAGTCTAACCTGTCAGCTGTGTTGTATTGACAGGGAGAGTCTAACCTGTCAGCTGTGTTGTATTGACAGGGAGAGCCTAACCTGTCAGCTGTGTTGTATTGACAGGGAGAGCCTAACCTGTCAGCTGTGTTGTATTGACAGGGAGAGCCTAACCTGTCAGCTGTGTTGTATTGACAGGGAGAGCCTAACCTGTCAGCTGTGTTGTGTTGACAGGGAGAGCCTAACCTGTCAGCGTGTTGTATTAACAGGGAGAGTCTAACCTGTCAGCTGTGTTCTCGATGCCTCGAGAGAACAAAGGAAGTGACTCAGAGATTGCCATAAAGCAGTATATCTAGCCGTATATATGTATGACGTCATTGACGTTTTAAAAAGGCTTTTTAGAACAAAAAAGCCACTTTAAAAAAATCTAACATCCATTCTGCCCTGGCCTGTGAGCGCCCTCTAGTGGATCCAGAGGGGAACTGCAACCAGTTCAGAAGCCTGAAGTATCCAGAGAGGAAGTTCTCCCCTTATTAGACATTCTCTGACGGTCTTAATGTAGTGTCCGCCTGTCAGATGTCGGGGTAGAACTCCGTGTTGACGTCCACGCTGTGCAGGATGGACTTCTGTTCCGCAGCCGACTTCCTGTTCATCACCTCAGCCGTCAGAGAGTAGCTGCCGCCGGACTTCTCCTCGAACCAGCTGTCCAGCGCTCGCTTCCCGTCGAAGCTTGCGATGGGCGGCCCGTTAACGGCCACAGCCAGCAGGTCGTTCATCTGCTCCAGAGTCAGTCGCGAGCGGTTGTTTCTGCACATCTTGGTCAGGGCGCCACGGCCTTTGTCGCAGCAGGCCGTGGAGCTGGGCAGGACCCGCACTGCCTGCACCACGCGGTTCAGCAGCGGGAAACGCTGCTTGTACCGGCAGATGTGACCCACCACTTCTTTAAAACCGTTCATGCTGCAGAAGTCGGCTTTCAGATCCTTCCACTCCACGTTCAGGCTGCCCCTCGCCTCCGTGCGCGCCTGGGAACCCTCCGCGCCGCCACACGGAACCGAATCCAGATGGTTGAATATCACCTGGATCTCTTCCTCGCCGTACGCATGCAGTTCCTCCCGGTTGGGCGGCCAGGCGGACAGATCCAGGACCTTAAGATAAGATATGATAATAGGCTGTAATTATATAACAGTAGCAGTGTTTGAAACCGTTCCCTAACACAGAAATAGTTCCCTATGTAGTGTGTTCGCTATTCTGCAGTGCTTCCAGTTCTCTTAATGTCATTCCGTATATGGTCCACTATAAACTATAAACTATATACCCACAATGCACAGCTAATTTGAGCGTGCATACGACGAAGCCTACATTTTACTCCCGTATCCCACAATGCAAGGTGGTCGTGTTTTGCCCCCGAGGATGAATAAAGTGATTTGAATTGAATTATTTCTTTTATAAAAGGACAACACACATTATTTAACATGTCTGTAAATGTGCCAGTGTTAGCCAGCCGGCTAATTTTCAACTGTAGTCCTTTGGCAGGATGATTTTAGACCAACAGGAAACAGCACGACATTAGTACAGGTTAAACTATACAGACAGAAGTCAACAAGACACCACACAGACAGCTAGAGCAACACATACGCTTTCTCAGTAAGCCATGCAGAGCTACAGGAAGCAGCAAGGCATTAGCACAGTTACACATCAACAGTATCCCCATTCAGTATAAGAAGCCATGCTAGCATCTGAACACAGCCAAGCAACACAGACCCAAGTCACACAAAGCAGTAACAAGCAGTACGGCATGGTTATATTTCAGTTAGCCTAACAGCTGGTTTGGTATGGTGAAGGGGATGTGATGATGGGGGGGTATGGTGAAGGGGATGTGATGATGTGGGGGTATGGTGAAGGGGATGTGATGATGGGGGGGTATGGTGAAGAGGATGTGATGATGTGGGGGGTATGGTGAAGGGGATGTGATGATGTTGGGCTATGGTGAAGGGGATGTGATGATGTGGGGGGGTATGGTGAAGGGGATGTGATGATGTGGGGGGGTATGGTGAAGAGGATGTGATGATGTGGGGGGGTATGGTGAAGGGGATGTGATGATGTGGGGGTATGGTGAAGGGGATGTGATGATGGGGGGGTATGGTGAAGGGGATGTGATGATGTGGGGGTATGGTGAAGGGGATGTGATGATGGGGGGGTATGGTGAAGGGGATGTGATGATGTGGGGGTATGGTGAAGGGGATGTGATGATGGGGGGGTATGGTGAAGGGGATGTGATGATGTGGGGGTATGGTGAAGGGGATGTGATGATGTGGGGGGGGGTATGGTGAAGGGGATGTGATGATGGGGGGGTATGGTGAAGGGGATGTGATGATGGGGGGGTATGGTGAAGGGGATGTGATGATGGGGGGGGTATGGTGAAGGGGATGTGATGATGGGGGGGTATGGTGAAGGGGATGTGATGATGGGGGGGTATGGTGAAGGGGATGTGATGATGTGGGGGTATGGTGAAGGGGATGTGATGATGGGGGGGTATGGTGAAGGGGATGTGATGAT
>CM042320.1:1482226-1489726 GCA_023566125.1 Zingel zingel
GGCTTTAGCCCGCACCGGCTCCTGGCTGGCTTTAGCCCGCAACAGCGACTGCACACACGGACACTTGGAGTTCTCCTGGAGGTTCGGCAGGACCGCCAGCTTCCCCCAATCTGCAACAAAACAGGCTTCTTACCTATAGGTTTCTCATGCTAACACATGATAACACATGCTAACACATGGTAACACGTGGTAACACACGGTAACACATGATAACACATGCTAACACACGGTAACACGTGGTAACACACGGTAACACATATAACACATGCCAACACATGCTAACACATGCCAACACATGCTAACACATGCCAACACACGGTAACACATGGTAACACATGGTAACACATGCCAACACATGCCAACACATGGTAACACATGGTAACACATGGCAACACATGCTAACACATGCTAACACATGGTAACACATGGTAACACATGCCAACACATGGTAATACATGGTAACACATGCCAACACATGGTAACACATGCTAACACATGCTAACACATGGTAACACATGCCAACACATGCCGACACATGGTAACACATGGTAACACATGGTAACACATGGTAACACATGCCAACACATGCCGACACATGGTAACACATGGCAACACATGGTAACACATGGTAACACATGGTAACACATGGCAACACATGGTAACACATGGCAACACATGCCAACACATGGTAACACATGCTAACACATGGTAACACATGGTAACACATGGTAACACATGGTAACACATGCCAACACATGGTAACACATGCCAACACATGGTAACACATGCCAACACATGGTAACACATGGTAACACATGCCAACACATGGTAACACATGCCAACACATGGTAACACATGCCAACACATGGTAACACATGCCAACACATGGTAACACATGGTAACACATGGTAACACATGGTAACACACGGTAACACATGGTAACACATGGTAACACATGGTAACACACGGTAACACATGGTAACACATGGTAACACATGGTAACACATGGTAACACATGCCAACACATGGTAACACATGCCAACACATGGTAACACATGGTAACACATGGTAACACATGCACGCACATAGTAACACATGGTAACACATGCCAACACATGGTAACACATGGTAACACATGGTAACACATGGTAACACATGGTAACACATGCCAACACATGGTAACACATGCTAACACATGGTAACACACGGTAACACATGGTAACACATTCCGACACATGGTAACACATGCTAACACATGCTAACACATGCTAACACATGGTAACACACGGTAACACATGGTAACACATGGTAACACATGCTAACACATGGTAACACACGGTAACACATGGCAACACATGGTAACACATGGTAACACATTCCGACACATGGTAACACATGCTAACACATGCTAACACATGCTACCACATGGTAACACATGCCGACACATGGTAACACATGGTAACACATGGTAACACATGCACGCACATAGTAACACATGGTAACACATGCCAACACATGGTAACACATGGTAACACATGGTAACACATGGTAACACATGGTAACACATGCCAACACATGGTAACACATGCTAACACATGGTAACACACGGTAACACATGGTAACACATTCCGACACATGGTAACACATGCTAACACATGCTAACACATGCTAACACATGGTAACACACGGTAACACATGGTAACACATGGTAACACATGCTAACACATGGTAACACACGGTAACACATGGCAACACATGGTAACACATGGTAACACATTCCGACACATGGTAACACATGCTAACACATGCTAACACATGCTACCACATGGTAACACACGGTAACACATGGTAACACATGCTAACACATGGTAACACACGGTAACACATGGCAACACATGGCAACACATGGTAACACATGGTAACACATGGTAACACATGCCGACACATGGTAACACATGGTAACACATGGCAACACATGGCAACACATGGTAACACATGCTAACACATGGTAACACATGGCAACACATGGCAACACATGGTAACACATGCTAACACATGGTAACACACGGTAACACATGGCAACACATGGCAACACATGGTAACACATGGTAACACATGGTAACACATGCCGACACATGGTAACACATGGCAACACATGCCAACACATGGTAACACATGGTAACACATGCCAACACATGGTAACACATGGTAACACATGGTAACACATGGTAACACATGCCAACACATGGTAACACATGCCAACACATGGTAACACATGGTAACACATGCCAACACATGGTAACACATGCCGACACATGGTAACACATGCACGCACATGGTAACACATGTCAACACATGGTATCACATGCCAACACATGGTAACACATGGTAACACATGGTAACACATGCCAACACTTGGTAACACATGGTAACACATGGTAACACATGCCGACACATGGTAACACATGGCAACACATGGTAACACATGGCAACACATGGCAACACATGGCAACACATGGTAACACATGCTAACACATGCTAACACATGCCGACACATGCTAACACATGGTAACACATGCTAACACATGCCGACACATGCTAACACATGCTAACACATGCTAACACATGCCACAAACAAAAGGATTTTTTGTTGCGCCAATTGTCGGAATATTTAAAGAATGAAAGTGGTAAACAATAAGAAAAACCACACACACACACACACACACACACACACACACACACACACACAAACACACACACAAACAGACACACAGACCCCCCCCCCCCCCACACCTGAGTCCAGGTTCTGGCCGATGCTCTCCTGAGAGACCCCGTGGAGTCGTTGGATGTAGTCCTCTCCGTACCAGACCCTCAGCCTTTCGCCGGCTGCCAGCGGCCGACACACGCTGAAGTAGATGTTTCTACCGCGCTGAAACGCCGTCAAGTTCCTGTCGCTCTCCTCTGGAGACGTCCGCACAAACCTGCAGGGCACAAACACCAGGAACCAATAACCACGTGTCCTTTAAATGCTTCGGGAGGGAGGTAAACCAGGGACAACGTGCAGAAAAACTGTCAAATCCATGGCCAAAAATTCCAAGAGTGTTTGGCTGCAGCCCGGAGACCTCCCGTCTGAAATCATAAAACATTTAAAGTGCCCATATTATGAAAAAAAATCACTTTTTCTGATAGTTGGGGAGTTATTTTGTGTCTCTGGTGCTTCATACAGACTTTGATAATCCATCCATGCTGTTCTGAGTGAGATCTGGTTCCTGAATGTGTCCTGCCTTCAGTCTCCGGGTGAGCTGGTCAACATCTGCACGGCTTTCTACGTCACTAGCCGAGACGAGGGGGCTAGGGGGCTAACCGTTAGCATGCTAGATTGTTCTCAATGGCAAATCACTGCTACAACACACACTAGTTCACCCTAATCTCCAGAAGAACTACTTCCATGTCCCTGTTCTTCAGGTATTCACCACAAAGTTGGAAGTGCGCCCTCGTTTAGAAGAAGTCTCCCGGCTAATCCTGCCTTGTTCTACTGAAGTTGGAGAAACAGCTAGCTAGCTCATGTAGTCCTTACCTAGCTACTGAGCATGTGGTCTTACCTAGCTACTGAGCATGTGATCTTACCTAGCTACTGAGCGTGTGGTCTTACCTAGCTACTGAGCGTGTGGTCTTACCTAGCTACTGAGCATGTGGTCTTACCTAGCTACTGAGCATGTGGTCTTACCTAGCTACTGAGCATGTGATCTTACCTAGCTACTGAGCGTGTGGTCTTACCTAGCTACTGAGCGTGTGGTCTTACCTAGCTACTGAGCATGTGGTCTTACCTAGCTACTGAGCATGTGGTCTTACCTAGCTACTGAGCATGTGATCTTACCTAGCTACTGAACATGTGGTCTTACCTAGCTACTGAGCATGTGATCTTACCTAGCTACTGAACATGTGGTCTTACCTAGCTACTGAGCATGTAGTCCTTACCTAGCTACTGAGCATGTGGTCTTACCTAGCTACTGAGCATGTGATCTTACCTAGCTACTGAGCGTGTGGTCTTACCTAGCTACTGAGCGTGTGGTCTTACCTAGCTACTGAGCGTGTGATCTTACCTAGCTACTGAACATGTGGTCTTACCTAGCTACTGAGCATGTGATCTTACCTAGCTACTGAACATGTGGTCTTACCTAGCTACTGAGCATGTGGTCTTACCTAGCTACTGAGCATGTAGTCCTTACCTAGCTACTGAGCATGTGATCTTACCTAGCTACCTAGCTACTGAGCATGTGGTCTTACCTAGCTACTGAGCATGTGATCTTACCTAGCTACTGAGCATGTGGTCTTACCTAGCTACTGAGCGTGTGGTCTTACCTAGCTACTGAGCATGTGATCTTACCCAGCTACTGAGCATGTGATCTTACCTAGCTACTGAGCATGTGGTCTTACCTAGCTACTGAGCATGTAGTCCTTACCTAGCTACTGAGCATGTGCGACTGCCAACAAAGATGTTACAGCAGTGAGAGGTCTCACTCTGGAGCTAAAACAGAGACCTGAACACAGGGTGAAAAAAACACAAATGTGCTCTGCTAGCTCCATCGTGTTGTAACTGAGACATCTGTTGAAACAATAATTGTATTCATTAGCATGACTGCTGTACTGTTTAGTTCAAAAACATCCTAAACACCAAAGTATGAAGACACAGCGCAAGCTTTTATTTTGAAATGTTGAAGCTTGGGGACGGCACCAGCCGGCACTGCTAGGCACTGTAAGACACTGCTAGGCACTGTAAGACACTGCTAGGCACTGCTAGGCACTGTAAGACACTGCTAGGCACTGTAAGACACTGCTAGGCACTGCTAGGCACTGTTAGGTACTGCTAGGTACTGCTAGGCACTGCTAGGCACTGTTAGGCACTGTTAGGCACTGCTAGGCACTGCTAGGCACTGCTAGGCACTGTTAGGCACTCTAAGACACTGTTAGGCACTGTTAGGCACTGTAAGACACTGCTAGGCACTGTTAGGCACTGTTAGGCACTGCTAGGCACTGTAAGACACTGCTAGGCACTGTAAGACACTGCTAGGCACTGTAAGACACTACTAGGCACTGCTAGGCACTGTTAGGCACTGTTAGGCACTGTTAGGCAGTGCTAGGCACTGTTAGGCACTGTAAGACACTGCTAGGCACTGTAAGACACTACTAGGCACTGCTAGGCACTGTAAGACACTGCTAGGCACTGTAAGACACTGCTAGGCACTGTTAGGCACTGTTAGGCACTGTTAGGCACTGTTAGGCACTGTTAGGCACTGCTAGGCACTGTAAGACACTGCTAGGCACTGCTAGGCACTGTAAGACACTGCTAGGCACTGTTAGGCACTGTTAGACACTACTAGGCACTGCTAGGCACTGTAAGACACTGCTAGGCACTGTTAGGCACTGTTAGACACTGCTAGGCACTGCTAGGCACTGTAAGACACTGTTAGGCACTGCTTGGCACTGTAAGACACTGTTAGGCCCTGCTTGACACTGTTAGGCACTGTTAATATAAACGTGAACCACTGTCTTACATGAATATTTTGCATGTAAACTTAAAAAAAAAAAAAAAAAAAAATCAATAGTGTTTTTGAAAATCGATGCAGTATTGCAAAATAAAATATTGCGATACTCAAGTGTATCGATTTCTTCCTACACCCCTAATAAATATGTGTGTGTATATATGTTTCGGTGGACTGTAGAAACTGAATTGCCCTTTGGAGATGATAAATGAAGCTGTCTGTATCGGTGTTGTTTGAGTGATCCGAGCAGACACATGCCGACCACGCTGAGTGGTACCTCATCCAGTTGGCTCTGGTGTCGTCGCTGCCGTCGATGGACTGGTACGTGTTGTTAACATCAACAATCTGGAAGAAAACCACAGACAGAAGAACAGGAAGCCATTTCAGAGCTGGGCGGGTTTAACCATTGCGTTGTCTTCCTGTCGACCACAGGTCAAAGTCTAAAATTAAAACTGTTTTTTTTTCGTTTGAAAAGTTTGGTGTAAGGTGAAGAAAGGGAATTACGGTGAAAAAGACACAGGCCCGAAGGCCGAGACATCTGACTCCAGTTAGTCCACCTAGCTACTGAGCATGTGGTCTTACCTAGCTACTGAGCATGTGATCTTACCTAGCTACTGAGCGTGTGATCTTACCTAGCTACCTAGCTACTGAGCATGTGGTCTTACCTAGCTACTGAGCATGTGATCTTACCTAGCTACTGAGCATGTGGTCTTACCTAGCTACTGAGCATGTGATCTTACCTAGCTACTGAGCATGTGGTCTTACCTAGCTACTGAGCATGTGGTCTTACCTAGCTACTGAGCATGTGGTCTTACCTAGCTACTGAGCATGTGGTCTTACCTAGCTACTGAGCATGTGGTCTTACCTAGCTACTGAGCATGTGATCTTACCTAGCTACTGAGCATGTAGTCCTTACCTAGCTACTGAGCATGTGCGACTGCCAACAAAGATGTTACAGCAGTGCGAGGTCTCACTCTGGAGCTAAAACAGAGACCTGAACACAGGGTGAAAAAAACACAAATGTGCTCTGCTAGCTCCATCGTGTTGTAACTGAGACATCTGTTGAAACAATAATTGTATTCATTCAGTTACTCTAATTCCCACGTATTCGTTGATGGGACTTATGGAAACCAAAACTCAAGGATCGGGTCTGAGACCAAGAATTCAATTAAGCAAAGTTTACTGAGCCCAGCAGTTAAGTTACAGAACACGTGGGTTCACAAAAGACGCTAAGGCTAGATTTATCAGGCCGTTTGCGCCTGTTTCCAGGCGTTAATTGTTCGCAAAGACTGACTTAACCAATACGGGCTATTTACAAACAGGGTGCAAAAATTGGGTAAAATCGCCATAGACAGCATATATAATAGACCAGAAGGTCCCGTGTCTCTGGACGGAGACCAGTGAAGGACATTAGAAGCTCTTTTCCGGTGATGGCTGAGCGTTACTGAGCAGCCTCCAACTGAGCTTGAAGACGTAGATGTGACGTGAGCAACCTGTCTGAAAGTTGGAAGTCTTCTGGTAGCTGTGCCAAGAGAAATCTCAATCATTCCCAATCTAGCAGAGACGGAGAGCGTAGGTATATGTAAGGAGATAACATAGGCACAGGCTAATTACTGATCACTAACATGATAGTTAACATTAGTAATTACACTTAAACAGCTAATGGAAGTCCAAACTGCCTGAGAGCTTCTCCTGGACTATACGGTAATTCCTCTACTATGAGACAGTAAGTCTCGTGGTTATGACCCAATCGTTAGCCTATTTTTATAACAACGTCTGCTACGGAGCCATAACGTGAGCTACAAGGTAATGGAGCCTTTTATACATTGTCGTGTTCACACACACATACACGGCACATCTGATAAAATATGTAGTCGTTTTCACTGCGAGCGCGTTGGTGCTGGTGTGAACGGGGCCTGAGACCGGTTCTAACTGGTCTGGTGGAGGTGGGACCTGA
>CM042320.1:1494726-1507226 GCA_023566125.1 Zingel zingel
CCCGCCGATGCTTTAAGTTTCTGGCTGAATTTATTTTTTTTTAGCAGCGACTCAGTCGCCTCCCTGAGCAGCTTGGACCACCATTTTTCATCACAGGAAATGACATAAAGAACGGAAGAAAAAGACGGTGTGAAAAAAAGTGAAGTTGTGTGAGTGTGGAGCGGGACAGTGAGACGGTTTCACCTGCAGGGGACCGATAACAGCGGGGTGGGGGCACAGTACATCTGGGGGGCGTCACCCAGAACATTTTGAGCTTTAAACACTTCATTTCCCGCCAGAATCAGAAAATATCAAATTCCAGTAACTGTCAAGGAATATGCTATTATTTTGGATGCAATATATCATAATAATAATAATTATTATTATGATTTGTATCCTTTATTTATTCAGGGAAGGTCCCTCTCGCCCTGATCACATTCACACAGTTCCACATTCATACTAGGGGTGCACGATATTGACAAAATGTGATATTGCGATATCGATTATGAATATTGCAATATCGATATTTATTTCTATATTTTTAAACATATGTAAAATTACAAAAGTTACGGGAAAACGCATCAAAATAGAAAAACAAATTAAACAAGTTTTCTTACAACACACGGTATAGTTCAACTGACGGTCATAGTGGACTGGTCCAACATGATTTGTTCCGTTTTGTTGTCTCTATCTATTTCTTCACTCACACTGTCACTCTGTTGAAATATGCACACACGTCACATGGTACGCTCCATAGGGTTTGACACGTAGTGGACCCGTGTGCTCACGTGCACTAACATGTGCAAGTGACACGGTAACTGGCCAATGAAATGATGATCATTATAGCGTTTCAAGCGGGCTCTAAATCAAACACAACTAAGCCGACGGACTGCACAAAATAAAATAAATATTGCATACTTATTGCGACACTTTTGATATATTGCGATAACGATATTGAGTCAATATATCTTGCACCCCTAATTCATACCTGGAAGCTGATCTGATCACATTCATACCTGGAAGCTGCCCAGTACCACCACAGTCTGATCTGATCACATTCATACCTGGAAGCTGCCCAGTACCACCACAGTCTGACCACATTCATACCTGGAAGCTGCCCAGTACTACCACAGTCTGATCTGACCACATTCATACCTGGAAGCTGCCCAGTACTACCACAGTCTGATCTGATCACATTCATACCTGGAAGCTGCCCAGTACCACCACAGTCTGATCTGATCACATTCATACCTGGAAGCTGCCCAGTACTACCACAGTCTGATCTGATCACATTCATACCTGGAAGCTGCCCAGTACTACCACAGTCTGATCTGACCACATTCATACCTGGAAGCTGCCCAGTACTACCACAGTCTGATCTGATCACATTCATACCTGGAAGCTGCCCAGTACTACCACAGTCTGATCTGACCACATTCATACCTGGAAGTTGCCCAGTACCACCACAGTCTGATCTGACCACATTCATACCTGGAAGCTGCCCAGTACTACCACAGTCTGATCTGATCACATTCATACCCGGAAGCTGCCCAGTACCACCACAGTCTGATCTGATCACATTCATACCTGGAAGCTGCCCAGTACCACCACAGTCTGACCACATTCATACCTGGAAGCTGCCCAGTACTACCACAGTCTGATCTGATCACATTCATACCTGGAAGCTGCCCAGTACTACCACAGTCTGATCTGATCACATTCATACCTGGAAGCTGCCCAGTACCACCACAGTCTGATCTGACCACATTCATACCTGGAAGCTGCCCAGTACTACCACAGTCTGATCTGACCACATTCATACTGGAAGCTGCCCAGTACTACCACAGTCTGATCTGATCACATTCATACCATCTAATCAAATTAACTGATACTGCTGTGGGTGTAAATCACAGTATTAATAGGAAAATGATATCTTTATTCCAGACTGACACTGTTACTATTCCCTGTGTTACTCCACACTGGAATGGTACAGTAGTCCTTGGAAGAAAGTGTGACCCTTACCTTTCAAATACTAATACTTATACTAACACTAATAAAGTGAGACCCAGCAAAATCCTTCCTTAAAAGACACAAACAGGATATTGAGTCTAACTGCTAGTTTTGTAATAGCACTGATTAAAACATGTCACATCTTTTTTGGAGTTGTCCCCATACAGTCAAATTATACCATAACATTCTGGTCAGAGTTCCTAAAATGCATTCACATAGTCACATAGTATTAATCCAGAATTATATTATAATAACAGAATTATAATATTATAGTATTAGTATTATTAGTATATTATTATTATTAGTATTATAGTATTAGTATAATTAGTATAATAGTATTAATCCTGGGATTAATACTATTATACTTTCATTTTGCTTTAAGGATGTTTTCTTTGGTATGTTTGACTTTGAAGCTGAATATGGAGGTAAACACTTCATTATAATTCCTTTTTTTTTAAGATTTATTTTGGGCATTCCAGCCTTTAATGGAGAGGACAGCTAGGTGAAAGAGAGAGAGGGAAGACATGCAGGAAATCGTCCAGGTCGGACTCGAACCCACCGTAGTGTGGCTCGTACCCGCTCGCGGTGTGAAGGCGTGTCGGCGCTATTCTCCCACATGTAGGAACCTGGTGAATTAACCTGCAACATGTCAGCTGTTTGGGGTTCTTCAGCGTGTGTGCAGAAGATAACAAGTCTGCAATATGCAACAGCTGCAAGGAAAGAGTAGGGCGTGGAGGGACCACACCAACAACCCAAATCACATTTCTTTAGTTGATATTGGACGTGAAGAGAAGGAAATGGTTCTAACATTGACCTTTAGATGTGTGTGGATGTCCCACACCAGGAGTCATTGATATAGTTCTATTTCATAGTGATCCATTATCTCCCCAGAGGGTCAGAGGATCTGGGAGCTGGACCACTTTTAATTTGGGTATGAGGTTTAGACCAGAAAGCATGGATTCCAAGCCTTTCTTCAGCCACTTCTGTCTCCAACAGTCCAGAAGCCTTTAGACATGATGTAATCACATGGTGTCATCACATGATGTAATCACATGATGTAAACACATGATGTAATCACATGATGTAAACACATGATGTAAACACATGATGTAATCACATGATGTAATCACATGATGTAAACACATGATGTAATCACATGATGTAAACACATGATGTAAACACATGATGTAATCACATGATGTAAACACATGATGTAAACACATGATGTAATCACATGATGTAATCACATGATGTAAACACATGATGTAAACACATGATGTAAACACATGATGTAAACACATGATGTAATCACATGATGTAAACACATGATGTAAACACATGATGTAAACACATGATGTAATCACATGATGTAATCTGAAAACTGCTGCCCTGATTAAACACAATGCAGCTGATCTCAGCTGGTATTCTGTCTGGAACGGACATTTCTAAGTGACCCCAAACTTTTGGCCGGTAGTGTATACATAATATGAAATGTACAGAGTCTGTGGAGATTAGACTTTTTTAAAGGGGTAGAGAAGCCATGACATATCCCCCCCGATGGAGCCCAGACACTGGTGGTGGTGGAGAAGGAGCCTGAAGACCGGACCGAAGGAGTGGACAGAGCTGTCTGCAGGAGGAAGACCCAGGGTGCCGTGGGTGATGGTGACCAGAGGAGGAAGAGGAGGAGGAGGAGGAAGAGGAGGAGGGCTGCAGGCTTTGCCTGAAATGACAGCTGACAGCAGCAGAGAGAGAAACAGATATAAAGCAGGATGTACTGCTGTGATTGGATCATGAATTTTGTGGCCAATTCTGGTTGGTTTAACTGAAAAGTGAACGCCTCTAAACAGCTGACTAGTTTTAGGAAGAGCGAGCGGTGATTAGAAGTCTTCCTGGAGGAATTTGCGCTGAGCTCCATTTGGGACCGTGGCTGTACTAGAGGTGTGGATCTTCACTGATCTCCTGATTCGATTACGATTATCACGATGCGTCAAATACATTTTACTATTAAAGCCATGTAGGATATTTAATTCAGAGCTTTTCAAGCTTCAAAAACAGAACATTCTGCAGCGCTCGAATACCAAATACATGCATACATAAAACTACAGCACTGAGCATAACTTAAATTACAGAGCGTGGTCTAGACCTACTCCATCTGTAAAGTGTCTCGAGATAACTCGTTATGATTTGATAATATAAATAAAATTGAATTGAGCACACGGCACTTCCTAAATGTGCAAAACGTACCAGAATATGTAAACAGAAAGGTCAGGCCTACATCAAATTATAAACAGAAATAATCGATTAAGGCCTGGCCGATTATCGATCCATATCACATCCATTATTTGATTAATTTCAACACCTCTAGGCTGTACCCCTGTATGTTCTGTATCTGCTGTACTGCTGCAGGTCATTTGTTCTGTGTATTTTGTGTTGTATTTGACTGTAATGATCTGTATTAAAAAACAAAAAGACTTCCATTTCCTGCATCCTGGGGAATTTTTCTGCAACAATTTATGGTGCAAACGTCTTTAATTATGTATGTATTCTCCTGAGTGGTTCAAAGGTTTCTGCATATAAGCTCCATCTATGTTTCAATCTAAGCTTTGTACACAGGGCTGTGTTCAGATATCACTCACAGCCTCATTTATACCACATTAATTCAGAGAAACATGCAGACAGTCCTCAGGATTCTTACGGCTGCTGACAGAGAGAAATACGACCAGTCCCAAGAAGGACAACAACATATTGCTGTATTGATATTTTAGCACATATTTAGATCTTTAATATATATATATATATATATATATATATATATATATATATATATATATATATATATATATATTAGGGCTGTCAGCATTAATGCGTAATTGCGATGCGATTATGGGTCGAGCATAATGCGTTAATTTTTTTTAATCGTATTGATCGCATGTCGCCATTTATTAATTTATTTTCTCTTCACTCGGCTTGGCGTCGTGCCTAACAGGCGACTATTTTGCCGCACTTCCTCGTAACACATCCTGCTGCAGGAATAGCAACGCGGATTTCGGTGCCTCATTCTGGAGCCGCTGATATGTCTGCTCTTCTCTCTGATGCTCTGAGACAGACGATACAGGCTACACACACACCGCTACAGCTAACGCTAGTTAACACTATACTCTACAGCAGCTAACGCTAGCCTACCGCTAGCTAGTTAACACTATACTCAACAGCAGCTAACGCTAGCCTACCGCTAGCTAGTTAACACTATACTCAACAGCAGCTAACGTTAGCCTACCGCTAGCTAGTTAACACTATACTCAACAGCAGCTAACGTTAGCCTACCGCTAGCTAGTTAACACTATACTCAACAGCAGCTAACGTTAGCCTACCGCTAGCTAGTTAACACTATACTCTACAGCAGCTAACATTAGTCTACCACTAGCTAGTTAACACTATACTCTACAGCAGCTAACGTTAGGCTACCACTAGCTAGTTAACACTATACTCTACAGCAGCTAACGCTAGCCTACCGCTAGCTAGTTAACACTATACTCAACAGCAGCTAACGTTAGCCTACCGCTAGCTAGTTAACACTATACTCTACAGCAGCTAACGTTAGTCTACCACTAGCTAGTTAACACTATACTCTACAGCAGCTAACGTTAGGCTACCACTAGCTAGTTAACACTATACTCTACAGCAGCTAACGCTAGCCTACCGCTAGCTAGTTAACACTATACTCTACAGCAGCTAACGTTAGCTTACCGCTAGCTAGTTAACACTATACTCTACAGCAGCTAACGTTAGGCTACCACTAGCTAGTTAACACTATACTCTACAGCAGCTAACGCTAGCCTACCGCTAGCTAGTTAACACTATACTCAACAGCAGCTAACGTTAGCCTACCGCTAGCTAGTTAACACTATACTCTACAGCAGCTAACGTTAGTCTACCACTAGCTAGTTAACACTATACTCTACAGCAGCTAACGTTAGGCTACCACTAGCTAGTTAACACTATACTCTACAGCAGCTAACGCTAGCCTACCGCTAGCTAGTTAACACTATACTCTACAGCAGCTAACGTTAGCTTACCGCTAGCTAGTTAACACTATACTCTACAGCAGCTAACGCTAGCCTACCGCTAGCTAGTTAACACTATACTCTACAGCAGCTAACGTTAGCCTACCGCTAGCTAGTTAACACTATACTCTACAGCAGCTAACGTTAGCTTACCGCTAGCTAGTTAACACTATACTCTACAGCAGCTAACGTCAGCCTACCGCTAGCTAGTTAACACTATACTCAACGGCAGCTAACGTTAGCCTACCGCTAGCTAGTTAACACTATACTCAACAGCAGCTAACGTTAGTCTACCGCTAGCTAGTTAACACTATACTCAACAGCAGCTAACGTTAGCTTACCGCTAGCTAGTTAACACTATACTCGATAGCAGCTAACATTAGCCTACCGCTAGCTAGTAGCTGGATTAAACACGGTTAACATGCTAACAGCTAACTCTAAACGGTGTAAAGTGTGACTATATTTCACTGTAGAGGACTCAACACCGGGATGTAACAATCTGCCGTCGGAGAAACACAGACGGTGCGTTCAATGAAACTGGTAATTTACAGCTTCGTGGTGCATTCAAAGTTGTTGTTAAATTCAAATGTGAGACTAGATTTAATATATAATAAACAAATACAAATCTTAAAATCAAGTTCATAAAGTAACTTTCTTTGCATTCATTTGATTCCCGATCCAGATCCTCTGGTAAGAACGGCTTTCCATCGTTAATATGGACTTAAAAACTGTTTGAAATGCAAAATAGAATTAATCATGTGATAAAACGTGATTAATCGCGATTAACTATAGAAATTCAACGATTAATCGCGATTAAGAAAATGTAATCGTTTGACAGCCCTAATATATATATATATATATATATATATATATGTATATATATGTATATATGTGTGTGTGTGTGTGTGTGTGTGTAGAGGTAACTGGTTCCATCTAGCCTTCTGCTCCCAATCAGTGACTAAATAACACCAACATGTTGTGATTTGTAGAGTCACAGCGTGTACAAATAACAAAACCCTCCAAAAAGGTGAACAAATGTGTCATCAAAAACTGTGAAACCCGGTTGGCCCCGTTTGGGGGGTAACTGAATGCATCGCGGTCCGTCGCCTCACAGCTGCAGGTCGCACATGTGCAGCATGTGGCGTGCCACGTTGTCTTTGTGGTAGCTGCTGGCGTTGTGCACCTTGATGTTGTGGTACTTGAACACCCGGGAACCTTTGACCAGGCCGTTTGGGGGTTGCAAGGTGTCCGAGTGGAGGCGGCAGACGTGGCACCACATCTGATCCAGGGCCGGCGAGTAGCGCAGGAACCAGAACTTCGTCAGCCACACCTTGCGGAAGCGCCGAGGCGGGCGGCGGGGTTTACACCGGTGCGTGTCTGCTTCCTGCTTAGGACCTGCGTCGGACCAGTCCACGTCCTGCTTAGGACCCGCGTCGGACCAGTCCACGTCCTGCTTAGGACCCACGTCGGACCAGTCCACGTCCTGCTTAGGACCCGCGTCGGACCAGTCCACGTCCTGCTTAGGACCCGCGTCGGACCAGTCCACGTCCTGGCGGGGGGGCGTGAGAGGCTCCATCCCTGCAGACACACAGACATTGTAACAGATATCAGAGGCCGAGCCAGATGGTGTTGCAGCTGCTGCTGTGGTCCTGCTCTGCTCCCTGTATCTGTATCAGTATATTGTATTAGTATATCTGTATATTGTATCAGTATATCTGTATATTGTATTAGTATACCTGTATATTGTATCAGTATATCTGTATCAGTGTATATCTGTATATTGTATCAGTATATCTGTATCAGTGTATATCTGTATATTGTATCAGTGTATATCTGTATATTGTATCAGTATACCTGTATATTGTATCAGTATACCTGTATATTGTATCAGTATATCTGTATCAGTGTATATCTGTATATTGTATCAGTATATCTGTATCAGTGTATATCTGTATATTGTATCAGTATATCTGTATATTGTATCAGTATACCTGTATCAGTGTATACCTGTATATTGTATCAGTATACCTGTATATTGTATCAGTATACCTGTATATTGTATCAGTATATCTGTATTGACTTGGACTGGACCCTCTGTGGTCTTGGTCTTGACTCTGTCTCGACTAGTCCTGGTCTGGGACCAGTCCTGGTCTGGGACTAGTGTTTTGTTAATTTATTTTATTTAAAGCAACACTTCCTGCCAAGAGTTATGATGTAATAAGTCTTTATTTTCATTATTTTACAACCAAACACAGTTTCAAAACATTTTTACTACAAATATCCAGACTTATTTTTCTAGTAATATTTACATTAGAAACGAGTACTAATACCACACTGTTATAATACGCTGTTACTGAAGTACAAGTGTGTAAGTATCGTCAGGAATGAATATATATATATATATATATATATATATATATATATATATATATATATATATATATATATATATATATATATATATAAATCCTCCCAGGATCCAAACAGTTCAGTGGGTTTAATGACACACACACAGACACACACACACACACACTTGTTTCACTATCTTTGTGGGGACCTGTCATTGACATAATGCATTCCCTAGCCCCTTACCCTAACCTTAACCATCACCACTAGATGCCTAACCTTAACCCTTACCCTCACCCTAACCATAACCTAATTCTAACCCTAATCCTAAAACCAAGTCTTAACCCTCAAACAGACCTTTAACCTTGTGGGCTCCAGCATTTTGGGCCCACAAGGCTGGTCGGACCCCACAAGTATACTGGACTCCCGGTTTTTGGACCCCACAAATATAGTCACACACACACACACACACACACACACAATCACTTGGACTGAAGCCCAGTACTGGAGTAGACGTACTCCGTAACATTCCAGCGCTGGGTATGGCCCATCTCTAGCTGGTGCAGCTCCACAGTTATTTCACTCTGGGAACACGTAGGATCCAATAACGCGTCGCTGCGTCTTCCATCGACTGTCGTTGCACATTTCTCGCGGCGCTCTTGGCAAGACCGGGGATCGTTCCCGGCGACCGTTTGGACGATGCGGTCATTGTTCAGACGGTATCCCAGAGTTGAGAGAAAGAAGGTCTTGCAGACTCTCTGAGTGAGACCCAGCTCGTCGGTGAATTGGTAAGAAAGCGTCTTCTTGCGCCGGCTGGGAACGGCGGCGGTGGAACGTAGCGCGGTCTGGCGGCGAGGCACGCAGGACGAAACGAAGGCCTTCTGCCCGTCGTAGCTCATGTTGCAGTAGGCGGCGAGCAGTGCCTCCCGTCTCGCTTCGCCGATTCTTTCCCAGCACCTCTTCCGACACTTTCGGCCGCACAACTTCCCGATACTGTTGCTTTGGTCGACACGCCAAAACAACTCGGGGGTTTTTGGGGGATGGGCGTCTGACTCCGAGTCTTCGCTCAACTCCGACATTTCCCGGACTTCTCCGGGCTCCAAATCAGCGTCCAGGGAGGCCAACGCTTCCTCCCGGGTGTCTGGAGCACACATTAAAACAGATGAGCACGGGCACACGCAATCTCCACCGTGTGTGTGTGTGTGTGTGTGTGTGTGTGTGTGTGTGTGTGTGTGTGTGTGTGTGTGTGTGTGTGTGTGTGTCCAATCATCCATCAACCCACCCATAGTTGCCCAGTTATGTATCTTTAGTTTCCTGTGACTTACATGCAGACCCGTCCTCCTTGGCGGGCGCGCTCCAGGGACTCTGCTGAGACGTTTCGGGGACCGTGGAAACCTCCATGTTCTCCGGTTCCTCCTTGAGACACGACAGCTTCTCTTCCAGCTCCGTGTTCCTCGTCTGCAGCTGGACGCAGTTCAGACTGGAGGAGGACTCCTCGCAGGTCTGCTTCTCCTCCTTCACCGATGGCAGGTTAACGTTCAGCTGCACGTCGTACTCCCAGGACCCGCAGGGCGGCCGCCGCGCTGACAGAGCCCGGGACCGGCTGTAGGCGTCCAGAGAGGCTTCCAGAGCGCCTCTGAACAAATCCTGAAACATGTATTTTAACTTGTTAGTTCATCCAAGTCGAGCTGGGTATCGGTTAACAGTATTGGATACTGGCGTCCTGCGTTTTCTCTGGCTTAGTGGAAGCGTGTGTTACAGTAGCCGCCGCTGGCGCGCGCATATGTGATGTCATGAAATCGCCGTAGCGGTTTACGGTATACCCGCGCTGGTGGTCGTGACACTAGCTGCAGTCTTCTCCTGAACAGAGGTGGCGCTAATGAGGAAAGGCTACCGACTTATTTCTACAGACTAGAAGATGAAGAAAAAGGTAAACAACGGCAGAACTGGTAGCAGCATTGACTGAGGGCTGCACAATTAATAATAATAATAATAATAATAATAATTTAAAATCACGACCACGACTTTGGCTTCCCACGATCAAATTCACGTGATCGAGCGATATTTAAAATGCGTCATTCCGTTCATAGAACGCTCCGTATCCCGCTCTTTGATCACGTGTCTCCACGAGCCAATCAGAGTTGTTCCCTGCACCGTGCAGCTTAGTTCAGATGTAGACGGTCTCAGAGGACGGAGTAACGTGAGGGAAACGCCACAACAGATAGCAGTCGATCATACGCCGTCACGGGTTCACCGGTTCACCGGTCAACGCAACATTTAGTCCCGTCTGTTGTTTTCAGACCACAGCAGTGACCAGAGCTAGCTTGAGTCTGTTAGCTCGTAGCTTTAGCAGCAGACTGTTGGAGTCCTCTCCAGTGAAATACAGTCACACTACACCGTTTAGCTGTCAGCATTTTAGCCGTGTTTAATCCAGTTACTACTGTAGCTAACAGTAGGCTAACGTTAGCTGCTGTGTAACGTGTTATTAGTGTTTACTACTGTAGCTAACGGTAGGCTAACGTTAGCTGCTGTGTAACGTGTTATTAGTGTTTACTACTGTAGCTAACGGTAGGCTAACGTTAGCTGTTGTGTAACGTGTTATTAGTGTTTACTAGCTAACGGTAGACTAATGTTAGCTGCTGTGTAACGTGTTATTAGTGTTTACTAGCTAACGGTAGGCTAACGTTAGCTGTTGTGTAACGTGTTATTAGCGTTTACTAACTAATGGTAGGCTAACGTTAGCTGCTGTGTAACATGTTATTAGTGTTTACTAGCTAACGGTAGACTAACGTTAGCTGTTGTGTAACGTGTTATTAGTGTTTACTAACTAATGGTAGGCTAACGTTAGCTGCTGTGTAACATGTTATTAGTGTTTACTGTAGCTAACAGGTAGGCTAACGTTAGCTGCTGTGTAACATGTTATTAGTGTTTACTAGCTAACGGTAGGCTAACGTTAGCTGCTGTGTAACGTGTTATTAGTGTTTACTAGCTAACGGTAGGCTAACGTTAGCTGCTGTGTAACATGTTATTAGTGTTTACTAGCTAACGGTAGGCTAACGTTAGCTGCTGTGTAACGTGTTATTAGTGTTTACTAGCTAACGGTAGCTAACGTTAGCTGCTGTGTAACATGTTATTAGTGTTTACTGTAGCTAACAGGTAGGCTAACGTTAGCTGCTGTGTAACATGTTATTAGTGTTTACTAGCTAACGGTAGGCTAACGTTAGCTGCTGTGTAACGTGTTATTAGTGTTTACTAGCTAACGGTAGGCTAACGTTAGCTGCTGTGTAACATGTTATTAGTGTTTACTAGCTAACGGTAGGCTAACGTTAGCTGCTGTGTAACGTGTTATTAGTGTTTACTAGCTAACGGTAGGCTAACGTTAGCTGCTGTGTAACATGTTATTAGTGTTTACTAGCTAACGGTAGGCTAACGTTAGCTGTTGTGTAACATGTTATTAGTGTTTACTAGCTAACGGTAGGCTAACGTTAGCTGTTGTGTAACATGTTATTAGTGTTTACTGTAGCTAACGGTAGGCTAACGTTAGCTGTTGTGTAACATGTTATTAGTGTTTACTGTAGCTAACGGTAGGCTAACGTTAGCTGTTGTGTAACGTGTTATTAGCGTTTACTAACTAATGGTAGGCTAACGTTAGCTGCTGTGTAACATGTTATTAGTGTTTACTAGCTAACGGTAGGCTAACGTTAGCTGCTGTGTAACGTGTTATTAGTGTTTACTAGCTAACGGTAGGCTAACGTTAGCTGCTGTGTAACATGTTATTAGTGTTTACTGTAGCTAACGGTAGGCTAACGTTAGCTGCTGTGTAACATGTTATTAGTGTTTACTGTAGCTAACGGTAGGCTAACGTTAGCTGCTGTGTAACGTGTTATTAGTGTTTACTAGCTAATGGTAGGCTAATGTTAGCTGCTGTGTAACGTGTTATTAGTGTTTACTAGCTAACGGTAGCTAACGTTAGCTGCTGTGTAACGTGTTATTAGTGTTTACTAGCTAACGGTAGCTAACGTTAGCTGCTGTGTAACGTGTTATTAGTGTTTACTAGCTAACGGTAGCTAACGTTAGCTGCTGTGTAACGTGTTATTAGTG
>CM042320.1:1514726-1544726 GCA_023566125.1 Zingel zingel
TTAACAAACTGTACTGACTGGGTAGCTGTAGCAAGGTTGAGTTCATAACGCAGCGACACAGGTTCGAATCCAGCATGGGCCCGAGTCCGAGTTCGAATCCAACCCAGGGCACTTTGCTGCATGTGATCCTCTCGCTAACTCTGTTTAAAAAAGAAGCAGTTTTTAACGTGAAATTATATTTAAACTTTAAAATGACTGATACATAAGAAAGCCGTCCTGATTGTAAATGTCTACAATGCCTTACAACCTCTGCAATGTGCATTGTATACACCCTTTATTGTTCATGTTTGTCATGGATGTATTAAGAGAAGTGTATTGTATTTTCTTTACTTGAACAATACAATTTTTTTTATTTATTGTAAAAGAAAAAAAGACGTATTAAGCAGCAGGTAATGGAAATTAACGCAGCGGCCCGGGATCGAATCCAGCATGGGCCCGGGTCCGAGTTCGAATCCAGCCCGGGGCACTTTGCTGCATGTGATCCTCTCTCCAACTCCTGTCGTTAATGTCCCTCTCTCTCGAAGCTCTCGCTACCCAAAGTGGAAGGAAATCTATTCTTTGACACGAAGAATCCAACATATTATTAGCAAAGATAAATCGGCCTATTTGCAAAAAAAACAAACAAAAAAAAAACAACCTCAGCAACATTTAGGACACGCATACTGGCCTGTAAGGTAGTCATCCACAAATACAGTTAACCTTAAGGGCTCACTTTGCTTTCCACACATTTGTTTGACATTTAAACATGATATATGAATATGTAAATAGTGGCTTAGTATCAAAGGGCACCATCCAATGTATGTATAAAGGCTTTAGGACCCTACAATATGTAGGAGGGGGGGTTCCTGCTCCCTCTCTCAGTGAAGGGGTCCTTGGCTTAATCCTCCTGTTGTCCTCGGGTCAAATTTGACCCATTTTCAAAGTTTCTATTTCAGCAATTTTGGTTTGTTTTTAACCAAATTGTCCAAAAAAAAACAATGTGATTGTTTCCATACAACGCTCTTCACAAGTGAAATAAAAAAAAATCAGTTCACTAGTTTTATTCAATTTTATATCATTTAAAAAAAAAAAGTAAAATAATTTGGAAAAATTGACAAAAATGTCTAAAAAAGCGACAAAATCTTGGGAGAAAAACGACAAAAAAAAAAAATTGAGAAATTGAGGGACAAAAATGTCAAAAAAAAGACGACCAAAACGTTGAAAAAAAAAAAAGTTGTAATTTAAAATTTTGACCCAGAAAAACCCAACGTTGACGGGAAGACAACAAGAGTTAGAAAAGCGTTGGAAGACGCCGTTGCTTCAGGGACAGACGAGACACAGCACGCTGCTTTTCACAATTTATTAACAAAATGATAAAATAAATAAATACAAATTGATCAAATGCTCCTAATATCAACTCCTCCCCATGTTCCCTACAGTATTTCCTAAAACACTGCATACAAAGAATTCATCACAGAAGAGGCTCAATACAGAGAGGTAAGAATCCAGAAACCAGACCAGTCACAATGTCAGGCCAACAGAAGACACATCTGGAACACAAGTCAAAAAAATAAACACATTCCTTTCCAAAATCATTATGAAAAAATACAAACAATTATACAAATATTCAGATTGTGTAAGTACCAATTTACACATTATTCAGCACGCCAGGTGAACTTTTTCTGTATTCATAATCGCTACAATGCATCTCACCAAATGGAAGATTTAAAAAAAGACTTCTTGTATATTTTTTTTTCCTCTTTTTTTTTTGCACTCAACACACACACACACACACACACACACACACACACACCGCCCCCCCCCCCCACACACACACACACACACACACACACACACACACCGCCCCCCCCCCCCCCACACACACACACACACACACACACACACCCCCGCCTGCCCCCGTATGGAATCAGCTGTGGATGAGGTAAGAAGCATCTGGTGTACAGTTGGATCCGGACAGGATGGGATGGCGTTGTAACGGGATGATGTCATGTAATCGACAGAATACTAAGAAGGCCACAATCATGACTTCGCTTTTAAAAAAACAAAATAACTGGAGTCGGAGCGAACTACTTTTACAAGATGCGCAGAAACTAGTGATGCACCGAATCCAGGATTGCACTCCGCGCTACGCTGGTCGCCGTAATGACGGCGCCGTTGATTACGGGAAGGTGTTAACGTAGGTGGAGCGTTCAATGCAGCCGGCTGTGAGGAAGTGGAAATGGAACTGGTGAGCAGAAAAAGTGATGTTTGGCAGCACTTTCAGTCAAAAGAAGGCCGTTCAAGTCCAGCTACATGTTCAATCTGCAATGCTGATTAGTCTGGTGGTGGCGAGGACCCTAAACAATACACAACATCACCGCTGTTACAACATCTGGTATCAAACATCTGGAAGAATACGAGTTGTGATGAAGGAATCTACAGACAGCAGCCAGAATGCAGTAACTTCAGGTACGGCAAAGGAAGGACAGTCCCTGCTGACTTCATTAATGTGTTGACTGAGTTCATGGACTGAGGATGGGAGGAGGACTCAGCAGAATCTCAACCAGGGGAGTCGGTGCATCCCTACACAGAAATGGAAAATGAACTTTTTGTCCTTTTAAAAACGCATAAAAGACTCTCTCTAAAAACACAAAGTGAAAAGCTCTCAGCTGCTGACAGAATGACCTTCTTCCAGCTTTGTGAAGCAGAAAATTAATTCCCAAACGGAGATTAGGGATGCAACGATGCATCGGATAGCCGGCTGGACATGGATATGAATGTGTAAAAGATGACAAAAAGGAACGTGGATGCAGTTATTTAAATGTCCTGGGTTGATAATCTACTTTAGATTTCACTTGCTTGACTTCACTGTCGCTCCGTCTTCTTAGCTTATTCATCTGAAGAGATGAGTTTCTGTTTATTTAGTTATTCTGAATATAAATGACCGGTTCTGGGTCACGGTTGGTAAGAGGACACATCTGTTGTTTTGCACAGTTTATAGAAATAAAGTCAGATTTGTCTGCGGCTCATTCGGTCAGTGAAAAGATCCTGAGAAAATCGTATCGGGAACTTAAAATCCTGACCCGTTAGAGCGCATCGTTACATCCCTAAAACGATATCCATCGACGACGTTAAAAAGGCTTCCGAACAGAAACAGAAATGCAGCGTTCTTTGGATAAGTTCGCGTTGAGACTGAACAGGAACCGAGCGCTCCCCTCAAACATTCAGCGTGGTGCGTCGGCCAAATGAAATCCAAACTAAAAGGGAAGAAATGTTTGCGTTCTTTAACGTGGACGTAACCGCGAGAAGGTTTCAGAGAAAACTAAAAAGGTGACTTCAGTTTCACAGAAAAACGTAACAACAGAAACACAAATGCATATTTAAAACGGTTTTGAGAAATCTTGTATAAAATCTTGCATAAGAAGGCATGCGCTCCACTAAAAAACGGAGTGGAAAAGATGTTTCTACCCGTCTCCGTCGGCTCTCTACGTCCGGGCGCGGCGTTACGCTCGTCGGCTCCGAGCGCACGCAGGCCGCCGGGCTCAGGGCTGGGTTTCACGAATCTGATCCCATTCACAAGTTCCCCGATTCAATTTGATACGACTGGATCAGGCAAGGGGGTAACTTTGGGGTAACTTTGAGATCTCAAGCTATCCGGAGGGGTCCCGGGACACGTCTGCATGGATTGAGACAACCCTCCAGAATAGAGACATATGTCCAAAAGAATTGTCCAAAAAGACCTCGACAAAAAGCAAGAAAAACATTTAAAACGCAACAAAAACGTACAAAAAAACTTTCGGAAAAAGCCCCGGTGGGTTTTAGGGTTCCGCCACCGATTTCCTAAAATCGCTTCAAATCCAATTCACAAGAATTAAGAAAAAGGACAAAAACATCAGAGAAACTGTAGAAATAGGGAGGGATTACGGCGACGTGATCCGGGATATTTCAGTTCTAATCCCAGTTATCTCAGATATTAAAGAGATTCTTAATAATCAGATTAATTTAGACTTTCAGGACTGTTAGTTTAAGTTTAAGTCAGACTTTGGATGGAATACTTTTTAAAATACGAGAGCGTATAATATACTATAATACTACTATAATAATAATAATACTGCCCTGATTCCCTGAATCGAATTGATGTCCGGTCCGGGAGAAGTTGGCGTTACGTTACGAGTTTCTCTCGGAGACGAAGAGATTCTCAGAATCTAAACGCTGCGATATTAGAAACATGAGCGTTGTCGTTAAGATCCGACGCTACAGCAGAGACGACGACGTGTTCTTGTGCTGTCTTCAGCGGTTTACCTGAAGACAAACATCCGTGGAAACGGCCGACCCCGTCTTTCCCCTCGCCAAAATATCAGATAAAAGCGTTGGAGCATTTTTTTATCCCGACACGGATTCCTCAGATCGCCCAGTTTCATACGACACGAATATCTTGACTCCAGCTTTTAGACCGGAGCCGTCTCGGGGTTAAAGGACTCGGTGTCCTCTTGGCAACGCCGATATCCGTACTTTCTAAGTTTGATGAACATCCATCTAGCTGTTGTTCAGATATTTCACTGCATGAAGTCCGAGGTTTCCAACCCGTTCTCACTCCGAACTCTAAAATACGGACGTTTGGACAGTCGCTGTCAGCGTGTGAAGCGATGAAAGAAGCGTCCTTCGCCGTGTTTGTAGAACGTACCGGTGAGAGCAGCAGCTACACGGGGAATGGAGTATGTAAGGAGGGAACTCCGCGTAGGGAGGATGGTCGGGGGGGGGGGAGGATGGGTCAAACACAGGACTTGCACCCAGGAGACCGGGGATCAGGTCCCGCGTATTTCCTAAAGCTGCCTTCTTCTTTAACCGTCCCGTTCTTCCCGCATGTCACGGAAACGTAAACCCAAGCACAAGCTTTTCCTTTAACATAACCGCGTCAAAAGGGACGCCGATTGTCCCGACCAAGCGCGTTTAGTTAAAGCGTGTTATAGGACGCACCTGACCAAGCGTCCGTATTTGACGAGATGGGAGTGAGAACGTGCTGGAGGTTCCCAAAAGTGAGCGAGATGATGAATATCTGTGCCAATTGGTGGAGGTTGAGCCATTTCACGGGATAAATGAAAAGACACAAACTACTACGATTCATCATTGTTGCACCGCGGATATCGGCACGAAATGTTGGGAAAATCCATCCAATCGTTGTCGAGATATTACACTGTAAAAAAAGTGAAGTCTCAGCTGAAGATGAAGGTCTTTAAGGCAGCCTCCATCCGTAGTTATGGCTAGGGAAAACGAAGGGAAAACTCCGATATAATTGGTACAAAAAGTCAAAATATTGCTAAAAAATACTCCAAAAGAACCCAACGGCTTTAAAAATGGAGCCTCTTAAAAGATCCATCTCGGGGTTTTACGAATCGGTATCGGATCGTTCAAATGAAGATGGATTTGAATCAGAAAGGTTTTGTTTCTTTAAACCCAGCCCTGTGGATTTGGCCGACGTAACCCAACGGCACCGAGGGAACGACGAACGACGAACGAGTCAAAAGGAAAAGAGTCCGGACTGAAACACGCCTCCAGGAACCAGATTCAACACGCTGACAGATCCCGTTTCTTACACTCCGATAATATGTGTATATATATATACATATAATAAGGAAAAGAATAATAATAATAATAATAATACTGGTCGAACTAAAAGTGCATCTCAAAACAAATGGCCGTCACGTCTGAGCATCAACAATCCGTCTTTCCTGGAAAAAGAGGAAGAATTAGGACTCAAAAGAAACCGTCCAGGCACTAAAGGGTTGGTTACAAAAAGTGATAAAGGCCTTTAATTAATTGGGCAAGAAAGTAAAATATATCACTTTTAATAACCAATCTGGAGTGCGTGGATACGGTTTGTGTTACGACTGTTTTCAGCCATATTCTGTACTGCTCTCCGTGTACTTAACGCTCGTCCATGAGCCATTTCTTTCCTCCTTGGCGAGCCAGCCAGATTTTTTTTTTTTTTTTTTTTAACTACCTCTGACTTTTTGCTTTTCACCAGCGTCTGCGTGGCTTATTTCTTTCTTCTTCTTAAATGTAAAAATGTTTAAAAATCAAATAAATAAAAACGCAACTCCTAGAAAAACGGCGTAATATGAAATGTAGTTTCCACTTGCATCGACTGGCAGCCTGAGGTGAAGGGACCGGGTCTTGGCGGGTTCGGGTTGGGGAGATTCTACAAGTCACAGTGCAAGTCAAGAGACAAAATCTTATCTGCTGTTTGAAGAAAGAAAGGCACTCGAGGTACCTACTGTACAGAGGGAGAGGTCCAGCTGATCTGGAACCAAATGTTCGGGCTCATTTCGATAAAAAGAAAAACCTGTCGAGTGAAGACATGACTGCTCTGCTTTATCCCGGGAGTGAAGCCGACACACACACACACACACACACACACACACACACACACACACACACACACACACACACACACACACACACACACACACACACACACACACACACACACACACACACACACACACACACACACACACACACACACACACACACACACACACACACACACACAATGAATGGGATTCCAGAAAGGAAATCGGGGGGACATGTTTGTGTTTGGATTGCATTCCTGGCCGGTCTTTTTCTTTCCAAACTCTCCATCAGAGATTACATTTATCAAGACAACACTGTGGCTGAACACGCTGGAAATATTTGGAGATTTTTCTCTCGTTACTTCTTCTAAAATCTTCTGAATGAAGGCAGTTTGTACAGCTGATGGCAGACAACATTAGGTGTTTGTGTCAGATATGATTCAGTTACAAAGAGTTTGCATGATATGAACAGAAAGACACCAACAGCTCGTTTTGGAGTCGCCCAACAGCGCTTTCACCCCCGCATTCGTGTGCACATTTACTCATCTTTTTCTTGTTTTAGACTTTCAAACTGTTCCACGAGTCCACAGCCGTGCTAGCAGCTTTGTTCAGCTCAGCTAAAATGCTAACGGTAGCATGTTCGGCAGGTATAACGTTCACCGTGTTCACCAATTATCATCAGCAGACCCAAACAGAATCTTACAGTTTATAGCTGTGATCCAGAATGAAAATCGGCAGTATTTAGGACTTTTTCTGCTTTGGGTAGATTCTACGTTTTATTTTAATCTGTTAAATACTTGTTTGAAAATCTGCGGAAAGTTCTGCGTTTGATTAACAGTAAACTGAAGCCCAGCTGAGTCTGATAAGTGTCTTTAGATCTGCAGGAATTTAGTGATAAACCAAAGTATTGGACACTTATTAAAATACGGACCTGATTAAAAAAAAGTCTGCAGATCGTGGCCGGGTTGGCTCAGTGGTAGAGCAGGCGCACATATACTTCGAGGCTTATGCCTCGGACACAGAGGTCCAGGGTTCGAGTCAGACCTGTGACGATTTCCTGCACGTCTTCCCCTCTCTCTCTTCCCTTTCTCACCTAGCTGTCCTATCGATTAAAGGCGGAAAAGCCCAAAATAAATAAAATAATAAGCCTGCAGATCTCACAAGTTAATATGATTCTTCCTCTGGATGACGATGAATATTTGGGCCAAATTGTGAGCGTGTGCTTACCAACAACGATTAGGATTTATCCTCATGGCATCGTGCATATCCGTACTAAGTTTCATGAAAATCCATCCAATCGTTGCCGAGATATTTCACCGAGGATCACAAAAGTTAATACAATTCTTCCTCTGGAGACGATGAGTATCTGAGACGAATTGGGTGCCAACTGGTGGATGTTCAGCTATTCCGAGGAATCAATGAATCAACACAAATTATTAGGATTTATCGCAGATATCCGTATTCAATTTCGTGAAAATCCTTCCAATCGTTGCGATATTTCGCTGTATAAAAGTCAAGTTGGTCACCAAAGTGAGGGGGATGTTATCCTCTGGCGAACATGAATGTCTGAATGAATACTTGTTGTGATATTTCAGTCTGGATCAAACTGGTGAACCAACCGACCGACTGACCGAGTAGCTGCTAGCATGGCTACAAATTTCTCATTTATTAAACAGATAACACAAAATAAAAGTATTTCGACAATTGTCTGTTTGAAGAGTTGCACCTTGAACACCTTCAGCCTTCAGGAGGGGGGTGAATGTGTTTTTGGACGACTAAAAATGTAAGGAAAAGCGCTCCAATATTGCACAAAAAAACAAAAAAAAAGAACCAAAAACTAAACAAGCACAAACCAGAGGCCCCGTGAAGGAACAGACCAGGGTTCTGTTAATGCCCCGAACCAAACAAGAAGCCAGAAGTCATGATCAGTTCACCGGACAAAGATAGACGACCCCCAACGGACCGACAACCACCAAGCCAACCAACAACAGCGTCACAATTCAGCCCAGACATGCTCCCCAAAAGGAAAGAGATGCGCTAGTTAGTCTAACCGCCCAACGACTCCACTTAGTCACACAGACACAGAGGGTTTTGGATTTCCTCCTAGAAAAATATTGGCAATGTGGGGATAAGTCACATCACAACAAAGAGATGCATACTCTGTTTAATTCCATATTAACATACAAAAAGCTCTTCAGCACTTCTTTGTAATGCAGCAAGCTTGTGCTTTAATCTCAGGATTTGTGGTCTTGTCCTTTTTTTATTTTAGAGATCCGTATGAAGACGCGACAACAAATCCCTCCGTTCAAAGGACAAAAAAATAGTTCCTTTCGTGTTATGGTTTCAATAAGCTCTCCTGTCGTCTAAATCTGGGGACTTCCAATGGTCTGAAACGGCCGCATCGTTATCTTACAAACGCCAATGATTTGATCTTTCAATACAGTAAGCGGACTCGTCCCTGCTGAATTTGGAGACAACATCATTTTGGCAGTTCAGGATTCAACAGAAATGTACATAATGTTTTGTTTTTTTTCAAAGATCACCACTTCTAAAAAGAAGACTCCTTCTTTTTGTGTTGATAATGCCAGTCCAGCAGGTTTCAGGAACAGAAAGCACTTATTCTGAAGACTAGGAAGACCTGAATATCTTTTCCTATAAAAAAAGAAACACAGCCCAGATATAGTTTGTGTGTGTGTGTGTGTGTGTGTGTGTGTGTGTGTGTGTACGTGTGTGTGTGTGTGTGTGTGTGTCTGTGTGTGTGTGTTGACATTGCAATATTGCAATTTCACATTTAGTGCTCACAGTTGACACACTTGACTCACGAATGAAAAACTCAATCACTACACTTGACCGACACCACTTAAAACATCTGTTAGGCTACGGCGCCTGTTCTACCTCGTCCTCCGTACGCACTGAACGCCACGCTCAGCGTCTTTCTGCCTGGGGCGGGGGGGCGGGGCGGGGGGGTTGGTTGGGGACTGGGAGAGACTTTAGGTAATTGGGTTAGGGTAGTTACTTTTGGGGTTCAGTCACCAGAGGAAGGCTTTTGGTCGAAGTTCTGTTGTTGATTGAACACGGTTTTACGTTCGTAGACTGATTTGGGAGTTAGTTTAAAGAGGGGGTGGGGGGCGGGGGGGTTACGGGGATGGTTTGGTTGGTTGTTTGGGGACTGGGAGAGACTTTAGGAAATTGGGTTACAACGTAGTGTTGGGTTCAAATGTTACATGTTACAGTCGGGCTCAAACGTTACGGTCTGGCTCAAACGTTACGGTCGAGCTCAAACGTTACCATTGGGCTCAAACGTTACGGTCGGGCTCAAACGTTACGAAACGTTACGGTCGGGCTCAAACGTTATCGTCGGGCTCAAACGTTACGAAAAGTTACGGTCGGGCTCAAACGTTACGGTCGGGCTCAAACGTTACGAAACGTTACGGTCGGACTCAAACGTTACGAAACGTTACGGTCGGGCTCAAACGTTATCGTCGGGCTCAAACGTTACGAAAAGATACGGTCGGGCTCAAACGTTACGGTCGGGCTCAAACGTTACCGTTGCGCTCAAACGTTAGGGTCGGGCTCAAACGTTACGAAACGCTACGGTCGGGCTCAAACGTTACCGTCGGGCTCAAACGTTACAAAACGTTACGGTCGGGCTCAAACGTTACGGTCGGGCTCAAACGTTACCGTCGAGCTCAAACGTTACGGTCGGGCTCAAACGTTACGAAACGTTACGGTCGGGCTCAAACGTTACGGTCTGGCTCAAACGTTACGGTCGGGCTCAAACGTTACCGTCGAGCTCAAACGTTACGGTCGGGCTCAAACGTTACGGTCGGGCTCAAACGTTACAGTCGGGCTCAAACGTTACGGTCAGGCTCAAACGTTACAGTCGGGCTCAAACGTTACGGTCAGGCTCAAACGTTACGGTCGGGCTCAAACGTTACGGTCGGGCTCAAAGCGTTGGGGTGGAGTTTAACGTTAGGGTTGGGGAAGGTAAGTTCGTGGTTCAGTCACCAGGGGAAGGCTTTGGTCGACGTTCTGTTGATTGGACACGGTTTTACGTTCGTGGACTGATTTGGAAGTTAGGAATGTTAGTTTGAAGGTGCGGAAAACTTAAGGAGCAGGGGTGGATGAAAAAAACGATACAGCACAGTATCGAGTTATTTTCCGTGGAAATACGATATTAATACACAAAGGCCCAGTATCGATCTTTTATTATATAAATTGCACATTAGATAACCCTAACCGAGATCATTTCGATACATTTTCACATGAAATTGAAATTGAGACCCTTAGTTTATATGTAACGTAGTATGAGCTAGTTAGTTTGAAGCGTACTGAATCTTTTTTGGGGGTTTCAGAGGGACGTCACATTGGATAGGAAAGGTTTGGGGAGGGTGGGGATCGGGAAGAATAGGGGTTAAGGATGGGACCTATAGGTAAAGTTTAGGGTTGTTGATGTATCGTTTGGATTCCAACGATTGTGACAGCCCTAGTTCATACGTAACGTAGTATGAGCTTGTTAGTTTGAAGCGTACTGAATGTTTTTTGGGGGGTTTAAGAGGGATGTCACATTGGATTGTTGCTGGACTGGATAGGACATGTTAGGGGAGGTTGAGATCGGGAAGAATAGGGGTTAAAAACGAGACTTATTGGTTAAAATTTAGGGTTGTTCAAAGGTAGAGGAGATAAGGGAAAGTTGCAGAAGACGAAGGTTGTTCACATTTAGTTTGTTGGGACGAGGGGCTGAACAGGCTTTCTTTTCATACTCACATAATCACAACACTGTTTTTTAGACCAGTAACCCCCGACAGATGTTTGTTCTCCGTTTGAAAATCATCACCCCTCCCAACCGAGAGAACGCAGGAGCCACTGAACAGGCACACACTGGTGTGATAATGAACTAAATCTCCCTTCGAGCATTCCCACCACTGACGTCTATCACTAATTGGCATGCCGACACTGGAACGACAGCGTACCTGCACCCCTGCCGCTCTGGGATTGGGGGGGGGGGGGGGGGTCGCCGTGTTTCCAGAGCCGGGGGCTGGATATCTAACCATTGACACAGTCTGACGATACAATGCAAACAAACAACATTTATACAGATTGGCAACTTCAGGGCACCGTGCGGTGCAAGCAAAAGTCTTTTTTTTATATATATGTTTGAATTCCCGCAATTTTTAGAGACAAAGCGTTACTTTTTATTGTCCAAACTGCTGACGAGAGCTGGCAAACAATGCTGGGAGGGTTCTGAGGTTTTGCTGTTGTTGCTGCTGCCGTCACGGTCGGTGATCTCGTCCTGTTTCTGATCCACCACCGTCTCTGGATGGTTGACGGCAGCCATCTTGTTCTCAGAGTTGGTGTTGCCGTTGTTGGTGCAGGCTCCCGCGGGGCTGCGATCAGCAGCGCACGCTGGCTCGGCCGTACCGTTGGTCGTAGCGACACTCGCGGCCGCTGAGGGAGTGGGAATGTCAACCAGCGGAGCCGCCTCAGTCTCGGGTTTGGACACTACCTCGTCACCCCCTCCCCCCGCCCCGACACCGGGGCTGTTGTCTCCCGTCAGGATGCCGACGTCTTCTAGGACAGCCTGGCTGTCTGCGTCTCCACTTCCTGCTGTCTGGTTGTTCCCTGCGGCGTCGTGCTCTTGTTGTTTCTCGTTTCCGTCAGCGTTGCTGCTATCTGTCGCGGAGCTCCCAGCTGCCACTTTCTCCACAGAGTTGGCTTCTGGTGCAGCTTTTTCAGAGACGACTGCAGCTTTTTCAGAGACGACTGCAGCTTTTTCAGAGACGACTGCAGCTTTTTCAGAGACGACTGCAGCTTTTTCAGAGACTACTGCAGTTTTTTCAGAGACTACTGCAGTTTCGGATGCGACTGCAGCTTTTTCAGAGGCGTCGGCTGCTTCAGATGCGCCGTCCTGGACTCTGTCCTGGGAGCTGACTCTGTCCTGGGAGCTGACACTGTCCTGGGAGCTGACTCTGTCCTGGGAGCTGACACTGTCCTGGGAGCTGACGTCCTTACCGTCTGTCTCTGCCACAGCCTGGTTGAAGCTGAAGGCTTGGATGAGGCGAATCAGGTGTTTGACTTTCTCCAGGGAGAGATGCATGTCTTTCTGGCGAGCCAGGATGCTGTTTTTGGTCTCCATGCATTTCTAATGAAAGAGGAAGGAGAAGAAGAACAACAACAACAGGGTCAGATCTGTCACACCTATGCGGATATAAAAGACGTAGCTCCTTTTTAAAACTACCCTCAAAACGTATTTATTTAGAATGGCTTTTAATACATAGCAGAGCTGTGACATTTCCCTTATTCCTGCTTTTATGTTTTACCGTTTCTGATTTTACTGTCTGTTATGTTACATCGATGTTACTTCATGTGAAGCACTTTGTTTACCTGCTGGTTGCTGTAAATACCCTGACACACCAACCCGACGGCCGACCGTCGGCAGTAAAGCCAGTCAGACTGATCAGTCGGCTCCCCGAGGTCCAAAAAGTGCCTCAGAACTCACCGAAGAGACGCCGACTTGAGCGTACGTTCTGCGCGTGTACGAGACGTAATACGTCTCCATAACAGCAGGCGGCGCTAATCTGTATTGTCGCCCAAAACATTAAAACCGGCAGCTGATTGGACGAACTGGGTCTGGCTTCTCCCCGACCATAATGGCGGAACAGACTCGAGTCACCGACCAGACTGTCTGACGGCCGATTATCGGCTCGGTGTGTCAGGGCCATGAAGCGCTCTATAAATAAATGTTGATTAATTGAACACAAGATTCCCTGTGTTGGAATTATGACGGACACAGCTGTGGACAAACCAGACTTCTAAACAACAATACAGAGTTAAATTTGGGCCAAAAGTTTAGATCATTTGAAAAACAACGTTTTCAAACTAAAAATACGTGTAGGAAAGTTTTTTTCAGGTTATATATTATTGTACTGCCACAGAAGAGAGAAGAAACTAGAAAATATTCACATTTAACAAGCTGACATCACACAAGTTTACCTGTTTATTCATAAAAATCCATTCATCTTTTTGCCCAGAAACAGCGGCATGTGTGGTTGTTGTTCAGCTCTTAAGCCTCTTTCAGACCAAGTAGTTATGGCGTTTTTCCATTACATGGTACCTGCTCGCCTCGCCACGCTGTGCGTCCGTTCTCCGTTGCAGATTGTAGTCCCGCCTCAGCGTGGCTGGTCGTCTTATACGCCGGCTCGACACACACACCAGCGCACAAGTATAACATCAGGCCACTTGAGCTGGTTCTCCAGTTCTGTGGAGGCTCCAGGCAGAGCTTTCTCCGTAGCCGATGGAAGTGGCCTGATGGTTATACTTGTGCGCTGGTGTGTGCGTGGAGCCGGCCGTGTGTGTGTGTACGTAGGCTACGGAGAAAGCTCTGCCTGGAGCCTCCGCAGGACTGGAAACAAGCGGCGCCGCAGTAACCTGGCGTGACCTAACGTCACACACACAGAACGTGGAAGGTGTGTTGATGCCAGAAGACACATTTAGTTTCTAATGAAGCTGGAGGCAGCAAACACACAGCTGGCTGAACTAGTTAAAGATAGGGTTAGTTCAGGACCCCCGTCTGTCGCTTTCACGTCACCTTTTGGTATCGCCTCAGCTCGCTGGGACCTCGACGGAGGTGGTACTACATGAAGTACCTGTTAGCAGGTACCAGGGACTTTTTTTCGTAATGGAAAACCAAAAAAGGCGAGTAGAGTCGAGGCAAGTCGAGCAGGTACCATGTGATGGAAAAACGCCATTACAGGAACGTAGTTACAGGAACGGTCCACTTCTAAACAGTTCTAACTACTCTCCCCCAAAACCGTTTTTTTTCCATTTGCATTCACACTGGCCAAGTGGCCGTAGGAACGGACCTTTTGTTATTATAACAGTCATCTAACCATGACTATGTGGAAAAGACCCTGCCCTGAAGTAGGAGCTGAAAGAGTTATGGCAGCTACACACCGGGCCGATAATCGGCTGTTGGACAGTCTGGCGAGGTCGGTGACTCGAGTCTGTTCGGTGCCGTCGGCCTTCATTTAGGCCGACCTGATATGCTCAGTTGGAGACAGGGCAGTCGGGACTCAATGACGAGCGGGATGAGCGTGACTAGAGTCTCTCAAAATCTGATGAAGATCTGTTAACCTGACCTTTGTTGATCTGAAATGAAGACAGATTCAGCGACTGCACGGCCTATTCCTCTCTTAACATGTTCTCAGGAACACGTTACGGTGAACTATTTTAGTCCAATATGAGATCGGATTCTGAACGAGCCGCCATTAATGGCCGGCGCAAAAATCCAAAATCCAGAAGCAGCAGCCAGACCCACGTGACGCGTTCGTCCAATCAGCTGCCGGTTTAAATTTTTTGGCCGACAAAACAGATTAGCGCCGCCTGCTGTTATGGAGACGTAGATGTGACGTGAGCAACCTGTCTGAAAGTTGGAAGTCTTCTGGTAGCTGTGCCAAGAGAAATCTCAATCATTCCCAATCTAGCAGAGACGGAGAGCGTAGGTATATGTAAGGAGATAACATAGGCACAGGCTAATTACTGATCACTAACATGATAGTTAACATTAGTAATTACACTTATACAGCTAATGGAAGTCCAAACTGCCTGAGAGCTTCTCCTGGACTATACGGTAATTCCTCTACTATGAGACAGTAAGTCTCGTGGTTATGACCCAATCGTTAGCCTATTTTTATAACAACGTCTGCTACGGAGCCATAACGTGAGCTACAAGGTAATGGAGCCTTTTATACATTGTCGTGTTTCTTTAGAAATAAACAACGGACAAATAGAGTCTTTAAACGCTTCAGATGTAAAGTTATTCTCTGTCAAAGTGACGTCAGAATGAATGGGAGTCAATGGGATGCTAACGGGAGCTGATGGCTTGGTAGCATCAGAATGAATGGCAGTCAATGGGATGCTAACGGGAGGTGATGGCTTGGTAGCATCAGAATGAATGGCAGTCAATGGGATGCTAACGGGAGCTGATGGCTTGGTAGCATCAGAATTTTTTTTATTTTTTTAACCTTTATTTATTCAGGGAAGGTTCACTGAGAGGAAGCCTCTCTTTTTGCAGGAACGCCCTGATCACATTCACACAGTTACACATTCATACTGGAAGCTGTCCAGTACCACCACAGTCTGATCTGACCACATTCATACCTGGAAGCTGCCCAGTACCACCACAGTCTGATCTGACCACATTCATACCTGGAAGCTGCCCAGTACTACCACAGTCTGATCTGATCACATTCATACCTGGAAGCTGCCCAGTACTACCACAGTCTGATCTGATCACATTCATACCTGGAAGCTGCCCAGTACTACCACAGTCTGATCTGATCACATTCATACCTGGAAGCTGCCCAGTACTACCACAGTCTGATCTGACCACATTCATACCTGGAAGCTGCCCAGTACTACCACAGTCTGATCTGATCACATTCATACCTGGAAGCTGCCCAGTACTACCACAGTCTGATCTGATCACATTCATACCTGGAAGCTGCCCAGTACTACCACAGTCTGATCTGACCACATCCATACCTGGAAGCTGCCCAGTACTACCACAGTCTGATCTGATCACATTCATACCTGGAAGCTGCCCAGTACCACCACAGTCTGATCTGATCACATTCATACCTGGAAGCTGCCCAGTACTACCACAGTCTGATATGATCACATCCATACCTGGAAGCTGCCCAGTACTACCACAGTCTGATCTGACCACATTCATACCTGGAAGCTGCCCAGTACTACCACAGTCTGATCTGATCACATTCATACCTGGAAGCTGCCCAGTACTACCACAGTCTGATCTGATCACATTCATACCTGGAAGCTGCCCAGTACCACCACAGTCTGATCTGATCACATTCATACCTGGAAGCTGCCCAGTACCACCACAGTCTGATCTGCTGGCCACTGAGCAGCTCCACTGGAGCGGTTGGGGTTAAGGGCCTTGCTCAAGGGCACCTCAGTGGTGGTAATGAGGTACAAGCCCTAAAATGGCACCATAGGAGCTACGCGTTGTAAGGAGAAGCTTACCTCCTTGGTTCCAAGGCACTTTTTGGACCAACTCGGGGAGACTGATCAGTCACACTGGCTTTTCTGCTGACGGTCGGCCGTCTGGTTGGTGTGTGACGGCCTTAACAGGAACTGCGGCCAGAGGAACTTAATAATCCCCAAATTGGTCCAGTCAGAACAGGAGAAAGAAAGGGTTCTAGGAACGTTATGATCTAGGAACTGCAAAAATCCCTCCGGTCGGAAAGCGTGTTTTTCGGTTCCCAACTCTAGTTTTCGTGCGTCCGAGCGGCGTGTTTGCGTTTCTCACCGTTATGGAGTTGCTGAGCTGTTTGACTCTCTGCTCCAGCTGCTCTCGCTCCAGCTTCAGTTCACAGCTCCATTTCATCAGCTTCTGCTTCTCCTCTTCTTTAGCTGCAGCACAGAAACACAAAACTCAACCGTTACATCTCCCCGGCCAGCTGTCTGCAGTCGCTCCACGTAGGGATGTCCCGGTCGGAGCGGGAAGCATCGGATCGGAGCAGATTATGGGTGGCCTTTAACTGATCGGGGAATCGAGTCACCGGATTGTTTGTGTCAGTATATTCTACACCAGGGTTTCTCAAAGTCCCCATCCAGACCGAACAACAAGACAATCCGGTGCAAAATGAACCTAGTGGTTAAAGGAGAATTGTGGTCAATTCCAACCTGTAGCTCTGTTGTTTGTAAATGTGGAGAGCTGTCAGTAGCAAGAAAAACTAAACCAATCGGTGCTGCCTCCACCGTGCTATCCTCCTGCTAGCGTTAGCACCCAACAGGCTTAAACAGGGCAAGTTTTAAACCTGTTTTAAGCCTCTAAACATGCTCGAAATGTCATTACAAGTGCCTCCCCATGTGCAGTGATTCCTAGCAGGAGGATAGCACGGTGGAGGCAGCACCGATTGGTTTAGTTTTTCTTGCTACTGACAGCTCTCCACATTTACACACAACAGAGCTACAGGTTGAAATTGACCGGGATTCTCCTTTAATAACACGTGTACCGAGTCGACTGTTCTCTGGGATCTGTTTTCATGCTATTTGAATGTGTCTCTAGCTTGAAACAAGCTAGCGCAAACCGCTGATTAGCTTATAACGCTAGCCATCGCGGCTCTGGTGGTGTAAAAGTAAATCTCTATTTCTACACCACTAACAAGGCTAAAAATATCACCACACTTCCACGGTAGCATGATGAGGTCCCTACATGTTAACCCAAGCACTGAGAACTTTGGAAGTGTACAGTAGAGCCTGGATCGGGCCGAATTCTTCCGTCCGAACCCGGCCCGAGCCCGACAGAGCCATGTCTGAACCCGGCCCGAGCCCGACAGAGCCATGACTGAACCCGGCCCGAGCCCGACAGGCATTATGATATTTATGTCCGAGCCCGACACAGTTACAATCTCGTTTTTTTTTTCTCATACTAATGACACGTACATTTGTTTGTGTGAAAGCTTTTATTAAGCAGCTGGAAGGCATTCGGAAATGTCAACAGATGAGGTCATCAGCTCACACGGGCCAACAAGCGCACGTTAATCAGCTGTTTAATTTAAAATGTTCAGCGTGTTAACCTCTCCTGACGGTGGTCAGAACACCAGGAGACTGGCGACCTCCAGGGCCCACGTTATGTAACGTTAGGGTTAGATCCTGTTATGGTGAGACGGTGAATGAACTTGGCTTTCAGTCTGGAGTTTATCTCAGACACCACACACACACACACACACACACACACACACACACACACACACACACACACACAGTCACAGTCACACACACACAGACACACACACACAGTCACAGTCACACACACACACACACACACACAGACACACAGTGTACAAAACTTAAACTTATTCACCAACTCTGCTCCGGTCACATCTACTTCCTCACTTCTGCGCGCGCACACACACACACACACACACACACACACACACACACACACACACACACACACACACACACACACACACACACAGAGCTCTCTTAAAGGAGCAGCACCATTTTACAACAAATGCCTTATCGTGCTGATGTGACAGAGCCCGACCCGACCATCATTTATAAATATCTGTCCGAACCCGGCCCGTTGGGTACCGTCGGGTACCGTCGGGACCAGTCATGCTCGGGTCGGGTATCCATGCCTTAGTGTACAGACGGTTTATTAAAAAGATTATAAAGACAGTAGCGATCATGTTTACGTGATGACTGGTCATGACTGTTTTCCCAAGACGGCGGCCGCATGTAAACATGATCGCTACTGTCTTTATAATCTATCTTTTTAATAATCTGTCCATACACGTACAAAGCTCTCAGTGCTTGGGCTAACATGTAGGGACCTCATCATGCTGCCGTGGATGTGAGGTGATATTTTGAGCCTTTTTAGTGGTAATAAATAGAGATTTACCATCAGCCCTGAAAGCTAGCGTTAGCAGCTAATCAGCGGTC
Source organism: Zingel zingel (assembly GCA_023566125.1). Classification (NCBI taxonomy): domain Eukaryota; kingdom Metazoa; phylum Chordata; class Actinopteri; order Perciformes; family Percidae; genus Zingel; species Zingel zingel. Next base: position 1,533,533 of record CM042320.1, read on the forward strand.
CGCGCTAGCTTGTTTGAAGCTAGAGACGCATTAGATTAGCATGAAAACAGATCCCAGAGAACGGTCGACTCGGTACATGTTATTAACCCCTAGGGTCATTTTGCGCCGAAATTGTCCTTTAACTCCACGTTATGAATATAACCGTACAAAGTGAAATGTTTTCTACATTCAGATACATTTAATACTGATCAATACATCGTTAGTGAGGTTAAATATACGGTTTTGTTTTAAGGGATAGTAGTGGCTCTCCCTCTGCCTAAAAACATACATTTTGGACTTATTATTACAAATTATTAGAGAGAAGTAGGCTACAGAAAAAAGGTACCGGTACCGAACTCCAGGAAGCGGTATCGGTCCAAAAGTTGAACGCAACTGCACCATTAGCACTAGAGATCCACCGATTACAGCTTTCTAGGCCGATTCCGATTCTGATTTTCTCTGAGTTAGGCCAGCTGATACCGATTTCAGCCGATTCTGATTTCATTTTTTCTAACCACTTTACAGCACATACACATATTTACTTTCTATCTTTTCTTTAATAGAACATGTTAGAACAGATGATGGATCACTATGAAATAGAACTATATCAATGACTCCTGGTGTGGGACATTCACACACATCTAAAGGTCAATGTTAGAACCATTTCCTTCTCTTCACGTCCAACATCAACTAAAGAAATGTGATTTGGGTTGTTGGTGTGGTCCCTCCACGCCCTACTCTTTCCTTGCAGCTGTTGCATATTGCAAACTTGTTATCTTCTGCCCACACGCTGAAGAACCCCAAACAGCTGACATGTTGCAGGTTAATTCACCAGGTTCCTACATGTGGGAGAATAGCGCCGACACGCCTTCACACCGCGAGCGGGTACGTGCCACACACGGCGGAGAAGTTGAGAGAAAGGAAGAAGAGAGCGTGCTGTGGCGTCCGTGTGTGCGTGCGTCCTTGAGAACTGTAACTGGTAGAACTTATGTTGGCAGTTAATTGGAGCGTTGACCGGCATGACATCAGCATATGTCAGACTGACCTGCCGGTCGCCGGTCATGGCCGAGCACGTGAAAACCGGCCGATTCTGGTCACCGGCCGCTCTATCGGTGCATCTCTAGTTATTAACTTACACGCAGGGGTTAAAGTGGGAACTGGCAGGTTGAGGGGGGGGGGGGGGGGGGCACTTGGGCTCCATCTCCAGCGCTACGTTTTGATTTTTAAGCGTTTGAGTTCGGAGCCCAAAGTGATCTCGGTGCACCGAGTGATTTTTATCTCCAGTAGAAGAACTAATCTCTGTTTAAACTAACACGCTCAACCCTCATATCTCATCAACATCCTGGTATACTGGACATCAACAGGAGGCAGCGTGGAGACTCCGCCCACTGCTGGTAGTTGCCATGGTAACGTTAGTAGCTTTAAGTTTCAGAGAACGAGTCGGCATGACCGATGAGACCCAATCAGGAGGAGAAACGTTGGCGCCAGTGTCGGCGTTGCCAAAGGTCTCCGGTTTAGGGGCTCGGAAACGCCAGAGCAGGGGGAATGAGAGTGGGGAACGCCAGAGCAGGGGGAATGAGAGGGGGAACACCAGAGCAGGGGGAATGAGAGGGGGAAACGCCAGAGCAGGGGGAATGAGAGGGGGGAACGCCAGAGCAGGGGGAATGAGAGGGGGGAACGCCAGAGCAGGGGGAATGAGAGGGGGAACACCAGAGCAGGGGGAATGAGAGGGGGAAACGCCAGAGCAGGGGGAATGAGAGGGGAGAACTCCAGAGCAGGGGGAACAAGAGGGGGAACGCCAGAGCAGGGGGAATGAGAGGGGGAACGCCAGAGCAGGGGGAACAAGAGGGGGAACGCCAGAGCAGGGGGAATGAGAGGGGGAACGCCAGAGCAGGGGGAATGAGAGGGGGAACGCCAGAGCAGGGGGAATGAGAGGGGGAACGCCAGAGCAGGGGGAATGAGAGGGGGAACGCCAGAGCAGGGGGAATGAGAGGGGGAACGCCAGAGCAGGGGGAATGAGAGAGGGAAACGTAGCAGAAGACATTGCTTTTTAAACTTAAACGTAGCGGTGTAAATGCACCCTAATTAACGCCGTTATGGATCGTTCCGGCCCACTTTAACCCCCGAAGCATCGGATTGGGACTCGGTATCGGCCGATATGACCAACCGATCGGTCGGTCGGTTCCAAGCGGATGTTTTGGAGAGACAAACTAAACAATCTAAAAGGTCACCTTCTTTGTAAGCGATGTAGGAATGAACGATAGCCAGCGTGCCGGGCCAGGGAATGGCTTCTTCTTTCTTCAGGATCTGCAGAGAGAAGCTCGCAGTTGTCACAGAGGCAGAGACTTGGAAATAAAAGAAAGATTTAAAGGGGGGGGGGGGGGGGGAGACAAATGTAGCCGCCACCCTGTGGTGACGCTGAGACACGGGTACAAGCAAATGGAGTGGATGGATGTGAGATGCCAATCTTTTAACAATGAGTGGGACAGAAGCACAAAAAAACGGCATCATGTTGTACGCTTACAAAGGATTGAACAGTCCCAAAAGATCAGGACACAGTGTGGCAGAAGGCCATCACGTACAGCTACTGACTCTGATTGGCCCTTTCTCTTCCCCTCCCCCTGACTCAGGATCAGTCGCGGCTGCTGTGATTACCTGATCTTGACATTTTGGACAGATCCACATGCCTTTAGGAATGGTTTTCAGGGGCGGATCCAGGCAGTCCAGGTGAAAAACACGAGAACACGTGTCGCACATGAGCAACTGGCCACTGCGTCTGCACACAGTGCAGAAATCCTCATGGATGTCTCCCTGTGAGGAAGAATTGGACCAATCAGTGTTTGCCCCGCCCAGCTGAGCCCCGCCCACCATCTGTGGAGAGGCAGGGGGAGGCACCGTGATCTGTTTGGGTTTAGTGTACACTTGGCCTTGTTTAATATCTAATGGACATGGTGTGTTTAGTTACTGAGCCCACAGAAGAGTTACTAGACACCTGCGAGTTAGAATGTGTTTTTAGTAGGAGTTATTAAAGTGTAATTTTGTTTTTTATTTTTCCAACCTGGACTCTATTTTCCTGTTTTTGTGTGTTAAGTGAGTGATTTGCGTCCACTAAAAGTTCTGTTGTTGCCGCTGACAGACTCAGATTATTATTCTAAGTGTCTGACAACATTGATGGATGGATCCCTACAGAGATAGACCTTTTAGTTAAAGAGCAAGATCCTTTTAGTTTAACATGAAACAGCCCCGAAATCACCATCACCAAACTCCACCAGACTCCATGTAAATAATCAGGACTTTTAGCGTGTATAGAGCCAGCATATTTCCACCAGACTCCATGTAAATAATCAGGACTTTTAGCGTGTATAGAGCCAGCATATCTCCACCAGACTCCATGTAAATAATCAGGACTTTTAGCGTGTATAGAGCCAGCATATCTCCACCAGACTCCATGTAAATAATCAGGACTTTTAGCGTGTATAGAGCCAGCATATCTCCACCAGACTCCATGTAAATAATCAGGACTTTTAGCGTGTATAGAGCCAGCATATTTCCACCAGACTCCATGTAAATAATCAGGACTTTTAGCATGTATAGAGCCAGCATATTTCCACCAGACTCCATGTAAATAATCAGGACTTTTAGCGTGTATAGAGCCAGCATATCTCCACCAGACTCCATGTAAATAATCAGGACTTTTATCATTGTAAAACGCACTTCATTCAAAGTGGACAGAAACTAAATAAAACTACCAAAAGCCATCTTGGTTCATCTTTCCGCTGTTCCAACAATCACCACTCTGGGTTGGTTGAAATAAATCCTTAATTCACCCATTTACATGTGGAGATATGCTGGCTCTATACACGTTAAAAGTCCTGATTATTTACATGGAGTCTGGTGGAGATATGCTGGCTCTATACACGCTAAAAGTCCTGATTATTTACATGGAGTCTGGTGTAGTTTGGTGATGGTGATTTCGGAGCTGTTCATGTTAAACTAAAAGGATCTTACTCTTTAACTAAAAGGTCTATCTCTGTAGGGATCCTTTCCATAATGTTGTCAGACACTTAGAATAATAATCTGAGTCTGTCAGCGGCAGAAACAGAACTTTTTGTGGACGCTAACTGAATACTGGACTAATGTCAAAGATGATTGTTCCCATCAGTCACTTAGACACAAAAACATGGGAAAATAGTCCAGGTTGATTTAAAAACAAAGTTACCTTTAATGGATGCTCTGGGCTACAGGACACTGTTCACTTTGTAAGGCTGAAAGTAAAAATCAAGTGATGACTGATGATTATCAAATGGAGACAAACTAATGAAGTGTGTGTGAAGGTCTCGGGGTGTAAAATGACAGAGCTACCAGGCCAATAGAGAGGCGGAGTCCCGCCCCTTCCTGTGGACCGCCATGGGGCCTTAATTCGGGAAAAATGTGTCCGGTAGTGAACGGGGAGAGACTACTTATTTTTGGATCCCGTTTGACTTGAACCATGAATTACATGTATGATGTTCGTCAGTTAAAAAGATAATTCATCAAGTGGAGAAAGTCTCAGTTTGTTGTTAAACTGTTGAAGCATCAGACGGTGAAAATGTGTCGTTAGATTTATTTTAAGCAAAACAGTCAGAATATTTGGAGCGAAAAAGTCTGAATATTTTTAGTTAAAACATCGGAATATTTTGAGCGAAAGAGTTGGAATATTTTGAGCGAAAACGTCGGAATATTTTGAGCGAAAACGTCGGAATATTTTGAGCGAAAGAGTTGGAATATTTTGAGCGAAAACGTCGGAATATTTTGAGCGAAAGAGTTGGAATATTTTGAGCGAAAACGTCGGAATATTTTGAGCGAAAAAGTCGGAATATTTTGAGCGAAAACGTTGGAATATTTTGAGCGAAAGAGTTGGAATATTTTGAGCGAAAACGTTGGAATATTTTGAGCGAAAGAGTTGGAATATTTTGAGCGAAAACTTCGGAATATTTTGAGCGAAAGAGTTGGAATATCTTGAGCGAAAACGTTGGAATATTTTGAGCGAAAACGTCGGAATATTTTGAGCGAAAACGGAATATTTTGAGCGAAAGAGTTGGAATATTTTGAGCGAAAACTTCGGAATATTTTGAGCGAAAGAGTTGGAATTTCTTGAGCGAAAAGGTCGGAATATTTTGAGCGAAAACGTCGGAATATTTTGAGCGAAAACGTTGGAATATTTTGAGCGAAAACGTCGGAATATTTTGAGCGAAAAAAGTCAAAATATTTTTAGTTAAAACATCGGAATATTTTGAGCCAAAGAGTTGGAATATTTTGAGCGAAAACGTTGGAATATTTTGAGCGAAAACGACGGAATATTTTGAGCGAAAACGACGGAATATTTTGAGCGATAGAGTTGGAATATTTTGAGCGAAAACGTCAGAATATTTTGAGCGAAAGAGTTGGAATATTTTGAGCGAAAACGTCGGAATATTTTGAGCGAAAGAGTTGGAATATTTTGAGCGAAAAAGTCGGAATATTTTGAGCGAAAAAGTTGGAATATTTTGAGCGAAAACGTTGGAATATTTTGAGCGAAAACGTCGGAATATTTTGAGCGAAAACGGAATATTTTGAGCGAAAGAGTTGGAATATTTTGAGCGAAAACTTCGGAATATTTTGAGCGAAAGAGTTGGAATTTCTTGAGCGAAAAGGTCGGAATATTTTGAGCGAAAACGTCGGAATATTTTGAGCGAAAACGTTGGAATATTTTGAGCGAAAACGTCGGAATATTTTGAGCGAAAAAAGTCAAAATATTTTTAGTTAAAACATCGGAATATTTTGAGCCAAAGAGTTGGAATATTTTGAGCGAAAACGTTGGAATATTTTGAGCGAAAACGACGGAATATTTTGAGCGAAAACGACGGAATATTTTGAGCGATAGAGTTGGAATATTTTGAGCGAAAACGTCAGAATATTTTGAGCGAAAGAGTTGGAATATTTTGAGCGAAAACGTCGGAATATTTTGAGCGAAAGAGTTGGAATATTTTGAGCGAAAAAGTCGGAATATTTTGAGCGAAAAAGTTGGAATATTTTGAGCGAAAACGTTGGAATATTTTGAGCGAAAACGTCGGAATATTTTGAGCGAAAACGGAATATTTTGAGCGAAAGAGTTGGAATATTTTGAGCGAAAACTTCGGAATATTTTGAGCGAAAGAGTTGGAATTTCTTGAGCGAAAAGGTCGGAATATTTTGAGCGAAAACGTCGGAATATTTTGAGCGAAAACGTTGGAATATTTTGAGCGAAAACGTCGGAATATTTTGAGCGAAAAAAGTCAAAATATTTTTAGTTAAAACATCGGAATATTTTGAGCCAAAGAGTTGGAATATTTTGAGCGAAAACGTTGGAATATTTTGAGCGAAAACGACGGAATATTTTGAGCGAAAACGACGGAATATTTTGAGCGATAGAGTTGGAATATTTTGAGCGAAAACGTCAGAATATTTTGAGCGAAAGAGTTGGAATATTTTGAGCGAAAACGTCGGAATATTTTGAGCGAAAGAGTTGGAATATTTTGAGCGAAAAAGTCGGAATATTTTGAGCGAAAAAGTTGGAATATTTTGAGCGAAAACGTTGGACTATTTTGAGCGAAAGAGTTGGAATATTTTGAGCGAAAACTTCAGAATATTTTGAGCGAAAACGTCGGAATATTTTGAGTGAAAACGTCGGAATATTTTGAGCGAAAACGTAGGAATATTTTGAGCGAAAGAGTTGGAATATTTTGAGCGAAAACGTCGGAATATTTTGAGCGCAAACGTCGGAATATTTTGAGCGAAAACGTTGGAATATTTTGAGCGAAAACGTCGGAATATTTTTAGCAAATCAGTTGGAATATTTCGAGAAAACAAAGTTGAATAAATATTTTACATTTTTGCTCAAAATACTAATGTCTTTCTAATGACGCATTTTCACAGTCTGATATTTATCTTTTAAAATGACGAAAATCATCAGTAATTCATGGCTCAATTCAAACAGGAAACAAACATTCTGACTTTATTGCTCCAAATATTCCAACTTTTTCACTCCAAATATTCCGACTTTTTCGTTTCAAATATTCCGACTTTTTCGCTCCAAATATTCCGACTTTTTCGCTCCAAATATTCCGACTTTTTCGTTTCAAATATTCCGACTGTATCACTCCAAATATTCCGACTTCTTCGATCAAAATATGTCAATTTTTGTGCTCGAAATATTCCGACTTTTTTTGCTCAAAATATTCCGACTTTTTAGCTTAAAATATTCTGACTTTTTAGCTCCAAATATTCCGACCTTTTTGCTCAAAATATTCCGACTTTTTTGCTCAAAATATTCCGACTTTTTTTGCTCAAAATATTCCAACTTTTTAGCTTAAAATATTCTGACTTTTTAGCTCCAAACATTCCGACCTTTTTGCTCCAAATATTCCGACTTTTTCGCTCCAAATATGCCAACTTTTGTGCTCAAAACATTCTGACTTTTTTGCTCAAAATAGTCCGACTTTTTAGCTTAAAATATTCCGACTTTTTAGCTCCAAATATTCCAACTGTATCGCTCCAAATATTCAGACCTTTTTGCTCCAAATATTCCGACTTTTTGCTCCAAATATTCCGACTTTTTGCTCCAAATATTCCGACTTTTTTTGCTCCAAATATTCCAAACTTTTTGCTCCAAATATTCCGACTTTTTAGCTCCAAATATTCCGACTGTATCGCTCCAAACATTCCGACTTTTTCGCTCCAAATATTCCGACTTTTCCGCTCCAAATATTCCGTCTTTTTCGCTCCAAATATTCCGACTGTATCGCTCCAAATATTCCGACTTCTTCGATCAAAATATGCCAACTTTTGTGCTCGAAATATTCCGACTTTTTTTGCTCAAAATATTCCGACTTTTTAGCTTAAAATATTCCGACTGTATCGCTCCAAACATTCCGACCTTTTTGCTCCAAATATTCCGACTCTTTCGCTCCAAATATTCCGATGTTTTAGCTAAAAATATTTTGACTTTTTTCGCTCCAAATATTCCGACTTTTTTGCTTAAAATAAATCTAACGACACATTTTCACCGTCTGATGCTTCAACAGTTTAACAACAAACAGACTTTCGCCACTTGATAAATTATCTTTTAAACTGACGAACATCATACATGTAATTCATGGTTCAAGTCAAACGGGATCCAAACATAACTAGTCTCTCCCCGTTCACTACCGGACACATTCGTCCCTGCATTAAGCTCCCGTGGCGGTCCGCGGGGGGAAGGGGCGGGACTCCGCCTCCCTATAAGGATTGTGTGTGACGGGGTCTGTCCGTCTCCCCCGTCTTATCGTTACTTACATCCCCAGAGCTGGGGCTGGGCAGGGGGAGGGGGCGGACGGGGCTGGAGGGGGAGGTCGGGGTGAGGCTGCCCAGCTCCGGGACACTGCTGTATTTGGGTGGGCGACCTGGGTGAAATGAGACAGACGACAAAAGACGGAAAACAAAACACAAAAACAAAAGAAAAGAAAAGATGGAGAAGGGGGGAAGAAAGCAAAAAACAAACAGTCTGTATGACATACCTTGGAAAGGGAGTCTTCGTTGGCTAGCGTGAGACGGCGGAGCGGGAAAAGGGAGGAAGAGGAAGTCAGAAGCACAGACAGCAGTGTTAGTGCAGAGAGCTGAAGCTAACGGCGGCGGTGGCGTGTCAGATGCTAAAGCTGCCGACACACGACAGGCGGCAAAACCGCTCGCCGTTGATTTTCTAATCTCTGATGCGTTTTTACTTTTGGGAGCTGGTTCGCGTGAAAGTAGAAGTCAGGCAGAAGATTTAGGCTACATTTACATCGCTACGTTTTGGTTCCCCCTGCTCTGACGTTCCCCCTCTCATTCCCCCTGCTCTGGCGTTCCCCCCTCTCATTCCCCCCGCTCTGGCGTTCCCCCCTCTCATTCCCCCCGCTCTGGCGTTCCCCCTCTCATTCCCCCTGCTCTGGCGTTCCCCCTCTCATTCCCCCTGCTCTGGCGTCCCCTCTCTCATTCCCCCTGCTCTGGCGTCCCCCCTCTCATTCCCCCTGCTCTGGCGTTCCCCCCTCTCATTCCCCCCGCTCTGGCGTTCCCCCCTCTCATTCCCCCCGCTCTGGCATTCCCCCTCTCATTCCCCCTGCTCTGGCGTTCCCCCCTCTCATTCCCCCTGCTCTGGCGTCCCCCCCTCTCATTCCCCCTGCTCTGGCGTTTCCTCCTCTCATTCCCCCTGCTCTGGCGTTTCCCCCTCTCATTCCCCCTGCTCTGGCGTCCCCCCCTCTCATTCCCCCTGCTCTGGCGTTTCCTCCTCTCATTCCCCCTGCTCTGGCGTTTCCCCCTCTCATTCCCCCTGCTCTGGCGTTCCCCCCTCTCATTCCCCCTGCTCTGGTGTTTCCGAGCCCCTAAACCGGAGACCTTTGGCAACACCGACACTGGCGCCAACGTTTCTCCTCCTGATTGGGTCTCATCGGTCATGCCGACTCGTTCTCTGAAACTTAAAGCTACTAACGTTACCATGGCAACTACCAGCAGTGGGCGGAGTCTCCACGCTGCCTCCTGTTGATGTCCAGTATACCAGGATGTTGATGAGATATGAGGGTTGAGCGTGTTAGTTCAAACAGAGATTAGTTCTTCTACTGGAGATAAAAATCACTCGGTGCACCGAGATCACTTTGGGCTCCGAACTCAAACGCTTAAAGGTGCTCTAAGCGATTGTTGACGTTCAAAGTATTTTTAGATCGCGGATAGTGAGATATTTTTTACAGTGTGTTCAGGGGACAGGCAGCTAGCAGATAGTGAGATATTTTTTACAGTGTGTTCAGGGGACAGGCAGCTAGCAGATAGTGAGATATTTTTTACAGTGTGTTCAGGGGACAGGCAGCTAGTGAGGAGATATTTTTTACAGTGTGTTCAGGGGACAGGCAGATAGTGAGATATTTTTTACAGTGTGTTCAGGGGACAGGCAGCTAGCAGATAGTGAGATATTTTTTATAGTGTGTTCAGGGAACAGGCAGCTAGTGAGGAGATATTTTTTACAGTGTGTTCAGGGGACAGGCAGCTAGCAGATAGTGAGATATTTTTTACAGTGTGTTCAGGGGACAGGCAGCTAGTGAGGAGATATTTTTTACAGTGTGTTCAGGGGACAGGCAGATAGTGAGATATTTTTTACAGTGTGTTCAGGGGACAGGCAGCTAGCAGATAGTGAGATATTTTTTATAGTGTGTTCAGGGGACAGGCAGCTAGCAGATAGTGAGATATTTTGTACAGTGTGTTCAGGGGACAGGCAGCTAGCAGATAGTGAGCAGATATTTTTTACAGTGTGTTCAGGGGACAGGCAGCTAGCAGATAGTGAGATATTTTTTACAGTGTGTTCAGGGGACAGGCAGCTAGCAGATAGTGAGGAGATATTTTTTACAGTGTGTTCAGGGGACAGGCAGCTAGCAGATATTTAGGAGATATTTTTTACAGTGTGTTCAGGGAACAGGCAGCTAGTGAGGAGATATTTTTTACAGTGTGTTCAGGGGACAGGCAGCTAGCAGATAGTGAGCAGATATTTTTTACAGTGTGTTCAGGGGACAGGCAGCTAGCGGAGAGTGAGGAGACGTTTGCTGTATGTGACAAAAAATATTGTAGCCTAAAAAACGCGTGACATCGCTCAGAGCACCTTTAAAAACCAAAACATAGCGGTGGAGATGTAGCCGTAAACCTGAGAGAAGCAACAGGAAGCAGGAAACAGGAAGCAGGAAGAGGGAAGATTTGTTTACAGCATATTAGCACAGAGTCAGATATTAGTTTTAGTTATATATATATTTATTAGATAATTAGTCTGTTCTACTGAACTTCTGCTTTCTAAAACAACTTTAACATCAAATATTCTTAGATAAAAAGACCAAATATTTTGATTAAAGTTATAAAAGTTAAAATATATATATATATATATATATATATATATATATATATATATATATATATAAAAAAAAGTTTAATTTATTTAAAAGTTCAAAACAAGTTCTGCAGCCCTTTTTGTCCGTTAAAAAATAGCCAGAATATTCTGAGTGAAAAGATTAAATATTTTAGAAAACAGAAAATTTCAGAAAAAAAAAGTTTTAAATATTTTGAAAAAAATATATAATTTTTGGAGAATTTTTTTTATTTTTTATTTTTATTTTTTTTAATCTACCAGGTCTCGGACCAGTAGACGAGTATTTCATACGCACCTCTCTTC
>CM042320.1:1552226-1572226 GCA_023566125.1 Zingel zingel
CAGACAGACACACACACACACACACACACACACACACACACACACACACACACACACACACACACACACACACACACACACACACACACACACACACACACAAACAGACAGACACACACAGACAGAGACACACACACAAAGACACATACACACAAACACTCACACACACACTATGACACACTCACACAGACGGACATATACACACACACATAGACACACAATGAAACACACACACACACAATGACACTCACACAGACGGACAATGAAACACACACACAGGCAGACATATACACTCACACAGACTGACAGACAGACAGACACACAATGACACACACACAATCACACACAGACAGACAGACATACACACACACACACACACAGGCAGGAAAAACCTTCAAAACAACCCGTTAAAAAGAAGCACAACGAGAGGGGAAGAGATGAGAAGAGGCAGCACAGAGCAAACAATGTTTTAGTGCCACGGAGCAAGGCATGAGTGTTTGCTTTGCTGCCCTCTGCTGGAGAGTGTGGGCCACACACACTGATCTGACGGGGTTAGGGTTGGAGGCGGGCGGGGCTTACAGGGGACGCACCTGTGGCTGAAAGGTGGGTCGAGGCGTCAGTCTAGGAGGAGGGACAAACTGAGGAACTTTGATTGGCTGGGCGCCGACGGCCGTGGCGGGGGCGGCCTGCACCTGAGATACAAAACCACAGCAGATGTGGATCCGTGCTGCCGTTACACCGACATGTCTGCTGCTGTTACACTGACCGCAATCACGGCGACTCAAGACAATGGCTGCGATTCCATCCGCCACGACGCAGTGCGTCGAAGAAGCGTCTCTTTGAGCCAACCCGGCCACCAGTGTGGCCGGGTTGGCTCACTGGGTAGATCAGGCGCACATACTGTATATTTATGGCGTTTTTCCATTACATGTTACCTGCTCGACTCTACTTGCCTCGCCACACTGTGCGTCCGTTCTCCGTTGCAGATTGTAGTCCCGCCTCAGCGTGGCTGGTCGTCTTATACGCCGGCTCCACACACACACCAGCGCACAAGTATAACCATCAGGCCCCTTGAGCTTGTTCTCCAGTTCTGTGGAGGCTCCAGCAGAGCTTTCTCCGTAGCCGATGGAAGTGGCCTGATGGTTATACTTGTGCGCTGGTGTGTGCGTGGAGCCGGCCGTGTGTGTGTGTGTACGTAGGCTACGGAGAAAGCTCTGCCTGGAGCCTCCGCAGGACTGGAAACAAGCGGCGCCACAGTAACCTGGCGTGACCTAACGCGACACACACAGAACGTGGAAGGTGTGTTGATGCCAGAAGACACATTTAGTTTCTAATGAAGCTGGAGGCAGCAAACACACAGCTGGCTGAACTAGTTAAAGATAGGGTTAGTTCAGGACCCCCGTCTGTCGCTTTCACCTCACCTTTTGGTATCGCCTCAGCTCGCTGGGACCTCGACGGAGGTGGTACTACATGAAGTACCTGTTAGCAGGTACTACATGAAGTTCCTGTTAGCAGGTACTACATGAAGTACCTGTTAGCAGGTACCAGGGACTCTTTTCGTAATGGAAAACCAAAAAAGGCGAGTAGAGTCGAGTCGAGCAGGTACCATGTGATGGAAAAGCGCCATTAGAGCAGGGGTCTCAAACTCCGTTTACCTGGGGGCCGCTCCAGGTAGAGCGTGGGTCAGGCTGGACCGCGTCAAGTATTCAACAAAAGTATTCTTTGTTTGCTTTCTTAAATAAATCTTGTTGCCTCAATAGACATTTTTTAAGACTGGCGAGCCGGTTCTTTCTCTCGTCTCCCTGGTATTTGGTATACTCCTCAGCATGTCTAGTTGAGTAATGACGTCTGATGTTATATTCCTTGTACACCGCAACTTTCTCTGTGCATATGACACATGTAGGGGTGCCCCTAAAAAATATTCCGTCTCCCACTTTCACTGAAATTGCCTGAGCTCGTCGCCAACCTCTCTCTTCACGGTGCGCTTTGAGAGAGACATGACTGGAACTGGGTGACGTAGCTCTGGGCGATATGGAGAAAATCAGATATCACGATATTCTTGACCAAATACCTCGATATCGATAAGTGGGGAAAAGGGAAATAATAGAACAGCTAGAACAGTCTGGTCAGTTCAGAAAAGTACATCACTTTACTGTAATGCAGCCTTTAAAACCAGGAAAAGACACTTATGTCATATCACGATATCCAAAATCTAAGACGATATCTAGTCTCATATCACGATATCAATATAATAACGATATATTGCCCAGCCCTAGGGTGATGGCATATATTTTCCGTCACTCCGGAACACGTTTCAACCAAGTGACTAACGTTGATACTTCCCCAGGTACTTCACGGTTGGCTAGCTTGACAACCGTTGACAACAAATGCCGCAGGAAGCTGTCACGAGACTAGCTATGGTAGCCCGTAAGTGATACAAAAATTAAATAAAAAGCACGGCAAGCGCGGCAAATGCAACGACTCAGCAAAAAGGTGCGTTTCAGAACACTGCGCAGGCCGCATTGAAACTAAACTTTGATGTCAAGTAGGGGGGCCGCAAAATATCATCCCGCGGGCCTCAATTGGCCCCCGGGCCGCGAGTTTGAGACCCATGATTTAGAGGTTTATGCCTCGACGCAGAGGTTCAGGTTTCGACTCCAACCTGTGACGATTTCCTGCATGTCTTCCCCCTCTCTCTAGCTGTCCTGTCCGTTAAAGGCGGAAAAGCCCAAAAAATAATCTTTAAAAAAAAGACACACCAGGGTCTGTTTTTGACGTTCAACGGGCCAGACAGGAAGTGGGGCTACAACATCGGGTCAACTTTCAGAATAAGTGACGCATTGCAGACGACGGAACAAAACAGGTGCTGAATTGTCCTTTGGGGCTGGCTAAAACCTCTTTGGGGGGCACCAAAAATTGCTCTATGCAGGAAAAAACCCTGATGTGGCTACTGGACTTTAACTGGATCCACATTCGAGACCTGGTGCCGTCAGTCTGGCTGCGTAACGGGCCACCACTCAGACCACAACCGGCCACTGACTAAAGACACATCCTTCACTCTCTGACAGCAGTTTAAAACCCCAGACACGCACAGGTCAACACACAGCTCTCTGGGTCCAGTATCTCAGTCCAGGTCCAGCATCTCAGCCCAGGTCCAACATCTCAGTCCGGGTCCAGTATCTCAGTCCGGGTCCAGCATCTCAGTCCGGGTCCAGCATCTCAGTCCGGGTCCAGCATCTCAGTCCGGGTCCAGCATCTCAGTCCGGGTCCAGTATCTCAGTCCGGGTCCAGTATCTCAGTCCGGGTCCAGTATCTCAGTCCGGGTCCAGTATCTCAGTCAGGGTCCAGTATCTCAGTCAGGGTCCAGTATCTCAGTCAGGGTCCAGTATCTCAGTCAGGGTCCAGTATCTCAGTCAGGGTCCAGTATCTCAGTCTGGGTCCAGTATCTCAGTCTGGGTCCAGTATCTCAGTCCGGGTCCAGTATCTCAGTCAGGGTCCAGTATCTCAGTCAGGGTCCAGTATCTCAGTCCGGGTCCAGTATCTCAGTCCGGGTCCAGTATCTCAGTCCGGGTCCAGCATCTCAGTCCGGGTCCAGCATCTCAGTCCGGGTCCAGCATCTCAGTCTGGGTCCAGTATCTCAGTCAGGGTCCAGTATCTCAGTCAGGGTCCAGTATCTCAGTCCGGGTCCAGTATCTCAGTCCGGGTCCAGTATCTCAGTCCGGGTCCAGCATCTCCGTCCGGGTCCAGCATCTCCGTCCGGGTCCAGCATCTCCGTCCGGGTCCAGCATCTCCGTCCGGGTCCAGTATCTCAGTCCGGGTCCAGTATCTCAGTCCGGGTCCAGTATCTCAGTCCGGGTCCAGTATCTCAGTCAGGGTCCAGTATCTCAGTCTGGGTCCAGTATCTCAGTCCGGGTCCAGTATCTCAGTCCGGGTCCAGTATCTCAGTCCGGGTCCAGTATCTCAGTCAGGGTCCAGTATCTCAGTCCGGGTCCAGTATCTCAGTCCGGGTCCAGTATCTCAGTCCGGGTCCAGTATCTCAGTCCGGGTCCAGTCCGGGTCCAGTATCTCAGTCCGGGTCCAGTATCTCAGTCCGGGTCCAGTATCTCAGTCCGGGTCCAGTATCTCAGTCCGGGTCCAGTCCGGGTCCAGTATCTCAGTCCGGGTCCAGTATCTCCGTCAGGGTCCAGCATCTCCGTCAGGGTCCAGCATCTCCGTCAGGGTCCAGTATCTCAGTCCGGGTCCAGTATCTCAGTCCGGGTCCAGTATCTCAGTCCGGGTCCAGTATCTCAGTCCGGGTCCAGTATCTCAGTCAGGGTCCAGCATCTCAGTCAGGGTCCAGCATCTCAGTCAGGGTCCAGCATCTCAGTCAGGGTCCAGTATCTCAGTCTGGGTCCAGCATCTCAGTCTGGGTCCAGTATCTCCGTCCAGGTCCAGCATCTCCGTCCGGGTCCAGTATCTCAGTCCGGGTCCAGTATCTCAGTCAGGGTCCAACATCTCAGTCCGGGTCCAGTATCTCAGTCCGGGTCCAGTATCTCAGTCAGGGTCCAGTATCTCAGTCTGGGTCCAGTATCTCAGTCCGGGTCCAGTATCTCAGTCCGGGTCCAGTATCTCAGTCCGGGTCCAGTATCTCAGTCTGGGTCCAGTATCTCAGTCCTCCCGCCCACTATGCAACTTATTCTGACCCTTTTTTCGTCCTTTTTGTTTTTGCTCTTTTGACGTTTTCGTTGTTTTTAACATGAACGCTCCTGTCCGATAACCTTTCGATATCACAACTACGACAAACAGAACGATGCAAAAAGTGACAAATGTTGGAAAAAGATTCAAAATTGAAGAAAAAAATAAATAAATAAAAATCGACAAAAACTAAAAAATACAAAAAAGGCTGAAAAAAAGTGACCAAAAAACATAAAAAACATCGGGAAAAAGCAACAAAAACAAAAACATAATTAAAAAAAAACGCCAAATAATTGACGAAAGAAGTGGAAAGAAATTGAGAAGAACGTCAAAGTTGCAGCCTGGGTAGACGCTGACGAACTTCCGGCAAATTTGAGATTTGCTCTGCAAGTCCGTCTGGCCAAGAGCCCATTTCTAATGTTTCCAAAATCGAGGCACCAATCACAACCATTGAGGCGGGCTCTACGCCAATCACAACCGTTGAGGAGGGCTCTACACCAATCACAACCGTTGAGGCGGGCTCTACACCAATCACAACCGTTGAGGCGGGCTTTACACCAATCACAACCGTTGAGGCGGGCTCTACACCAATCACAACCGTTGAGGCGGGCTTTACACCAATCACAACCATTGAGGCGGGCTCTACACCAATCACAACCGTTGAGGCGGGCTCTACACCAATCACAACCGTTGAGGCGGGCTTTACACCAATCACAACCGTTGAGGAGGGCTTTACACCAATCACAACCGTTGAGGCGGGCTCTACACCAATCACAACCGTTGAGGCGGGCTCTACACCAATCACAACCGTTGAGGCGGGCTCTACACCAATCACAACCGTTGAGGCGGGCTCTACACCAATCACAACCATTGAGGCGGGCTTTACACCAATCACAACCGTTGAGGAGGGCTCTACGCCAATCACAACCGTTGAGGAGGGCTCTACGCCAATCACAACCGTTGAGGAGGGCTCTACGCCAATCACAACCGTTGAGGAGGGCTCTACGCCAATCACAACCGTTGAGGAGGGCTCTACACCAATCACAACCGTTGAGGAGGGCTCTACACCAATCACAACCGTTGAGGCGGGCTCTACACCAATCACAACCGTTGAGGCGGGCTCTACACCAATCACAACCGTTGAGGCGGGCTTTACACCAATCACAACCGTTGAGGAGGGCTCTACGCCAATCACAACCGTTGAGGAGGGCTCTACACCAATCACAACCGTTGAGGAGGGCTTTACACCAATCACAACCGTTGAGGAGGGCTCTACACCAATCACAACCGTTGAGGCGGGCTCTACACCAATCACAACCATTGAGGCGGGCTTTACACCAATCACAACCGTTGAGGAGGGCTCTACGCCAATCACAACCGTTGAGGCGGGCTCTACGCCAATCACAACCGTTGAGGCGGGCTCTACACCAATCACAACCGTTGAGGCGGGCTCTACACCAATCACAACCGTTGAGGCGGGCTCTACACCAATCACAACCGTTGAGGCGGGCTTTACACGATGACGATAGCGCAGCGATGGCGAGCAGCTTCTTGTTTACATTCAACATGACGGCTACCGAAGCGCAGCGTCACCCGGATCGTTGCTCTGATTGGTTGAAGGACTATCCAATGGCGCCCAGAGGCATTTGAGCGGCGTCTGTTGGTGACGCCCCTTTGGAAATGAACTGTCAACCTTCCCCAGACCCCCCCCCTCAGTTACAGCTGAGGAGGTCTGGGGTCAACCCGGCTACAGAGTTGCAGGTGGATGGGAAGAAACACGAAGGTTAACTGCACGGCTGTTTGGTTTTGAAGTTACAGACAGTTCAAGACTTAGATTATATTAGATTAGATTAGATTATATTACATTACATTACATTACATTAGATTATATTACATTACATTAGATTAGATTACATTAGATTACATTACATTAGATTACATTAGATTATATTACATTACATTAGATTAGATTACATTACATTACATTATATTATATTATATTATATTATATTACATTAGATTACATTAGATTAGATTACATTAGATTACATTAGATTACATTACATTATATTAGATATTAGATTATATTAGATTAGATTAGATTAGATTAGATTAGATTATATTAGATTATATTATATTATATTATATTAGATATTAGATTATATTATATTAGATTATATTATATTAGATTATATTATATTATATTATATTATATTATATTATATTAGATTAGATTATATTAGATATTAGATTAGATTAGATTATATTAGATTATATTAGATTAGATTATATTATATTATATTAGATTATATTATATATTATATATTATATTAGATTATATTATATTATATATTATATTAGATTATATTATATTAGATTATATTAGATTATATTATATTAGATTAGATTAGATTATATTATATTATATTATATTATATTAGATATTAGATTAGATTATATTATATTATATTAGATTATATTAGATTATATTATATTAGATATTATATATTATATTATATTATATTAGATTATATTAGATTATATTATATTATATTATATTAGATTATATTATATTATATTAGATTATATTATATTAGATTAGATTATATTAGATATTAGATTAGATTATATTATATTAGATTATATTAGATATTAGATTAGATTAGATTATATTATATTAGATTATATTATATATTATATATTATATTAGATTATATTATATTATATTATATATTATATTATATTAGATTATATTATATTAGATTATATTAGATTAGATTAGATTATATTATATTATATTAGATATTATATATTATATTATATTAGATTATATTATATTATATTATATTATATTATATTATATTATATTAGATTATATTATATTATATTAGATTAGATTATATTAGATATTAGATTAGATTATATTATATTAGATTATATTAGATATTAGATTAGATTAGATTATATTATATTATATTAGATTATATTATATATTATATATTATATTAGATTATATTAGATTAGATTAGATTAGATTATATTATATTAGATATTATATATTATATTATATTATATTATATTATATTAGATTATATTAGATTATATTAGATTATATTATATTAGATTAGATTATATTATATTATATTAGATTATATTATATATTATATATTATATTAGATTATATTAGATTAGATTAGATTAGATTATATTATATTATATTAGATATTATATATTATATTATATTATATTATATTATATTAGATTATATTAGATTATATTAGATTATATTATATTAGATATTATATATTATATTATATTATATTAGATTATATTAGATTAGATTAGATTATATTATATATTATAAATTATATTATATTATATATTACATTAGATTATATTATATTATATTATATTACATTAGATTATATTATATTATATTATATTAGATTAGATTATATATTATATTATATTATATTATATTATATTAGATTATATTATATTATATTATATTATATTATATATTATATTATATTATATTATATTAGATTATATTATATATTATATTATATATTATATTATATTATATTATATTATATTAGATTATATTATATTATATTATATTATATTAGATTATATTAGATTATATTATATATTAGATTATATTATATATTATATTATATTAGATTATATTATATATTATATTATATTAGATTATATTATATATTAGATTATATTATATATTATATTATATTAGATTATATTATATATTATATTATATTATATTATATTATATTATATTAGATTATATTATATTATATAATCTCACAGTGTGATCAAACGTACGATTTTCAGCCACACAGCGAGCCGGGAGTCCCGTTAAGAGTCTTACCAGCATGGCGTTCTTGGATACCAGCCTCACGGGCTCCGCGCTCTGATTGGTCAGCTTGCTGGCCACCTGCAGGTTGATGGGAGCGTTCTGCAAGTCGGGTTTGGTGATAGCTGTGGTTACCACGGCGACGGTGGCCGGGCGTTGCGACAGCACGGCGCCGGGGAGCGCGGGCGTGGCGGCAGCTTTCAGCACCAGAGGTAGCGTCTTCGTGGTGAGGACCGGCGTGACCGTCAGCGTCTGACTCAGGGAGAAAAGTTTATTAAGACCTTTCTTTTCCTTAGTTCTTGGGGGTGTGTGTGTGTGTGTCTCTCTGTGTGTGTGTCTCTGTGTGTGTCTGTGTGTGTGTGTGTGTGTGTGTGTGTGTGTCTGTGTGTGTGTGTGTGTGTGTGTCTGTGTGTGTGTGTGTGTGTGTCTGTGTGTCTGTGTGTCTGTGTCTGTGTGTGTGTCTGTGTGTCTGTGTGTGTGTGTCTGTGTGTGTGTGTGTGTGTGTGTGTGTGAGTGTGTGTGTGTCTGTGTGTGTGTCTGTGTGTGTGTGTGTGTGTGTGTGTGTGTCTGTGTGTGTGTGTGTGTGTGTCTGTGTGTGTGTGTGTGTGTGTGTCTGTGTGTGTGTGTGTGTGTGTGTGTGTGTGTGTGTGTGTCTGTGTGTGTCTGTGTGTGTCTGTGTGTGTGTGTGTGTGTGTGTGTGTGTGTGTGTGTGTGTGTGTGTGTGTGTGTGTGTGTGTCTGTGTGTGTGTGTCTGTGTGTCTGTGTGTGTGTGTGTGTGTGTGTGTGTGTGTGTGTGTGTGTGTGTGTGTGTGTGTGTGTGTGTGTGTGTGTGTGTGTGTGTGTGTGTGTGTGTGTGTGTGTGTGTGTGTGTGTGTGTGTGTGTGTGTGTGTGTGTGTGTGTGTGTGTGTGTGTGTGTGTGTACCTGCTGGCTCTGCTTCATGTCTCCTGCTGGAGGAGTTTGGACGTGCAGCTGCAGCTTGGTCTCCGGCTCCTGCTTCACCAGCAGCTCCTTCCTCAGCTGCTCCACCACCTTTTTCTAGAGGAGAGAGAGGAGGAGCAAGAGAGAGGAGGAAGAGAGAAGGAGAGGAGAGAGAGGAGGAGAGGAAGAGAGGAAGAGAGGAGAGGAGGAAGAGAGGAGAGGAGCAAGAGAGAGGAGGAAGAGAGAAGGAGAGGAGAGGAGAGAGAGGAGGAGAGGAAGAGAGGAAGAGAGGAGAGGAGCAAGAGAGAGGAGGAAGAGAGAAGGAGAGGAGAGGAGAGAGAGGAAGAGAGGAAGAGAGGAGAGGAGGAAGAGAGGAGAGGAGGAAGAGAGGAGAGAGAGGAGGATCAAGAGAGAGGAGGAAGAGAGAAGGAGAGGAGAGAGAGGAGGAGAGGAAGAGAGGAAGAGAGGAGAGGAGGAAGAGAGGATAGAGAGGAGGAGCAAGAGAGAGGAGGAAGAGAGAAGGAGAGGAGAGAGGAGGAGAGGAAGAGAGGAGAGGAGGAAGAGAGGAGAGGAGGAGAGGAGGAAGAGAGGAGAGGAAACAGGAGAGAATTTTAAGACAAACATACAGTTAAAGCGTTCATATTCTGCTCATTTCCAGGTTCATAATTGTATTTTGAGGTTATATCAGAACAGGTTTACATGGTTTAATTTTATATTTTAGTTGTTCTGCTCATTGCTGCAGCTCCTCTTTTCACCCTGTGTTCAGGTCTCTGTTTTAGCTCCAGAGTGAGACCTCTCACTGCTGGAACATCTTTGTTGGCAGTCGCACATGCTCAGTAGCTAGGTAAGATCACATGCTCAGTAGCTAGGTAAGATCACATGCTCAGTAGCTAGGTAAGATCACATGCTCAGTAGCTAGGTAAGACCACATGCTCGGTAGCTAGGTAAGACCACATGCTCAGTAGCTAGGTAAGACCACATGCTCGGTAGCTAGGTAAGACCACACGCTCGGTAGCTAGGTAAGACCACATGCTCAGTAGCTAGGTAAGACCACACGCTCGGTAGCTAGGTAAGACCACACGCTCAGTAGCTAGGTAAGACCACACGCTCAGTAGCTAGGTAAGACCACACGCTCAGTAGCTAGGTAAGACCACATGCTCAGTAGCTAGGTAAGACCACATGCTCAGTAGCTAGGTAAGACCACATGCTCAGTAGCTAGGTAAGACCACACGCTCAGTAGCTAGGTAAGACCACACGCTCAGTAGCTAGGTAAGACCACACGCTCAGTAGCTAGGTAAGACCACACGCTCAGTAGCTAGGTAAGGACTACATGCTCAGTAGCTAGGTAAGGACTACATGAGCTAGCTAGCTGTTTCTCCAACTTCAGTAGAACAAGGCAGGATTAGCCGGGAGACTTCTTCTAAACGAGGGAGCACTTCCAACTTTGTGGTGAATACCTGCAGAACAGGGACATGGAAGTAGTTCTTCTGGAGATTAGGGTGAACTAGTGTGTGTTGTAGCCAGAGATGTTCACAAGTCATTTTTTGGAAGTCCAAGTCAAGTCTCAGGTCTGATCTGTCCCTAACACTGTATTGTTAAATCTTATGAATTCAAAGCATGTCCTGTAGCTACCATCCATACAGTCCAGTATCAACATCAGCTGTAGGATAACTTTATGGGGTCTACTGCAATGCAATCTGAAGAAACACAAATTAAGGACTCTTTCAATTTCATAACTGTATTTTTCAACATTTTGGTATCTGCACCAAAGAATACATGTTAGTCTGTGTTACTAACTGGCTGTAAAGCCCAACCTCATCATGCATTACATCTTTCAGTGTTCTCCAACTTAGGACATCGTATAGTCTAATCTTAGTCTTAGTCTAATCTTCTGCTACTGGTGAAATATTAACCTAAGTCTGTCACATCATATGGATACAACTATAACAACACAATGTGCCTGTCCCCAGCATTAGCACAGCACTTAGCGATGGTTAGCTTGTTACCTGTGGTGATATCTGCTAAATGTAACGTCTCTTTCACATTAGCGTGAGTGACTGACCTATCTGGGAGCTTTTTGAGATGTCTGATGAAGTTCGATGTTGTTGATCCAGCGTCATGTATCTTGGTGCCGCCCTCCTTGCATGTAGCTGTTGGCTTACTGCCACTGTTTATGAAGTTATTGTAAGCAAAACTAACGACAAAAGGCCCAACTGCAGGAGGACTTGGTGTCGCCATCGTCGCTGCATGTTTTGATGTGTGCGCGCCTCATAGCGCACGCACACATCGCACATTACGGCAAAGGCCACGGGACACGCAGCTCGTCATGCGTTTCCCCAACGGATATGCACCAATACAAGAAAATAGAAATACAGAAATCAATTTAGATTTAAAAAGCAATAATTGCATGAAAACAGGTTGTTGACGAGTCTCGAAGCTCGAGTCCGAGTCAAGTCTGAAGTCTTTTGGGTCGAGTCCGAGTCAAGTCTGAAGTCTTTGGGGTCGAGTCCGAGTCAAGTCTGAAGTCTTTTGGGTCGAGTCCGAGTCAAGTCTGAAGTCAGCTGTTTGTGTGACTTAAGTGCGACTCGAGTCCGAGTCTCAGACTCAAGTCCCCATCTCTGGTTGTAGCAGTGTTTAGCCATTGAGAATGAGCTAGCATGCTAACGGTTAGCCCCCTAGCCCCCTCGTCTCGGCTAGTGACGTAGAAAGCCGTGCAGATGTTGACCAGCTCACCCGGAGACTGAAGGCAGGACACATTCAGGAACCAGATCTCACTCAGAACAGCATGGATGGATTTATAAAAGTTTGTATGCGTGTGGAAGCACCAGAGACACAAAATAACTCCCCAAATATCAGAAAAAGGGTTTTTTTCATAATATGGCCACTTTAAAGAGACTCCTCGGATACTCACCAGTGATTCCTTTCAAAACAAGGGTCAATAATCAATAATTGTTACAGCTCTTAACACTCAGCCCCGCCACACAATCACCGCCCTGATCTGATTGGCTGCTACTGCAGCTCGTACGTTACGCCAGCCAAACGTCATCCGAGGGAAGGTCTCATAGCCACGCCCCCTTTCTGGAGCAAATCTCTCCCACGTCCCGCGTGGTCGACAACAGCGGGCGTTAAACATCACTCCAAACTTTAAACCAACGGTTTTAAATGAATAACTGCTGACAAGTTGCTGAGTAGCTGATTGCATCAACAATACGTTACGGACAACTCCTGACTCCCAGAAACAAAGTCCGTCCTCTTGTTCCAAACGGTTTCTGTGCTGCAGCACCGATCTCAGAGGGGACTCTGAAAACCTTCAACTGTCTGCACTTAAAGGAATAGTGCAACATTTTGCATCTCTTTCTGGTTGTTTTTGCTCCTTTTGAGTCTCTTTTTACACCTGTTTGCCTCTCTGTTGCCTCTTTTTCCTCCCTTTTGCTTGTCTTCGGCCTCCCCTTTTCCTCCCTTTTGCCTCCCTTCTTTCACCCTTTTGCCTCCTTGTTGAGTCTCTTTTTCCTCCCTTTTGCTTCTCTTTTGCTTGTCTTCTGCCTCCCCTTTTCCTCCCGTTTGTCTCTCTGTTGCCTCCTGTTTGCCTCTCTGTTGCCTCCCGTATCCTCTCTGTTGCCTCCCGTATCCTCTCTGTTGCCTCCCGTTTGCCTCTCTGTTGCCTCCCGTATCCTCTGTTGCCTCCCGTATCCTCTCTGTTGCCTCCCGTATCCTCTCTGTTGCCTCCTGTTTGCCTCTCTGTTGCCTCCCGTATCCTCTCTGTTGCCTCCCGTATCCTCTCTGTTGCCTCCCATTTGCCTCTCTGTTGCCTCCCGTATCCTCTGTTGCCTCCCGTATCCTCTCTGTTGCCTCCCGTATCCTCTCTGTTGCCTCCCGTATCCTCTCTGTTGCCTCCCGTATCCTCTCTGTTGCCTCCAGTATCCTCTGTTGCCTCCCGTATCCTCTCTGTTGCCTCTCTGTTGCCTCCCGTATCCTCTCTGTTGCCTCCCGTATCCTCTCTGTTGCCTCCCGTATCCTCTCTGTTGCCTCCCGTATCCTCTCTGTTGCCTCCCGTATCCTCTCTGTTGCCTCCCGTATCCTCTCTGTTGCCTCCAGTATCCTCTCTGTTGCCTCCAGTATCCTCTCTGTTGCCTCCCGTATCCTCTCTGTTGCCTCCCGTATCCTCTCTGTTGCCTCCAGTATCCTCTCTGTTGCCTCCAGTATCCTCTCTGTTGCCTCCCGTATCCTCTCTGTTGCCTCTCTGTTGCCTCCCGTATCCTCTCTGTTGCCTCCAGTATCCTCTGTTGCCTCCCGTATCCTCTCTGTTGCCTCTCTGTTGCCTCCCGTATCCTCTCTGTTGCCTCCCGTATCCTCTCTGTTGCCTCCCGTATCCTCTCTGTTGCCTCCAGTATCCTCTGTTGCCTCCAGTATCCTCTCTGTTGCCTCCAGTATCCTCTCTGTTGTCTCTCTGTTGCCTCCCGTATCCTCTCTGTTGCCTCCAGTATCCTCTGTTGCCTCCCGTATCCTCTCTGTTGCCTCCCGTATCCTCTCTGTTGCCTCCAGTATCCTCTCTGTTGCCTCCCGTATCCTCTCTGTTGCCTCCCGTATCCTCTCTGTTGCCTCCCGTATCCTCTCTGTTGCCTCCCGTATCCTCTCTGTTGCCTCCCGTATCCTCTCTGTTGCCTCCCGTATCCTCTCTGTTGCCTCCCGTATCCTCTGTTGCCTCCAGTATCCTCTCTGTTGCCTCCAGTATCCTCTCTGTTGTCTCTCTGTTGCCTCCCGTATCCTCTCTGTTGCCTCCCGTATCCTCTCTGTTGCCTCCAGTATCCTCTCTGTTGCCTCCAGTATCCTCTCTGTTGCCTCCAGTATCCTCTCTGTTGCCTCCCGTATCCTCTCTGTTGCCTCCCGTATCCTCTCTGTTGCCTCCCGTATCCTCTCTGTTGCCTCCCGTATCCTCTCTGTTGCCCCTCTATCATTGTGCTGAACAGGTTTCAGCTGTCGTCCAGGTAGCAGATCGTGTCCCGTGAGACTGAGGTTAAACAGGAGCGTGGTTCCGTGTGAACGGATCCTTTAACCGGCGTTTGATGAGAGCAGTCAGCGGTCTACTCCCGCGTGACGAAGCCTCCCTTGGCTGCAGACGGAGATATTAGCAGCGGGTCAGACTGCTCTCAGGAACACAGAGCCCGGCCGTTTTTCTTCAGGATGATTGTGTGGCGCTGCGTTAAGTTGCTGCTTCAGAGTCGAGCGTTGCTAAGTAACAGCTTTATCTTTTCATTCAGCTTTGTGTGTGTGAGCTACTCCCATTACTCTACATTACAAACACGGACCCCACAGACCCATCATTTATTATAAATGATACTATCCAACAATAAATAAATATTATATATATATATATATATATATATATATATGTGTGTGTGTGTGTGTGTGTGTGTGTGTGTGTGAGTGTGAGTGTCTGTCTGTCTGTCTCTGTGTGTGTGTGTGTGTGTGTGTGTGTGTGTGTGAGTGTGAGTGTCTGTCTGTCTGTCTCTGTGTGTGAGTGTGTGTCTGTCTGTCTGTCTCTGTGTGTGAGTGTCTGTCTGTCTGTCTGTCTCTGTCTGTCTGTCTGTCTCTGTGTGTGAGTGTCTGTCTGTCTGTCTGTCTCTGTCTGTCTGTCTGTCTCTGTGTGTGAGTGTCTGTCTGTCTCTGTGTGTGAGTGTCTGTCTGTCTGTCTGTCTGTCTCTGTGTGTGAGTGTCTGTCTGTCTGTCTGTCTCTGTGTGTGAGTGTCTGTCTGTCTGTCTGTCTCTGTGTGTGAGTGTCTGTCTGTCTGTCTGTCTGTCTGTCTGTCTGTCTGTCTGTCTGTGTGTGTGTGGACCATTAAAGACAACTGTTTCTAAAATGGAGGCTTGTTCTTTAAATTTTAACCCTTTAAGTAGATTTTCGTGACTGAATATTTGAGAGAAAGTACTCAAGATAAACTTTACTTGAGTAACCTTTTCACTGCAGGACTCGTAACAGTATTATAACCGTGTGGTATTAGTACTGTTACTGCAGTAAAGGATCTGAATACTTCTTCCAGCGCTGTCTTTAGTTTAAATCTTTGGTGTTCAGACACCGAGAGACAAACAGGTTCTTACAAGCACACACATTCCTGCTCCGTGAAACGCTCGTTACACGTTTAAACTCGTCAACGGAGAGATCCTCCAGGTTCTCCGTTACAGCCACTGACACAAAGCTGCAGCCTCACAGGAAACGTACCAAGAAAATATGCAAACGAGACGCAAAACGTACCAAAAAATATGCAAGAGACACGCAAAAGAGATGCAAAAAGTACCCAAAAATACACAAAAAATACATAAGAGACACGCACCAAAAAAACCGCACAAAATACATAAGAGACACGCAAGAGAGACGCACAACGTACAAAAAAAATATGCAAAAAATACGCAAAAGAGACGCTAAACGTACCAAAAAAAGACGCAGAGATGCCGTGAAGTCAGAAATGCTGCAGCATTCCTGTACGTTTTTAGTGCTGAATCTGAAAGCTCCTAACTGGTTACATTGAGATCCTGATTGATTTGGGCGTGAGCTGCAGGTCGAGAGAGATGAAGACATTCAGACATTAACATCCTCAGACTCTCACAGCGTGGAGACAGAAACGTCTTCTCAGCTCCTTACGACAGCTTCTCCTCCTACAACTAGTTCCAGTTCTACAGTCTGTGTGTGTGTGTGTCCCTGTGTGTGTGTGTGTGTCCCTGTGTGTGTGTGTGTGTGTGTGTGTGTGTCCCTGTGTGTGCGTGTGTGTCCCTGTGTGTGTGTGTGCGTTTGTGTCCCTGTGTGTGTGCGTGTGTTTGTCCCTGTGTGTGTGCGTGTGTGTCCCTGTGTGTGTGTGTTTGTGTCCCTGTGTGTGTGTGTGTGTGTGTCCCTGTGTGTGTGTGTGTGTCCCTGTGTGTGTGTGTGTGTGTGTGTGTGTGTGTGTGTGTGTGTGTGTGTGTGTGTGTGTGTGCGTGTGTGTCCCTGTGTGTGTGTGTGTGTGCGTGTGTGTCCCTGTGTGTGCGTGTGTGTCCCTGTGTGTGTGTGTGTGCGTTTGTGTCCCTGTGTGTGTGCGTCCCTGTGTGTGTGTGTTTGTGTCCCTGTGTGTGTGTGTTTGTGTCCCTGTGTGTGTGTGTGTGTGTCCCTGTGTGCGTGTGTCCATGTGTGTGTGTGTGTGTGTGTGTGTCCCTGTGTGTGTGTGTGTCCCTGTGTGTCCCTGTGTGTGTGTGCGTCCCTGTCTGTGTGTGTGTGCGTCCCTGTCTGTGTGTGTGTGTGTGTGTGTGTGTGTGTGTGTTTGTGTCCCTGTGTGTGTGTGCGTCCCTGTCTGTGTGTGTGTGCGTCCCTGTCTGTGTGTGTGTGCGTGTCCCTGTGTGTGTGTGTTTGTGTCCCTGTGTGTGTGTGTTTGTGTCCCTGTGTGTGTGTGTGTGCGTCCCTGTGTGTGTGTGTTTGTGTCCCTGTGTGTGTGTGTTTGTGTCCCTGTGTGTGTGTGTGTGTGTGTGTGTGTGTGTGTCCCTGTGTGTGTGTGTGTCCATGTGTGTGTGTGTGTGTGTGTGTGTGTGTGTGTCCCTGTGTGTGTGTGTGTGTCCCTGTGTGTGTGTGCGTCCCTGTCTGTGTGTGTGTGTGTGTGTGTGTGTGTGTAACATACCTGCTTCTCACTGAGCGCTGTGATCTTGGCTTGAAGTTCGTGGAGCTGCTTCTTCAGATCTGCGTTCTGTAAACGATTACAAACGAGCGAGTTAGTCGCTGCGGCCAATCAAAACTGGTGTAGAACATTGGGGGCGGGGCTTATGGTGTGTAATCAAAGTCTTGACAGCTACATACAAAACAGGATGTAAAAAAGCGACAAAAACTTTGAAGAAAGTTTTGAAGACAGCGTTGACAAAAAGCAACAATAACGTTAAAAAAAACGTCCCAACTCTTGGACCGTTCACTACCGTTCATATTTTTTCCGAATTAAAGTCCCATGAGGTCCCCCGGAAGGGGAGGGACATCGCCTCTCTATACGGGACTCTTTTAAAGCCAAAAACCATCTTTTAAACGTGATTAATAAAGAATTGTACTCCTGAACGACTTATATACGCTGATGATGTGCGATTATATAACAATGTTCAGATAATATCAGTACTGCCAATATATAAGTCAGGCTCTAATTCATCTGTGCTTGCTGCATTACCACAAAATAATAATGTAGAAGTTACAAAGATAAAGGAAGACTTGATTAGAGATGAATTAAACAACTATTTTGATAATCGATCCATCATTTAAATCAAAATTTTGAAGCAAAAAGAGGAATGTTTGATGATCCGAGCTCCTGAAATGTGACAACTTTCTGCTTTTCTTTGTATTTTGTGTTCATAAACTGAATATCTTTGTTTTTTTTCAATTTCAATTCATTCATAAAAAGGGACAATGTGCAATTAAAACATGAATGTGACCATTTGATGCATCGCACCAGCGTTAGCCTTTGGCTAATTTACATCTGCAGTCCCTCGAAAGACACAAATACAACATTTTAAAAGTTGAAACATCGCTTAATGAGTAAAAAAACATGTAACAAATAACAGTATTTTACATTTCATATCACACACACACACTTTTGTTTCACTATCTTTGTGGGGACCCGTCATTGACATAATGCATTCCCTAGCCCCTTACCCTAACCTTAACCATCACCACTAGATGCCTAACCTTAACCCTTACCCTCACCCTAACCATAACCTAATTCTAACCCTAATCCTAAAACCAAGTCTTAACCCTCAAACAGACCTTTAACCTTGCGGGCTCCAGCATTTTGGCCCCACAAAGCTGGTCGGACCCCACAAGTATACTGGACTCCCGGGTTTTGGACCCCACGAATATAGTACACACACACACACACACACACACACACACACACACACACACACACACACACACACACACACACACACACACACACACACACACACACACACACACACACACACACACACACACACACACACACACACACACACACACACACACACACAGCTTTGTGGTGTTAAAGTGAATATCTTTTGGTTTTGACTGTTGGTTGTACAAGCAAAAGAAAAAAGTGACAAAAAAAAAAGTCTGAAAAAGCAACTAAAACCTTTGAAGAAAGCTTCAAAACAGCTTCAAAAACAGCTTCAAAAACAGCCCAAAACAGCTTCAAAAACAGCCCAAAACAGCCCAAAACAGCCCAAAACAGCTTCAAAAACAGCCCAAAACAGCTTCAAAAACAGCCCAAAACAGCTTCAAAAACAGCCCAAAACAGCCTGTGAAAGTGTAAGAAAGGCAGCACGTTCACATTAGGCAGTCCCATATTTATTTCGGGGGCAAATATTTTCAAACACGCCGCGCTTTCGCCGCATAAATTGCCAATTTCCGCGCAAAATACGCAGGCTTGCATGATGTCATAATCCCCGCATTTTCATTGCAAAAAAGTCCCACAAAAAAGTCTCTTATATCACACATATCTCTTATATTCTCTTATATCACATATATCTCTTATATTCTCTTATATCACACATCTCTTATATCTCACATCTCTTATATCACACATCTCTTATATCACACATCTCTTATATCACACATCTCTTATATCTCACATCTCTTATATCACACATCTCTTATATCACACATCTCTTATATTCTCTTATATCACACATCTCTTATATTCTCTTATATCACACATCTCTTATATCACACATCTCTTATATCACACATATCTCTTATATTCTCTTATATCACACATATCTCTTATATTCTCTTATATCACACATATCTCTTATATTCTCTTATATCACACATATCTCTTATATTCTCTTATATCACACATATCTCTTATATTCTCTTATATCACACATATCTCTTATATTCTCTTATATCACACATATCTCTTATATTCTCTTATATCACACATCTCTTATATCACACATCTCTTATATCACACATATCTCTTATATTCTCTTATATCACACATCTCTTATATTCTCTTATATCACACATCTCTTATATCTCACATCTCTTATATCACACATCTCTTATATCACACATCTCTTATATCACACATCTCTTATATCACACATCTCTTATATCACACATCTCTTATATCGAGAGAAGCCGTTTTCGCTTTGACTAAATGACGTTCAGATTTTTAGGCATTCTGTTCTCAAACATCTTGAAGAAGAGTGCATGAGACCCCGGGGCCTCTATCTTCTTCACGCATCAACCGGTCTGCAGAGATAACGAACACAGCGCTGTGATTTCGACTCCCTGTGGTTGTGGGAGGATCCCTCCTCGTGTCCTCGGGTCAGAAATGTGGGTTTCTTTCAACCAAACTTTAAACCAAGAGAACGTGGATGGTTCCCTACGACGCTCGCCACAAGTTACATTAATCATCAGTTCACTACTTTCATTAGATTTGGGTCTTGTAGTCAATGTTATAGCATGTAAAGAGAAAGTGATGATAGGACGTTGAAAAACTTGGAAAAAAGTGATAAAAACTTCTAGATAGTGACAAAAAAGTATGAGAATA
>CM042320.1:1577226-1649726 GCA_023566125.1 Zingel zingel
TCTTGTTACGCATTTCTGGATTTTCTGGCCGATATATCGGAATATCGGATTTTTAAATCACCAAATACTTGTGTCGTCATCGGCCTTAAAAATCCTTTTTCGGTCGGGCTCTAACGTGTTATCGCGAGGCTACGTCCCACGCCGGTTGGGTTCAGTCAATTCACACACAATCGCAAGGTAATGTAGGTCAACGGAGGCCAAACGGCGTTGATAAACACGCTACAAAGCGAGTATGCGTCTTGATAACACGCCAATGATGGCATACGGAAGTACATGCCACTGGCACGTGTCACATGACCCTTAAAAATCTAACTCCCTCTCGTCAAACGACCACACCTATGAGCTAGAGCTGGCAATATATGGATATTATATCGATATCGTGATATGAGACTAGATATCGTGATATGAGACTAGATATCGTGATATGAGACTAGATATCGTGATATGAGACTAGATATCGTAATATCGTGATATGAGACTAGATATCGTAATATCGTGATATGAGACTAGATATCGTGATATGAGACTAGATATCGTGATATCGTGATATGAGACTAGATATCGTAATATCGTGATATGAGACTAGATATCGTGATATGAGACTAGATATCGTAATATCGTGATATGAGACTAGATATCGTGATATCGTGATATGAGACTAGATATCGTAACATCGTGATATGAGACTAGATATCGTAATATCGTGATATGAGACTAGATATCGTAATATCGTGATATGAGACTAGATATCGTAATATCGTGATATGAGACTAGATATCGTGATATCGTGATAGGACATAAGTGTCTTCTCCTGGTGTTAAAGGCTGCGTTACAGTAGAGTGATGTAATGCTCTGATCTGACCAGTCTGTTCTGTTACTTCCCTTTACCCTCTTAGTCATTATATCCACATTACTGATGATTATTGATCATCTCATTGTGTCAATATTTAGTGAACGCACCAATCAGTCCTTCCAGTTATTTTGATCGTTTTGGGCTAAAATCCGTGATTATTCGGCACGTTTTCTTAAAAATTGTGATGGAATATTGGGGATATTTATTCAATTTTCTGCGATGAAAGTGCGGGAACTTGCAAAAACGGCGGTTCCATCGTGGTGTCATCGCAGCGTCTGCAGCTTTTCGATGATGTTCACGTCGCGTGATTACGTCGCTTCATAACGTTCCCATGGCAACAGGGAAACGGCTGCTCTTGTGTGAAGTTAACGCAACATTTTTCATCTTTCTGCTGAGATACATGTGCTATAAGATATGTGTGATATAAGATATGTGTGATATAAGATATGTGATATAAGATGTGTGATATAAGATGTGTGATATAAGATATGTGTGATATAAGATGTGTGATATAAGATATATGTGATATAAGATATGTGTGATATAAGATATATGTGATATAAGATATGTGTGATATAAGATATGTGTGATATAAGATATGTGTGATATAAGATATGTGTGATATAAGATATGTGTGGGACTTTCTTGCAGCGAAAATGCGGGGATTATGACATCATGCAAGCCTGCATATTTTGCGCAGAAATCAGCAATTTATGCAGCGAAAGTGCGGCGTGTTTGAAGAAATGAAAAAAGGGTGTGTGATGATGGGGGGGTATGGTGAAGGGGATGTGATGATGTGGGGGTATGGTGAAGGGGATGTGATGATGTGGGGTATGGTGAAGGGTGTGTGATGATGTGGGGGGTATGGTGAAGGGGATGTGATGATGGGGGGGTATGGTGAAGGGGATGTGATGATGTGGGGGTATGGTGAAGGGGATGTGATGATGTGGGGGTATGGTGAAGGGGATGTGATGATGTGGGGGTATGGTGAAGGGGATGTGATGATGGGGGGGTATGGTGAAGGGGATGTGATGCCTGCCTCTATGGGAATCTAACATAGGGGTGGACTGACTTTAGCTGCCAGCAGTTTAGACATTATGGTTGTGTTGAGTTATTTTGAGGGGACAGAACATTTAACCTGTTATACAAGCTGGACCCTTCATACTTTACCCTGTTATACAAGCTGGACCCTTCATACTTTACCCTGTTATACAAGCTGGACCCTTCATACTTTACCCTGTTATACAAGCTGGACCCTTCATACTTTACCCTGTTATACAAGCTGGACCCTTCATACTTTACCCTGTTATACAAGCTGGACCCTTCATACTTTACCCTGTTATACAAGCTGGACCCTTCATACTTTACCCTGTTATACAAGCTGGACCCTTCATACTTTACCCTGTTATACAAGCTGTACCCTTCATACTTTACCCTGTTATACAAGCTGGACCCTTCATACTTTACCCTGTTATACAAGCTGTACCCTTCATACTTCTCATTGGAGCAAAGTGTAATTTCTTCAGTGTTGTCCCATTAAAAGATATAATGAAATATTTACTAAAATGTGATGGTTGTACTCACTTTTGTGAGATACTGTATCTATCTGTATAGTTTAACTATTTAGATCAAAGTTATGGCAGGAGTTGTCATGAAAGCCTTATTTTCCTTTCTCCACGACTCGTTAGAGTCTACTTAGCTAATCATCCCCGTTAACATGTGATAACGCCGGTTTATATCACTCTGTGTGTGCTCTGAGTGTTTATATGTTAAAGGTCCCATGTGGGGCCTTGACCAACTGCCACTTTGCTCGTTTGAAAGCCATGATGTCTCTCTCTCTCTCATGGGGGGGCCAAATTCTCTGGGCGGGCCAAGCAGAGAAAGGGGAGGTAACCTTTCCCCTTATGACATCATAAAGGGAAGATTCCTGATTGGCCCATCTGAGCTTTCATTTTCTCAAAGGCAGAGCAGGATACCCAGGGCTCGGTTTACACCTATCACCATTTCTAGCCACTGGGGGACCAGAGGCAGGCTGGGGGAACGCACATTAATGTTAAAAAAACTCATAAAAGGGACATTTTCATGCCATGGGACCTTTAAAGTTAACTTTTATAATATAGTGTAGGAGGTTATTGTATATTTGCACTTTCTCTGTGTACTTCATTTACAGTACTCATATCACTGAGGGGGGGGGGGGGGGCTGGTAACAAGAAGTGATTTTATAAACAAGTGTATAGTTGTTGCAAGAGTTTGTGTAAAGGGCCTGAGATGCTCTGGGTGTAGCGTTCAAACACCGGTCCCTGTCTCCAAAATAGTGCTTAAGCAATCAGAAGAAACTGTAAAGTTGGCCGTTGGTCTCTCTCTGTGTGTGTGTCTGTCTGTCTGTCTGTCTGTCTGTCTGTCTGTCTGTCTGTCTGTGTATGTGTGTGTGTGTGTGTGTGTCTGTGTGTATGTGTCTGTGTGTGTGTGTGTATGTGTGTGTGTCTGTCTGTGTGTGTGTGTGTGTCTGTATGTGTGTGTCTATGTGTGTGTGTGTGTGTGTGTGTGTGTGTGTGTGTCTATGTGTGTGTGTGTGTGTCTGTGTGTGTCTGTGTGTGTCTGCGTGTGTCTGCGTGTGTGTGTGTGTGTGTGTGTCTGTGTCTCTGTGTGTGTGTGTGTCTGCTTAAGCAATCCAAAAAAAACTGTAATTCACGTTTTGTTTAAAAAATAAAAAGCAAAACTACGAAAGTTGAAATTGAACTTTGAGAATGTCTGACTGTAACTTCACTCCTAAAAAAGATTATATTTCATTTGATTATTAAATTAAAACTGAATTACGTGCTTATCTTTTATTTAAAGAAAGTGTAACGTGAACCTAGCACTGACACTAAGGTAGTCGGTGTTAAACATGAAATATGAATGAACTTCTGTTCCCTGTGTTATTTTAATGAATGAGTGACAGGACTCACCACCTGGCTGTGGGACTGACTCCACCCCTCTGTGCTGCCCTGTGAGACACAACAAACGCACATCGTTACAACTCAGAACTCTGAACATGAGCTCATCTTTCTACTACACATCAGCCGGCTTTAGGGGCAAATCCCTCAAAAACATGTGACTTTTTTAATTCATTCATTTATTTCTTACAAACTCAACACAGAACCTAATGCTGCAAATGTGTACCTTTTTAGTTCACACACACACACATATACACAGACAGACATACAAACGCGCACACGCACACACACACATACATACAAACACACACAGACACACACAGACACACGCACACACACACATACATACAAACACACACAGACACACACAACACACACACGCAGACACATGCACACACACACACACACAGATACACACGCACGCACGCACACACAGAGACAGACATACACACAGACGCTCACACATACACGCGCACATGCACTGACAGATGCGCGCGCACATGCACTGACAGATGCGCGCGCACACACACACACACACACACACACACACACACACACACACACACACACACACACACACACACACACACACACACACACACACACACACACACACACACACACACACACACACACACACACGTTTGAGTGTGTAGCACATAAGCAAGAATATTAACAGAGCAATATTAATAACACAATATGCAAACGTGTATGTAGTTAAAGTATCCGCAGTAAAGTACACAAGTATCATCAGCTAATACATTACAGTACAAAGTCCTGCTATATAGCTACATACAGCGTATATATATATATATATATATATATATATATATATATATATATATATATATATATATATATATATATATATATATATATATATATATATATATACTCCGCTGCTATATACTCCGCTGGTACCGTGAAAAATCACCAGTAAAGGCTTCTAAACCAAATACTATAAACTGGACATGTCCCGGCAGTAAAGTTGTGGAGAAATGACCAGCATTGGCCAAGATTACAGCTAAGATACGCTATGTTGCGTTAGCATTAGGGCCGAAACGATTCCTCGAATAACTCGAATACAAAAAATCCTGGATGCAAAATGTCTTGCCTGGAAGCTCGGTTACATCAGTGTTACTAACGTTGTATCGCTGACGGACGGCGTTCCCGCTACCGTCGCTCACCAGACGGCTCCGTCTGGTGCTGGAGACACATGCCAGAGGTAACTAGTGATTGGCTGAGAGAAGAGACCGGCTGGAGGAGACCACAGGAAGGGTCCAAAGGTTGGAGTCAGTTCAGACACATGCCAGAGGTAACTAGTGAGGGCTGAGAGAAGAGACCGGCTGGAGGAGACCACAGGAAGGGTCCAAAGGTTGGAGTCAGTTCAGACACATGCCAGAGGTAACTAGTGATTGGCTGAGAGGAGAGACCGGCTGGAGGAGACCACAGGAAGGGTCCAAAGGTTGGAGTCAGTTCAGACACATGCCAGAGGTAACTAGTGATTGGCTGAGAGGAGAGACCGGCTGGAGGAGACCACAGGAAGGGTCCAAAGGTTGGATTCAGTTCAGACACATGCCAGAGGTAACTAGTGAGGGCTGAGAGGAGAGACCGGCTGGAGGAGACCACAGGAAGGGTCCAAAGGTTGGAGTCAGTTCAGACGCAATTACAACTCAAACTCTGGACAGGGGGTCTACTGCAACATCAAACTAGCTTAGCACAATAATAGCACGACGTCAGAGCTTTAGCATCTCAACAGAACACATGGAGTCTGACTTCATCATCCGTTCCACGAAGAGGACCGACAACAGCCAATCACAGAGTCGTATGGACGATGACATCACATCAGACACAACAACTACCAGAATCAGAGACAAGGAAATACGTAGTGGTGACCACTATCTGAGCTGACGCTATCCTTCAGAACAGCTGATTGTTGCTCATCTCTCTCTCTCTCTCTCTCTCTCTCTCTCTCTCTCTCTCTCTCTCTCTCTCTCTCTCTCTCTCTCTCTCTCTCTCTCTCTCTCTCTCTCTCTCTCTCTCTCTCTCTCTCTCTCTCTCTCTCTCTGATCAACGATCTAATAGCATAAGTGTAACAGAGCTGTGTGACATTATAATCAAATATATTAAGTATAACTAATATTTACATATAGGTCTAGGTCTAAAAAAATTTTAAATTAAAAAAAATATCTGATTAATCGATCGATTAAGTGCTAGATTAATCGATTACAAAAAGAAGCGATAGCTGCAGCCCTAGTTAGCAGGCAGCTACATAATAGTTAGCTAGGAGTATGCTAACCAAACACTACCCAATCAGACATGTTTCAGCAGGAATGCGACCAGAATTGGGGAGAATTGTACAACATTGGCAGCCAAGATGACACGTTTACTGCCGTTAGCATGTAGCTACTATAGTTAGCAGTGGACACTAATAGAATACAGCAGCAATTTCTACAGTCAAAATAAAGGCTTTTAAACCAAATACTACATCAACAGAAAATGTTTCAGGAGTAATGTGAATTGGGGAGAATTGTACAACATTGGCAGCCAAGATGACATATATACTGCCGTTAGCATGTAGCTACATGCGACAATGTTAACACTGCATGTTATAAAAAAACGTGTCGGCTGCAAACTCGTGTGTTCGTTATAAGAAAGTTGTCTCATCGGATGTTAATCACCCACCGTTTATGTAATTCATTGTCTTTGGGAAAAGTAAGAAAACGAACAGAAGAATTGCATCTTTCAGACACTAGCTAGCTCCATTACGGCACACAGCAGTGGTGGCTGGAAGAGCTGCCAGCCCGTCTTCGAAAGGACACTTTCGTACGTGTATTCATCGTGTTATTAGTCAAGACAAAGTATTACAAGTAAAAACATTAACATGAACAACACAACCACGACGAAAATGAACAGTTTGGGATGTTTTGACGACAAGTATTCAATGGTAGCACAGCATTCTACGATAACCGGAAGCTTACATCCATCCTGAGAGTTAACCGGAAATACGTCATGCTCGCCTGTTAATATCGCCTATTGTAGCAGAGTACATGGAAATAGCGAAGTACCTTTAACTGCTCCTTGTGTACAAGTACTTTCTGATTAAAGGAAAACCCCATTAACGTGTAAACAGAGTGATTCAGATTACATTATGACCTGCATAATACTGCATAGATCACAGCTTATTAGTTGTGACTTTAAACCAAACTCCTGTTTAAAAAACAGCCTTTTTAAGCCCCTCGTAAAAAGTAAGTTTCCCTCTGAATTGTAGCCGAGTACAAGTACAAGTACAAGTATAAAGTAGCAGAAAATGTAAACACCCATGTCAAGTACAAGTACTGCAACATGTACTTCAGTAAATGTACTTAGTTACATTCCAAAACTGCTGAAAAAAAAGCGATAAATGTGAAGAAGAAAGTACAACAATTCCCTCTGAGTTGTTGTGGAGTAGAAGTATGAAGTAGCAGAAAAGTACCTCAAAATGATACTTGTGTACAAGTACTTTCTGACTAAATGAAACCCCCAGTAATGTGTAAACAGAGAGTGATTCAGATTACATTATAACCTGCATAATACTGCATAGATCACAGTTTATTAGTCAAGACTTTAAACCAAACTCCTGTTTAAAAAACAGCCTTTTAAGCCCCTTGTAAAAACTTCAATATACCTCTCTGAATTGTAGTATAAAGTAGCAGAAATAAGACATACTCAAGTTAGGTACAAGTACTGGAAAATATACTTCAGTAGATGTACTTAGTTACATTCTACCACTGCTGAAAGTATCTTTAAATGTAGAGTAAAAGTGAACAATATGTTGACTGAGATGAAGTGGAGTAGAAGTATGAAGTAGCAGAAAACAGAAATAGTGAAGTACTTTAAAATATTACTTGTGTTAAAGTACTTTGTGACTAAATTCAAGAGAAGTATGATGTGGCAGAAAATGGAAATAGTAAAATACACTGCAGTAATGTGTAAACAGAGAGATTCAACCTAAAGCATGTCGCTTATGCATTACAATTCATTAGTTCAGTCCTTAAACCAAACTCCTGTTTAAAAAACAGCCTTTTTAAGCCCCTCGTAAAAAGTAAGCTTCCCTCTGAATTGTAGCCGAGTACAAGTACAAGTACAAGTATAAAGTAGCAGAAAATGTAAACACCCATGTCAAGTACAAGTACTGCAACATGTACTTCAGTAAATGTACTTAGTTACATTCCAAAACTGCTGAAAAAAAAGCGATAAATGTGAAGAAGAAAGTACAACAATTCCCTCTGAGTTGTTGTGGAGTAGAAGTATGAAGTAGCAGAAAAGTACCTCAAAATGATACTTGTGTACAAGTACTTTCTGACTAAATGAAACCCCCAGTAATGTGCAAACAGAGAGTGATTCAGATTACATTATAACCTGCATAATACTGCATAGATCACAGTTTATTAGTTGTGACTTTAAACCAAACTCCTGTTTAAAAAACAGCCTTTTAAGCCCCTTGTAAAAACTTCAATATACCTCTCTGAATTGTAGTATAAAGTAGCAGAAATAAGACATACTCAAGTTAGGTGCAAGTACTGGAAAATGTACTACAGTAAATGTACTTAGTTACATTCTACCACTGCTAAAAGTATATTTAAATGTAGAGTAAAAGTGAACAATATGTTGACTGAGATAAAGTGGAGTGCAAGTATAACGTAGCAGAAAACTAAGACACTTATGTTAAGTACAAGTACCAGAAAATGTACTTCAGTGAATGTACTTAGTTACATTCCACCACTGCTGAAAAGAAGTGTTAAATGTAAAGATACAAGTACAACAATTCCCTCTAAGTTGTTGTGGAGTAGAAGTATAAAGTAGCAGAAATAAGACATACTCAAGTTAGGTACAAGTACTGGAAAATGTACTACAGTAAATGTACTTAGTTACATTCTACCACTGCTAAAAGTATATTTAAATGTAGAGTAAAAGTGAACAATATGTCCACTGAGACAAAGAGGAGTAGAAGTATGAAGTAGCAGAAAATGAAAATAGGAAAGTACTTATGCAAAAGTACTTTCTGACTAAAAATAAACTACAGTAATGTGTAAACAGAGAGACAGAGAGAGAGAGAGAGACACACAGACAGACAGACAGACAGAGAGACAGAGAGAGAGAGAGACACACAGACAGACAGACAGACAGAGAGACAGAGAGAGAGAGAGAGAGAGAGAGAGAGAGAGAGACACAGACAGAGACAGAGAGACAGACAGACAGACAGAGAGACAGAGAGACAGAGAGAGAGAGAGAGAGAGAGACACAGACAGAGACAGAGAGACAGACAGACAGACAGACAGACAGACAGAGAGACAGAGAGACAGAGAGACAGAGAGACAGACAGACAGACAGAGAGACAGAGAGACAGAGAGACAGAGAGATGCAGCCTAAATGATGTGTCACTGATGCATAACATTTACAACAGTTAATTTGTTGAGTCTTTAAACCAAACTCCTGTTTAAAAAACAGCCTTTTAAGCCCCTTGTAAAAAGAACAATACTTCCCTCTGAATTGTACTGGAGTAAAAGTAAAGTAGCAGAACATGTATATACTTATCTGGAGTACAAGTACCTTAAATTGTACTTGAGTAAATGTACTTCGTTACATTCTACCACTGCTGAAAAGTAGCAATACACGTAGAGTAAAACTGCAGTAGAGCGTAAACAGAGATGTAATTTGAGTTATGACCTCTATGACTAACTGCATAGATCAGATCATGTTGAGGCTTTAAACCAAACTCCTGTTTAAAAACAGCCTATTTAAGCCCCTTATAAAAAGAGCATTTCCCTCTGAAATGTTGTAAAGTATAAGAAAAGTAGCTCAAAATAATACTTGTGTATAAGTACTTTCTGACTAAATCAAACTGCAGTAATGTGTAAACAGAGAGTGATTCAGATTACATTATGACCTGCATATAACTGCATAGATCACAGTTTATTAGTTGAGTCTCTAAACCAAACTCCTGTTTAAAAACAGCCTATTTAAGCCCCTTATATAAAAAAAGAACATTTCCCTCTGAAATGTAGTAAAGTAGCAGAAAAGTACCTCAAAATTATACTTGTGTTAAGGTACTTTCTGACTAAATCAAACTGCAGTAATGTGTAAACAGAGAGATGCATCTTAAATTATGACCTCTATGACTAACTGCATGATGGATCACAGTTTAGTTAAGTCTCTAAACCAAACTCCTGTTTAAAAACAGCCTATTTAAGCCCCTTATAAAAAGAGCATTTCCCTCTGAAATGTTGTAAAGTATAAGAAAAGTAGCTCAAAATAATACTTGTGTATAAGTACTTTCTGACTAAATCAAACTGCAGTAATGTGTAAACAGAGAGTGATTCCGATTACATTATGACCTGCATATAACTGCTTAGATCACGGTTTATTAGTTGAGTCTCTAAACCAAACTCCTGTTTAAAAACAGCCTATTTAAGCCCCTTATAAAAAAAAAGAACATTTCCCTCTGAAATGTAGTAAAGTATAAGAAAAGTAGTTCAAAATTATACTTGTGTATAAGTACTTTCTGACTAAATCAAACTGCAGTAATGTGTAAACAGTAAGTGATTCAGATTACATTATGACCTGCATATAACTGCATAGATCACAGTTTATTAGTTGAGTCTCTAAACCAAACTCCTGTTTAAAAACAGC
Organism: Zingel zingel; assembly: GCA_023566125.1. Lineage (NCBI taxonomy): Eukaryota > Metazoa > Chordata > Actinopteri > Perciformes > Percidae > Zingel > Zingel zingel. Next base: position 1,587,688 of record CM042320.1, read on the forward strand.
CTATTTAAGCCCCCCTCGCAGAGTTCCTGTACATCAGTGCCCCGGCTGTATGTAAACGCTGCCGGTTAATTGGAGTAATTGCTCCCTGGGTGGGACATGAAGTTGTCTGGATAAACTTCCATCAGCACCACATACCGCTGCAGAGGGCCCCGAAAAGGGAAGAAATGAAGCTAAAATGGAGGGTTTCAAGATGAGAGCCGTTAAGTGCCTCGTTCTGCTGCGGGAGTTGAAATACTGAAAAAAAGTGTTGATGTTTTTTTTTTTTTTTTTTGTTTCGGCGACGGAATACATGTTTTATAACCCTCTTATTACAGCCGAATGGATGTCCAATACTGCCTCTCTAAGTCGGTCAGTAAAGTCACATATATAACGGCGTTTAAGTGTGCTTCAGTGACGGTTAAGACAAAATAACAAACATCCAAAGCGAAGCCAATCTCACACATCCGACATTGCTCAAATGTTCCAGAGAACAAGTGGATTGGAACGTTAGCTTGTAGCCTGCTAAGGCTAACCATCCTGTTAGCTAGCTTGCTCGCGCTAACGCTAACCCAGCCACGCTCACTGGTAACTTACAGCGAATATAGAATACAATAGCGTGGCGGGAGAAAAACAAGACACGAAATAAAGAACATTCGAAGAGGAATTAGTAGCTCCGTACAGGACGCCATCTTTTTAGAATTGTGACACCGAGCGCGAGCAGCAGCCGTTGGTGGGTCTAAGTTATCTCGGCCCCCTTGTCCTCCAGAATATCAACTCCTTGAATTAGAAACACACCAGCTAAAATACACAGAAACACAGAGGGACCCTGGCTCACACAGACTAACAGCAGCTCGCACACCTGCCCGCTAACACACACGCTACACCCCGACGGACACGGACAGCAGCACACATGTGAAGTTTGACAGCAGAGAAAATTAAAGTTATGAAATTAAAAAAGCCCAATGTGCACTTACTCAGCAGCAGTCCTCCTCTAGATTAATTAAATATATATGTCTATAAGAAGCCGATCCACGATGGAATAACAGCATACAAACAGTCCAGTTCACTCTATCCCCGCCGAGCTTTATTTTGTTGCTGTATTTTATATTTAGTTTCAGTAAAATTTGTGTAAAAACAGAGAAACTGAAGCTACAAAACAAGAAGAACTCTTCTTCAATCTCATTCAGCCTCAGCCTCAGCACAGCGCAGATCCCTCCGCGCCGGAGCTGGAGGAAGGGGGACAAAAACTACTCACACGTCCAACTAAGGCGCGTTAATTCGCGACAAAGCGTTTAATGTTGGCTCGTGTTGTTGTTAAAGTTCGTTAAATTGAACGGATCAGCGGCGCGATGTGCGGGGAAAATGTGTTCGAAAAGCGGACTACTTTTTGTGTCGGTGCGGCGAATTTATTTCACTTTGCCTAAGGAACGGCGGTGCTACGACTCCCATTGCCTAGGGAAAAAACCCGGATGTAAACTCAGTGAAACTCTATGGAGAGAAAGTCCTCTCTCATACACACACAGTACACACTCTCCATGTAACTCAGCAGAGCCGCGGAGCAGTTTGTTGTGTCTGTTGTGGTTCGCCTTCATGGACCTAGAGATCCAGACCAGGGCGGGAGGCCCTCAGTCTGTCTGCCGCGGTTCAGGCTCCATGTTCGGCTGCTCGCCGCTGGAAGGACTGTTGCTCTCTGGAGGAGGAGGGGGAGGAGGCACGGCCTTTTCTCCTGCTCTGCTTCTGACTCAGTGTGTGTCTACTTTACTAATACATTAACACTAATAAATAAAGCAGTGCTTGAATGTAACTAAGTACATGTACTCCAGTGCTGTACTTGAGTCCAAATGTTGAGGTACTTGTACTTTATTTGAGAAATATTGTACTTTTTACTCTGCTCCATTCATCTGTTACAGCTTTAGTTACTAGTTACTTTAGTTACTCCACTACATTCATCTGTTCCAGCTTTAGTTACTAGTTACTTTAGTTACTCCACTACATTCATCTGTTCCAGCTTTAGTTACTAGTTACTTTAGTTACTAGTTACTTTAGTTACTCCACTACATTCATCTGTTCCAGCTTTAGTTACTAGTTACTTTAGTTACTCCGCTACATTCATCTGTTACAGCTTTAGTTACTAGTTACTTTAGTTACTAGTTACTTTACACATTCAGATTACAGCTCACAGAACACGTGTAGTTCATAACATCTGATGTTTGATTATGAATGAAACTAGACAACAATATAACAGCTACAAGTCCAGCAGAGATGATCAGACCATCACACACACACACACACACACACACACAGACACAGACACACACACACACAGACACACACACAGACACACACACACACACACACACACACAGACACACACACACACACAGACACACACACACACACACACACACACACAGACACACATCCACACACACACACACTAGACACACACACACAGACACACACACAGACAGACAGACACACACACATCCACACACACAGACAGACACATCCACACTAACACACACACAGACAGACACACTAACAAACACACACACTACACACAGACACACTAACAAACACACACTAACACACACACACTAGACACAGACACACTAACACACACACTACACAGACACACTAACACACACTAGACACAGACACACTAACACACACACACTACACACAGACACACTAACACACACACACACACTAGACACAGACACACTAACACACACACACACACTAGACACAGACACACTAACACACACACTACACACAGACACACTAACACACACACACTACACACAGACACACTAACACACACTAGACACAGACACACTAACACACACACTACACACAGACACACTAACAAACACTAACACACACACACACACTAGACACAGACACACTAACAAACAAACACACACACACACACACACACTAGACACAGACACACTAACACACACACTAGACACAGACACACTAACACACACACTACACACAGACACACTAACAAACACACACACTAACACACACACACACTAACACACACACTAGACACAGACACACTAACAAACAAACACACACACACTAACAAACACACACACACACACACACTAGACACAGACACACTAACACACACTAGACACAGACACACTAACAAACACACACACACACTAGACACAGACACACTAACAAACAAACACACACACACACACACTAGACACAGACACACTAACACACACACACAGACACACTAACACACACACACACTAACACACACACAGACACACTAACACACACACACACACAAACACACAAAGACACACTAACATACACACACACTAGACACAGACACACTAACAAACAAACACACACACACACACACACACTAACAAACACACACACACACACAAACACACAAAGACACACTAACAGACACACACACTAGACACAGACACACTAACAAACACACACACACTAACACACACACACTAGACACAGACACACTAACACACACACACACAAACACACAAAGACACACTAACAGACACACACACACTAACACACACTAGACACAGACACACTAACAAACACACACACACTAACACACACTAGACACAGACAGACTAACAAACACAAACACACACACACACACACACTAACAATCACACACACACACACACACACACACACACACACACACAGACACACTAACACACACAGACACACACAGACACACTAACACACACACACAGACACACTAACACACACACTAACACACACACACACACACAGACACACTAACACACACACACACACACACACACAGACACACTAACACACACACACACACAGACACACTAACACACACACAGACACACTAACACACACACTAACACACACACAGACACACTAACACACACACAGACACACTAACACACACACAGACACACTAACACACACACACACACACACACACACGTTTGTAAAAAGATTTTCATCCCGACTGCCCTGTCTCCGACTGCCCTGTCTCAGACTGCCCCGTCTCCGACTGCTCTGTCTCCGACTGCCCTGTCTCCGACTGCCCTGTCTCTGACTGCCCTCTCTCAGACTGCCCTGTCTCTGACTGCCCTCTCTCAGACTGCCCTGTCTCTGACTGCCCTCTCTCTGACTGCCCTCTCTCAGACTGCCCTGTCTCCGACTGCCCTCTCTCTGACTGCCCTCTCTCTGACTGCCCTCTCTCAGACTGCCCTGTCTCCGACTGCCCTCTCTCTGACTGCCCTCTCTCAGACTGCCCTGTCTCTGACTGCCCTCTCTCAGACTGCCCTGTCTCCGACTGCCCTCTCTCTGACTGCCCTCTCTCAGACTGCCCTGTCTCTGACTGCCCTCTCTCTGACTGTCCTGTCTCCGACTGCCCTGTCTCCGACTGCCCTGTCTCCGACTGTCCTGTCTCCGACTGCCCTGTCTCCGACTGCCCTGTCTCTGACTGCCCTGTCTCCGACTGAACAAGTCAGGTCGGCCTAAATGAAGGCCGACGGCTCCTCAGACGGACGACGGCACGAACACACCGAACAGACTCGGGTTACCGACCTCGCCAGACTGTCAGACGGCCAATTATCGGGCTGGTGTGTTAACGAAAAGGGTCTTACAAATGATCTGATTGGTGGAGAGCTAACCCGGAAATGGGGAGCTGATGAGCGTGACTAGAGTCTCTCAAAATCTGATGAAGATCTGTTAACCTGACCTTTGTTGATCTGAAATGAAGACAGATTCAGCGACTGCACGGCCTATTCCTCTCTTAACATGTTCTCAGGAACACGTTACGGTGAACTATTTTAGGACAATATGAGATCGGATTCTGAACGAGTCGCCATGACGGTCTGGCTGTAATTTCCATAGATATATATAAACTGGACCAGCAGGTCCCGTGTCTCTGGACGGAGACCAGTGAAGGACATTAGAAGCTCTTTCCCGGTGATGGCTGAGCGTTACTGAGCAGCCTCCAACTGAGCTTGAAGACGTAGATGTGACGTGAGCAACCTGTCTGAAAGTTGGAAGTCTTCTGGTAGCTGTGCCAAGAGAAATCTCAGTCATTCCCAATCTAGCAGAGACGGAGAGCGTAGGTATATGTAAGGAGATAACATAGGCACAGGCTAATTACTGATCACTAACATGATAGTTAACATTAGGAATTACACTTAAACAGCTAATGGAAGTCCAAACTGCCTGAGAGCTTCTCCTGGACTATACGGTAATTCCTCTACTGTGAGACAGTAAGTCTCGTGGTTATGACCCAATCGTTAGCCTATTTTTATAACAACGTCTGCTACGGAGCCATAACGTGAGCTACAAGGTAATGGAGCCTTTTATACATTGTCGTGTTTCTTTAGAAATAAACAACGGACAAATAGAGTCTTTAAACGCTTCAGATGTAAAGTTATTCTCTGTCAAAGTGACGTCAGAATGAATGGCAGTCAATGGGATGCTAACGGGAGCTGATGGCTTGGTAGCATCAGAATGAATGGCAGTCAATGGGATGCTAACGGGAGCTGATGGCTTGGTAGCATCAGAATGAATGGCAGTCTATGGGATGCTAACGGGAGCTGATGGCTTGGTAGCATCAGAATGAATGGCAGTCAATGGGATGCTAACGGGAGCTGATGGCTTGGTAGCATCAGAATGAATGGCAGTCAATGGGATGCTAACGGGAGCTGATGGCTTGGTAGCATCAGAATGAATGGCAGTCAATGGGATGCTAACGGGAGCTGATGGCTTGGTAGCGTCAGAATGAATGGCAGTCAATGGGATGCTAGGGGGACACGTACCCAATTTCATCATCACATCCCCTTCACCATACCCCCCCATCATCACATCCCCTTCACCATACCCCCACATCATCACATCCCCTTCACCATACCCCCACATCATCACATCCCCTTCACCATACCTAGATACTGGCATGGTCTCACACAATAATGACTATCCGTACACAACGACTACAGAACCTGAGTCCCATATGGTCTAGCGGTCAGGATTCCTGGTTTTCACCCAGGCGGCCCGGGTTCAACTCCCGGTATGGGAATCAGTGTTTGGTTTGATCAACGATTGATGTTTGTTCTACAATTTTGGCAGAGTAATAAACACAAATATACTGCAACACAGCTGCTCTTTCATTTCAGAAACACCAAAATACTACTACCAAGCAGGTAACGTGTGGTGATTAATAGCCGTGGTAGTTTTGATCACTTCTGCTGGAAGGATCACATTCTGCCCGGTTGAAAAATCCGGGAGCACGTGACGCATTCGTCCAATCAGCTGCCGGTTTTCATTTTTTGGTCAGTTTTCAATACAGATCAGCGCTGCCTGCTGTTATGGAGACGTATTACAAGTCGGCGTCGCTTCGAGGCACTTTTTGGCCCTCGGGGAGCCGACTGATCAGTCCGACTGCCTTTGCCAATGTTGGAGACCAAACAATGATCACTGATGAAATCAAACACTGGTTCCCATACCGGGAGTCTGTCGGAGGAGCTGTCGACCTTCATTTGGGCCGACCTGACTTGCTGGGTCGGAGGGCGGGCAGTCGGACTCAATGAGTCGGACTGGAGAGCTAACCTGGAAATAATGAGCAGGACGAGTTGTTGGCATTCATCTGTAACTTTTTCCGGCGCTTACGTTGACGCGTTTGTGTGAAATAATAAATAATTTAAGTGTTGTGAAATGTGTCGACCGCTGTGGATCCCCAACAGAGGAGAGTCTGAGTGATTGAGGGACCCCAGCATCCTCTGAGACGGCGTCTTCACGTCTACGTTGGACGCCAAATGTTGATCGCTGATCAAACCAAACACTGGTTCCCATACCGGGAGTTGAATCAGGAGATATCAGCTTCTTCGAGCTACGCGAGATCGATTTCACGCGTCTTTGTTTATCGTCACATAACAGACAAAAGCTGCTGTTGCAAAACATGAGTCCCGTATGGTCTAGCGGTCAGGATTCCTGGTTTTCACCCCGGCGGCCCGGGTTCAACTCCCGGTATGGGAATCAGTGTTTGGTTTGATAAATGTTTGTTCTCCAACTTTGGCAGAGTAATGAACACAAATATACTGCAAATATACTGCAACACCGCTGCTCTTTCATTTCAGAAACACCAAAATACTACTACCAAGCAGGTAACGTGTGGTGATTAATAGCCGTGGTAGTTCTAATCATTTCTTCTCCTTCTCTTCTCTCAGATGACGGAGCAAACGGTTTTCTAATTCCAGTTGCCCTTGATGTTAACCTCGGATAACGCAGGAGACGCTCTCAGTTTCACGTGTTAACGTTTCAGTGATCAGTCCTTCCAGGAAAATGCTGAGTTTGTTGTGATTGTTGCTAAAATCCTTCATTATATGTGCAGCAAACGGCTTTTTAGCGCCTGGTTAACCCTTAACCCTCGTGTTGTCGTCCCCGTCGACCATGATGCAACTTTTAGCTTTTCTGGGTCAAAATGTTTAAAAAAATCCAGCGTTTTGGTCGTCTTTTTTGACACTTTTGTTAACATTTTTCTGCATTTTTCAAGCTTTTCCGGATGTTTTTGGTCACTTTTTTCTACATTTTTTGACATTTCTTTCCTACATTTTTCATAGATCCATTAGCCAGTCCTTCCAGATCAATGCTGAGTTATTTTGATCGTTTTGGGCTAAAATCCGTGATTATTCGGCACGTTTTCTTAAAAGATGCGATGGAATATTGGGGATATTTATGCAATTTTCTGCGATGAAAGTGCGGGAACTTGCAAAAACGGCGGTTCCATCGTGGCGTCATCGCAGCGTCTGCAGCTTTTCGATGATGTTCACGTCGCGTGATTACGTCGCTTCATAACGTTCCCATGGCAACAGGGAAATGGCTGCTCTTGTGTGAAGTAAACGCAACATTTTTCATCTTTCTGCTGAGATATATGTGATATAAGATATATGTGATATAAGATATATGTGATATAAGATATGTGTGATATAAGATATATGTGATATAAGATATGTGTGATATAAGATATGTGTGATATAAGATATGTGTGATATAAGATATATGTGATATAAGATATGTGATATAAGATATGTGATATAAGATATATGTGATATAAGATATGTGATATAAGATATATATGATATAAGAGATGTGTGATATAAGATATATGTGATATAAGATATATGTGATATAAGATATGTGATATAAGATATATATGATATAAGAGATGTGATATAAGATATATGTGATATAAGATATATGTGATATAAGATATATGTGATATAAGATATGTGTGATATAAGATATGTGATATAAGATATGTGATATAAGATATGTGATATAAGATATGTGATATAAGATATGTGTGATATAAGATATGTGATATAAGATATGTGATATAAGATATGTGTGATATAAGATATATGTGATATAAGATATATGTGATATAAGATATGTGTGATATAAGATATATGTGATATAAGATATGTGTGATGTGTGATACTTCTTTTTAAAGAGCACACGTTTATAACAAATATACACATGCTGTTTAATGCTGTTGCTTTACATATTGTCTGTCTGGTTCTCCATCTTTAATCTCTAATTCTGCAATTTAAATATGTTTTCATGGCTGTGATTATACTTCAGGGGTTTTCCTTGAAGTTTTGAGGGTAAAAGACTTCAATTCCTGCATTCTGATACATTTTTAGGCACCAATTTACAGTAAAAACGTCTATATTTATGGCTAGGAAATCACAAAATTCGGGTGGCAGCTAACAATTCAAAATACAAAATATAATGGAATATTATTATATTCAGTAGTCCAGCAAGGGGGCTTCCACATCCGGGACATGGGCCCGGATAGACTACACTTGACCCCAAAGTCCAGTTGTTTAATCAGCATGAACAGGGCTTCATGGTCACGTTTGCTCCCACGTTGAAAGATGCAGGATTGACCTACAGAGGCTACTGCTCTTACTGCTGAACCGAACAATAACACAATCATGTTATGGATACAAAACGAGCAGCATGATCACCGGGAGGGTCCAGTCCCCCAGAGCTGCCGGTCCCCCAGAACAGCCGGTCCCCCAGAGCAGCATGATCATCGGGAGGGTCCAGTCCCCCAGAGCAGCCGGTCCCCCAGAGCAGCCGGTCCCCCAGAGCAGCCGGTCCCCCAGACCAGCATGATCACCGGGAGGGTCCGGTCCCCCAGAGCAGCATGATCACCGGGAGGGTCCGGTCCCCCAGAGCAGCCGGTCCCCCAGACCAGCATGATCACCGGGAGGGTCCGGTGCAGCCTGAACCCTGCAAACTGAGATCCCGTTTGAAGGTGACGTGCTTGATTTTGACTGAACGTCCCAATTTGAGTAACTTCTGATTGGGTCGGTCCATCTCGGGACCAGGCCGGCCGTTGCCAACTGGCCAAATGCTTAATATTTAGTATTATTATTAATAATTTGCCATTTGCCAGAATCGCCAGATGGCCAATCCGCCCCTGATTGAAGAAACAGCACCAGCAGCCACTGCACGGCCAATACAATGATACTAGAAACCTTTTATAACGACATAATGACAGAATGTTTATAACCATTTTGGTCACATTTGGTGCTTATATGCAAACAACATCATATCCTAAATGATGGGGAACCCAGCAACGGCCATGATGAGCTTTTCCTCCTTTTTCTCGGAACTAATGTTTTGGTAGAAACTGAAGTATGTTTCTCTGGGATCAGCCAGCGTGAAGGACGTCTATATTCTGATTGGTTGCTGGTCGTTTGCAGCTGAACCGCATCATAGCTCATTACCATAAAGTTGACCTACGATGTGTACGTACAGTAAGTCTGTCTCCTGCGTTATCTGAGCGTTATCCACGGTTAAAATCAAGGGCAACTGGACTTAAAGAAACATTTCATCCATCATCTTTTTGGGATTTGGGATTCGGGACAACTGCTTGGATTTCGGGACTGTCCCGAATCTTTTGGGACGTCTGGTCACCCTAGAGCAGGGGTCACCACCACGGTGCCTGTGGGCACCAGGTGGCCCCCAAGGACCACATGAGGAGCCCTCAGGCCTGTTCTACACATGAAAATTGAATATTGATATCATCTGTTTCCCACCTTGTTGAGTCATTGTTGATAATTATTGTGAGAAATCATGAACGTGATCAGTGTCTTCACATAGACGACTATCATTAATCATTAATAATCATATATAATTAAAGGCAAACTGAGCTAATCTGTTATTTCAGAAGAGTGAATCAGACTGGTAGCCCTTCGTCTGACTCAGCACCCAGGAAGTAGCTCTCAGTTTCAGAAAGGTCGGTGACCCCTGCTCTAGAGTATCATCTCAAATGAACTTTAAAGCCTCCATCAAACATTAACATAATGTATCTTTAATAAGTCTATGAACATGTTTCATTAAATTCTATGATTTTATAGTAACAACAGGCAATGCATTCTGGGAGTGTGGAGAAGCGGGGCGTAGAGTTGAATCCAGACAACTTTATGCAAATCAGGGCATCCAGCTGGACTCTCCAGCTTCTGGAAAACAGACATTTTCAGGAGACGTAGCTCTGTGAGGAAGCTGTTCTTAGGAGACATGTTGGGGAGGGGTCTTCAAAACCTGAGTCAGATCGTTGATCGATGATCAAACCAAACACTGGTTCCCATACCGGGAGTTGAACCCGGGCCGCCTGGGTGAAAACCAGGAATCCTGACCGCTAGACCATATGGGACTCTTGATCTGCAGAAGCAGCTTTTGTCTCTTAGGTGACGAGAAACAAAGACGCGTGAAATCGATCTCACGTAGCTGGAAGAAGCTGATATCTCCTGATCTAGAACAAGTGTCCCATATGGTCTAGCGGTCAGGATTCCTGGTTTTCACCCAGGCGGCCCGGGTTCAACTCCCGGTATGGGAATCAGTGTTTGGTTTGATCAGCGATCAACATTTGGCGTCCAACGTAGACGTGAAGACGCCGCCTCAGAGGATGCTGTGGTCCCTCAATCACTCAGACTCTCCTCTGTTGGGGATCCACAGCGGTCGACACATTTCACAACACTAAAATTAAGAGCTGTTTATTTCACACAAACGCGTCGACGTAAGCGCCGGAAAAAGTTACAAATGAATGACAACTCATCCTGCTCCCCAGGTTAGCTCTCCACCAATCAGATGGCTCATCGAGTCTGACTGCCCGCCCTCCGACCCAGCAAGTCAGGTCGGCCCAAATGAAGGCCGACGGCTCCTCGGACGGACTCCCGGTGTGGGAACCAGTGTTTGATTTCATCAGTGATCATTGTTTGGTCTCCAACATTGGTGGGTTATATTATGTGTAATAAACACAAATATATGTCAACACAGCTGCTATTTCATTTCAGAAACACCAGCAAGCAGGGAACGTGTGGTGATGAGTAGCCGTGGTCGTTTTGAGCATTTCCTCTCTCATCCGAGAGACTTCTCCAGTTCTTCACAAGTCTCTGAGATGATGGATGAAATGTTTCTTTCTGCCCTTGATTTTAACCGTGGATAACGCTCAGATAACGCAGGAGACAGACTTACTGTACGTACACTTCGTAGGTCAACTTTATGGTAATGAGCTATGACGCGGTTCAGCTGCAAACGACCAGCAACCAATCAGAATATAGACGTCCTTCACGCTGGCTGATCCCAGAGAAACATACTTTAGTTTCTACCAAAACATTAGTTCCGAGAAAAAGGAGGAAAAGCTCATCATGGCCGTTGCTGGGTTCCCCATCATTTAGGATATGATGTTGTTTGCATATAAGCACCAAATGTGACCAAAACGGTTATAAACATTCTGTCATGCTGATCATGCTGCTCTGGGGGACCGGCTGCTCTGGAGGACCGGCTGCTCTGGGGGACCGGACCCTCCTGGTGATCATGCTGCTCTGGGGGACCGGCTGCTCTGGGGGACTGGCTGCTCTGGGGGACCGGCTGCTCTGGGGGACCGGACCCTCCTGGTGATCATGCTGCTCTGGGGGACCTGCTGCTCTGGGGGACCTGCTGCTCTGGGGGACCTGCTGCTCTGGGGGACCTGCTGCTCTGGGGGACCGGCTGCTCTGGGGCATCGGCTGCTCTGGGGGACCGGACCCTCCCGGTGATCATGCTGCTCTGGGGGACTGGCTGCTCTGGGGGACCGGACCCTCCCGGTGATCATGCTGCTCTGGGGGACTGGCTGCTCTGGGGGACCGGACCCTCCCGGTGATCATGCTGCTCTGGCGGACCGGCTGCTCTGGGGGACCGGCTGCTCTGGGGGACCGGACCCTCCCGGTGATCATGCTGCTCTGGGGGACCGGCTGCTCTGGGGGACTGGCTGCTCTGGGGGACTGGCTGCTCTGGGGGACCGGACCCTCCCGGTGATCATGCTGCTCTGGGGGACCGGCTGCTCTGGGGGACCGGCTGCTCTGGGGGACCGGCTGCTCTGGGGGACCAGCTGCACAGCGAGAAGCCGATGCTGACGGTTCAGACTGCTGTCTGTCCGCGCGGCCGTCTGACGGCATCAGTATTAAGTTGAGACAGTTTCATTACTGCGTTAAATAGTAGTCTCATTCGGTGTTTTGGTACAGTTGGTTGTAACGCCTGATGTGAAGTGTAGGCCTGCAGGAGGACACATGACTACCCTGAACAAGCAGGTCGCTCTGCTCCGTCTTTCTGCTGTGCCCCGTTCACGTAGTCGTTTTACACTATGGAGGTTTAACTCTGCAATTAATCCGCGGTTCACGTGTATCCCTGAACCGCGGTGGTCCGTTACGCTGTAGGATATATTCAACGTCACTGATACTTTCTGATCAACAGAATATAGAAAACATTACACTTCACAACGTTTTGCATCCATAACATGATTGTGTTATTGTTCGGTTCAGCAGTAAAAGCAGTAGCCTCTGTAGGTCAATCCTGCATCTTTCAACGTGGGAGCAAACGTGACCATGAAGCCCTGTTCATGCTGATTAAACAACTGGACTTTGGGGTCAAGTGTAGTCTATCCGGGCCCATGTCCCGGATGTGGAAGCCATAAATATAGACGTTTTTACTGTAAATTGGTGCCTAAAAATGTATCAGAATGCAGGAATTGAAGTCTTTTACCCTCAAAACTTCAAGGAAAACCCCTGAAGTATAATCACAGCCATGAAAACATATTTAAAATGCAGTAAAAAGCCCAATATTTCCCTCTGAGATGTGGAGGAGGAGAAGAGTAACGGAGCAGGAACTATCTGAGCTGTGTCTCCCTCTGCTGGTTCCTCTCAGTCTTTGTGTCCACAGAGAGCAAATAACAACAGAGACATCAACTCATTATATTATATCATAAAAACAGACATTAGTCAGTCGCTCCAGAAAAACGTGATTATGCAATCTCATAATTCAACGCATAATCAGCCACATATTTATGCGGGGGGGGGGAGGGTGGGGGGGGGCACATTTCTGGGCACGATTTCTGTGCAAAATATGCGGCTTGCATGATTTCATAATCCCCGCATTTTCGTTGCAAAAAAAAGTCCCACATATATCTTATATCACATATATCTTATATCACACATATCTTATATCACATATATCTTATATTACACATATCTTATATTACACATATCTTATATCACACATATCTTATATCACATATATCTTATATCACACATATCTTATATCACACATATCTTATATCACACATATCTTATATCACACATATCTTATATCACATATCTCAGCAGAAAGTTGAAAAATGTTGCGTTAACTTCACACAAGAGCATCCATTTCCACGTTCTATATCAGGAGATATCAGCTTCTTTTTAAAGGTTTTCGTGATATTTGTAGCTTTTTGACGTTATGTTTTTTTAAAGGTTTTTGTCTCTTTTTTCAATCCATGCAGACATGTCCCAGGACCTCCCGAGATAGTTGGGGATCTGTCTGGATTTACCCTGCAGAGATCTGAGGAGCAGTTAACCAGAGTCCTCAGAAAAATCGATGATCGTGAAATCGATCTTGTGTATAGCTCGAAGCGTCTGCGTCCATGTGGGTTCAGCTCCCGGTATGGGAACCAGTGTTTGGGTGATATTAGTGTAGAGATGAATCAACATTTGGTGTCCAACGTGTGATGATCTGCAGAGAAACCAGTCCTGATATGGACATGTTCAACAGAGGCTTACTCTACGTTTACACGTGGCCGGATATTTTCATAAACGGACATTTCAACGTCTCCGTTTTCAAAAATAACATCGTGCACAGCTGTCAGTTTTCAGAAAAGTGTTCGTTTACATGTACCCGTGTATATATATGCCGTCAAGAGCACGCCAGACCTGTAGGTGGCGGTGTAACGAGAAGCTCAAGCCCACGATAGCCAAAATAGCAACAACAGCAACAAATCACTTCCTCTTTCTCTCGACTGCCTGAACCTCCGTTTGTCTCAGTTTACGCGCAAACGTGCAAACGAATATTTTCAAAATCTCCACTCTGGCCGGAGGTTTTAGAAATACTCGTTTTCAGAGGAGAATTCTCCGTTTGCGTGTAAACGAAGGACACAAACGAAGGGAAATGTCTCAGTTTTTCAAAATAAAACAGGGCCTTCGTTACATCGCTGGTGGGGATTTCAACCTTCCTCGGATAACGCTCAGACTGAAGCTCGCTCTTTAGTCTCTTAAGCCCCTGACACACCAACCCGACGGCCGACCGTCAGCAGAAAAGGCAGTCGGACTGATCAGTCGGCTCCCCGAGGTCCAAAAAGTGCCTCGAAGCGACGCCGACTTGTAATACGTCTCCATAACAGCAGGCAGCGCTAATCTGTATTGTCGCCCAAAAAATGAAAACCGGCAGCTGATTGGACGAATGCATCACGTGGATCTGGCTGCTCCCGGATTTTTCAACCGGGCAGAATGTGATCCTTCCGGCAGAAATGATCAAAACCACCACGGCTATTAATCACCACACGTTACCTGCTTGGTAGTAGTATTTTGGTGTTTCTGAAAGGAAAGAGCAGCGGTGTTGCAGTATATTTGTGTTTATTACTCTGCCAAAGTTGTAGAACAAACATCAATCGCTGATCAAACCAAACACTGATTCCCATACCGGGAGTTGAACCCGGGCCACCTGGGTGAAAATCAGGAATCCTGACCGCGAGACCATATGGGACTCTTGTTCTGGATCAGGAGATATCAGCTTCTTCGAGCTACGTGAGATCGATTTCACGCGTCTTTGTTTCTCGTCACCTAAGAGACAAAAGTGCGAGCTTCAGTTCGGCCGTGTTTGACATTTGGCTCTTGTGCCGGAAGGCGTCAGCGTTGATTTGTTGTGATATGAGTCTAATTAAACAGGTAAAAGTACGGTGGCCCTGAAGTTCAAATCAATTTCAATTCAATTTTATTTATAGTGTCAAATCATAACAAGAATTATCTCAGGACACTGTACAGATAGAGTAGGTCTAGACCACGCTCTGTAATGTCCAAGGACCCAACAATTCCAGTGATTCCCCCAAGAGCGTGCATGAATGTGTAAGTGCGACAATGGCGAGGAAAAACTCCCTTTTAGGAAGAAACCTCGGACAGACCCAGGCTCTTGGTAGGCGGTGTCTGACGGGACAGACCCAGGCTCTTGGTAGGCGGTGTCTGACGGGACAGACCCAGGCTCTTGGTAGGCGGTGTCTGACGGGACAGACCCAGGCTCTTGGTAGGCGGTGTCTGACGGGACAGACCCAGGCTCTTGGTTGGCGGTGTCTGACGGGACAGACCCAGGCTCTTGGTAGGCGGTATCTGACGGGACAGACCCAGGCTCTTGGTAGGCGGTGTCTGACGGGACAGACCCAGGCTCTTGGTTGGCGGTGTCTGACGGAACAGACCCAGGCTCTTGGTAGGCGGTATCTGACGGGACAGACCCAGGCTCTTGGTAGGCGGTGTCTGACGGGACAGACCCAGGCTCTTGGTTGGCGGTGTCTGACGGGACAGACCCAGGCTCTTGGTAGGCGGTGTCTGACGATGCCGGTTGGGGGTTTGATGAACAATGGCAATAAAAAGTCACAATTAAGATAATGACTGGAGTAGTTGTAATAGTTCATGGTGTCGTAGAGCACAGCAGGGCGTAACAGGGCGTGGCAGGGTGTTGGCCGGACATAGCAAGTCGACGCCGGGCATTGCAGGGTGTAATGGGGCACAGCAGGGCGTAGGGCAGGACCACGGCAACAGCTGCCACCATGATGTAGGTGGCATCATGATCCAAGATGATGGTGCTGGGGGGACAAAGAACATACGGACTCCAGGGAAGCTCCCCGGAGCTAGGTTAATAACAAGCATTTCTGGAACATGAATACACACAGATGGAAAGAGAGAGGAGAGAGGAGCTCAGTGTGTCAAAGGAGGTGCCCCGGTAGTCTAGAACTATAACCGCATAGGGAGGCTGTGTTCGACGATTGTGACTACACACCTTCCCCCGCCGGTCTAGGCTAACGCTGCGACACCTTACTGCCTAAGTGTGCGTAAGCTTTCTATGGGGAGAAGCAGTGATAGGATGGGGGTGCGCCATGACTGAGGCTACACACCCACCCCCGCCGGTCTAGGCGCACGCTGCAACTCCTCATACCCTAAATATAGTAAGCTTTCTATGAAGAGAAGCAGAGATATGGAGGAGGTGCGTCATGACTGTGGCTACACACCTTCCCCCGCCGGTCCAGGCGAATGCTGCAACTCCTCACTTCCTAACTATAAGCTTTATCGAAGAGGACAGTTTTAAGTTTACTCTTAAAAGTGGTGACGGTGTCTGCCTCCCGAACCCAGACTGGGAGCTGGTTCCACAGGAGAGGAGCCTGATAGCTAAAGGCTCTGGCTCCTGGACCCAGACTGGGAGATGGTTCTACAGGAGAGGAGCCTGATAGCTGAAGGCTCTGGCTCCTGAACCCAGACTGGGAGCTGGTTCCACAGGAGAGGAGCCTGATAGCTGAAGGCTCTGGCTCCTGGACCCAGACTGGGAGCTGGTACCACAGGAGAGGAGCCTGATAGCTGAAGGCTCTGGCTCCTGGACCCAGACTGGGAGCTGGTTCCACAGGAGAGGAGCCTGATAGCTGAAGGCTCTGGCTCCTGGACCCAGACTGGGAGCTGGTACCACAGGAGAGGAGCCTGGTAGCTGAAGGCTCTGGCTCCTGGACCCAGACTGGGAGCTGGTACCACAGGAGAGGAGCCTGATAGCTGAAGGCTCTGGCTCCTGGACCCAGACTGGGAGCTGGTTCCACAGGAGAGGAGCCTGATAGCTGAAGGCTCTGGCTCCCATTCTACTTTTAGAGACTCTAAGACCCACAAGTAACTCTGCATTCTGGGAGCGTAGTGCTCTAGTGGGACAATAAGGTACAAAGAGCTCTCCAAGATATGATGGTGCTTGACCATTTAGAGCTTTGTAGGTCAGGAGAAGGATTTTAAATTCAATCCTGGATTTTACATGAAGCCAATGCAGAGAAGCTAATACAGGAGAAATATGATCTCTTTTCTTAGTTCTTGTCAGAACACGCGCTGCAGCATTCAGGATCAGCTGGAGAGTCTTAGGAGTTTTATTTGAGCATCCTGATAATAGGGAATTACAGTAGTCCAGCCTGGAAGTAACGAATGCATGGACTAGTTTTTCAGCATCGTTTTGAGACAGGATGTTCCTAATTTTGGCAATATTACGAAGGTGGAAAAAAGCTGTTCTTGAGGTTTGTTTTAAGTGGGCATTAAACGATAAATCCTGATCAAAAATAACTCCTAGATTTCTGACAGTATTGCTGGAGGCCATGACAATGCCGTCCAGAGTAATTATGTCTTCGGATAACGAGGTTCGGAGGTGTTTGGGGACCAGCACAATAACCTCAGTTTTGTTCGAGTTCAACTTCAGGAAATTGTTGGTCATCCATGATTTTATATCTTTAATGCACACTTGCAGTTTAGCTAACTGACTGGTTTCGTCTGGCTTGATTGATAAGTATAATTGGGTGTCATCCGCATAACAGTGAAAGTTAATTGAGTGTTTCCTAATAATATTGCCTAGAGGAAGCATATACAAGGAGAATAGAATTGGTCCAAGCACTGAGCCTTGAGGAACCCCATGGTTAACTTTAGCGTACCTGGAGGATTTATCGTTGATATTAACAAAGTGAGATCGATCAGAGAAATAGGACTTAAACCAGCTTAGTGCGATTCCTTTAATGCCAACTAAGTGTTCCAGTCTCTGTAAAAGGATTGTATGATCAATAGTGTCAAATGCAGCACTATGCTCTAATAACACAAGTATGGAGACAAGTCCTTTGTCAGCAGGTACAAATATGTACCTTAAAGCTTGGAAAGTTACTGACGTTTTTAACAAACAGATTTTTATGAAGCCATGTGTATTTGCCGGGACACCACTCACCTCTGTACGGAGAACACATATTACTACCATCTGGCTGATGTCTTAGCACCCCCTGGGCTCTTAAACAGAGACAGAGACTCTTTCATTCCTCGTTCCTCAGGTACTGGACTCAGCTGAGAGGAGGTGATAGCCCTTGTTTATATTAATGACCTCTTTATTTATTTTATTTATCTTTATTATTGTTATTTATTGTCTTGAAGTTCTTTTTTTACTTTCATTATCACTCCAACACAACTCTGAACTATTTACTCTTAACTCAGGCTGAAGCTGCTGTTATTTGTTGTGTTGTATATTCTTCATGTGACGTCTTCCTGCTGCAAATAAACTGCTCTTTTGGGACAGACAGACAGACAGGCAGTCAGAGAGACAGACAGACAGTCAGAGAGACAGACAGAGACCGAGAGACGGCGTCATTTCCATGCTTCCCATTCATTGTCTCTATATTTGCCAGGCAATGCATTCTGGGAGTGTTGCCGTGACTTTGGAGAAGCGGGGCGTAGAGTTGAATCCAGACAACTTTATGCAAATCAGGGCATCCAGCTGGACTCTCCAGCTTCTGGAAAACAGACATTTTCAGGAGACGTAGCTCTGTGAGGAAGCTGTTCTTAGGAGACATGTTGGGGAGGGGTCTTCAGAACTTGAGACAGATCGTTGATCGCTGATCAAACCAAACACTGATTCCCATACCGGGAGTTGAACCCGGGCCGCCTGGGTGAAAACCAGGAATCCTGACCGCTAGACCATATGGGACTCTTGATCTGCAGAAGCAGCTTTTGTCTCTTAGGTGACGAGAAACAAAGACGCGTGAAATCGATCTCACGTAGCTGGAAGAAGCTGATATCTCCTGATCTAGAACAAGTGTCCCATATGGTCTAGCGGTCAGGATTCCTGGTTTTCACCCAGGCGGCCCGGGTTCAACTCCCGGTATGGGAGTCAGTGTTTGGTTTGATCAGCGATCAACATTTGGCGTCCAACGTAGACGTGAAGATGCTGTGGTCCCTCAATCACTCAGACTCTCCTCTGTTGGGGATCCACAGCGGTCGACACATTTCACAACACTTAAATTAAGAGCTGTTTATTTCACACAAACGCGTCGACGTAATTGAATGCTAACAACTCATCCTGCTCATTATTTCCAGGTTAGCTCTCCACCAATCAGATGGCTCATCGAGTCTGACTGCCCGCCCTCCGACCCAGCAAGTCAGGTCGGCCCAAATGAAGGCCGACGGCTCCTCGGACGGACTCCCGGTGTGGGAACCAGTGTTTGATTTCATCAGTGATCATTGTTTGGTCTCCAACATTGGTGGGTTATATTATGTGTAATAAACACAAATATATGTCAACATAGCTGCTATTTCATTTCAGAAACACCAGCAAGCAGGGAACGTGTGGTGATGAGTAGCCGTGGTCGTTTTGAGCATTTCCTCTCTCATCCGAGAGACTTCTCCAGTTCTTCACAAGTCTCTGAGATGATGGATGAAATGTTTCTTTCTGCCCTTGATTTTAACCGTGGATAACGCTCAGATAACGCAGGAGACAGACTTACTGTACGTACACTTCGTAGGTCAACTTTATGGTAATGAGCTATGACGCGGTTCAGCTGCAAACGACCAGCAACCAATCAGAATATAGACGTCCTTCACGCTGGCTGATCCCAGAGAAACATACTTTAGTTTCTACCAAAACATTAGTTCCGAGAAAAAGGAGGAAAAGCTCATCATGGCCGTTGCTGGGTTCCCCATCATTTAGGATATGATGTTGTTTGCATATAAGCACCAAATGTGACCAAAACGGTTATAAACATTCTGTCATGCTGATCATGCTGCTCTTGGGGACCGGACCCTCCTGGTGATCATGCTGCTCTGGAGGACCGGCTGCTCTGGGGGACCGGACCCTCCCGGTGATCATGCTGCTCTGGGGGACCTGCTGCTCTGGGGGACCTGCTGCTCTGGGGGACCGGCTGCTCTGGGGGACCTGCTGCTCTGGGGGACCGGCTGCTCTGGGGCATCGGCTGCTCTGGGGGACCGGACCCTCCCGGTGATCATGCTGCTCTGGGGGACCGGCTGCTCTGGGGGACCGGACCCTCCCGGTGATCATGCTGCTCTGGCGGACCGGCTGCTCTGGGGGACCGGCTGCTCTGGGGGACCGGACCCTCCCGGTGATCATGCTGCTCTGGGGGACCGGCTGCTCTGGGGGACTGGCTGCTCTGGGGGACCGGCTGCTCTGGGGGACCGGACCCTCCCGGTGATCATGCTGCTCTGGGGGACCGGCTGCTCTGGGGGACCGGACCCTCCCGGTGATCATGCTGCTCTGGGGGACCGGCTGCTCTGGGGGACCAGCTGCACAGCGAGAAGCCGATGCTGACGGTTCAGACTGCTGTCTGTCCGCGCGGCCGTCTGACGGCATCAGTATTAAGTTGAGACAGTTTCATTACTGCGTTAAATAGTAGTCTCATTCGGTGTTTTGGTACAGTTGGTTGTAACGCCTGATGTGAAGTGTAGGCCTGCAGGAGGACACATGACTACCCTGAACAAGCAGGTCGCTCTGCTCCGTCTTTCTGCTGTGCCCCGTTCACGTAGTCGTTTTACACTATGGAGGTTTAACTCTGCAATTAATCCGCGGTTCACGTGTATCCCTGAACCGTGGTGGTCCGTTACGCTGTAGGATATATTCAACGTCACTGATACTTTCTGATCAACAGAATATAGAAAACATTACACTTCACAACGTTTTGCATCCATAACATGATTGTGTTATTGTTCGGTTCAGCAGTAAAAGCAGTAGCCTCTGTAGGTCAATCCTGCATCTTTCAACGTGGGAGCAAACGTGACCATGAAGCCCTGTTCATGCTGATTAAACAACTGGACTTTGGGGTCAAGTGTAGTCTATCCGGGCCCATGTCCCGGATGTGGAAGCCATAAATATAGACGTTTTTACTGTAAATTGGTGCCTAAAAATGTATCAGAATGCAGGAATTGAAGTCTTTTACCCTCAAAACTTCAAGGAAAACCCCTGAAGTATAATCACAGCCATGAAAACATATTTAAAATGCAGTAAAAAGCCCAATATTTCCCTCTGAGATGTGGAGGAGGAGAAGAGTAACGGAGCAGGAACTATCTGAGCTGTGTCTCCCTCTGCTGGTTCCTCTCAGTCTTTGTGTCCACAGAGAGCAAATAACAACAGAGACATCAACTCATTATATTATATCATAAAAACAGACATTAGTCAGTCGCTCCAGAAAAACGTGATTATGCAATCTCATAATTCAACGCATAATCAGCCACATATTTATGCGGGGGGGGGGAGGGTGGGGGGGGGCACATTTCTGGGCACGATTTCTGTGCAAAATATGCGGCTTGCATGATTTCATAATCCCCGCATTTTCGTTGCAAAAAAAAGTCCCACATATATCTTATATCACATATATCTTATATCACACATATCTTATATCACATATATCTTATATTACACATATCTTATATTACACATATCTTATATCACACATATCTTATATCACATATATCTTATATCACACATATCTTATATCACACATATCTTATATCACACATATCTTATATCACACATATCTTATATCACACATATCTTATATCACATATCTCAGCAGAAAGTTGAAAAATGTTGCGTTAACTTCACACAAGAGCATCCATTTCCACGTTCTATATCAGGAGATATCAGCTTCTTTTTAAAGGTTTTCGTGATATTTGTAGCTTTTTGACGTTATGTTTTTTTAAAGGTTTTTGTCTCTTTTTTCAATCCATGCAGACATGTCCCAGGACCTCCCGAGATAGTTGGGGATCTGTCTGGATTTACCCTGCAGAGATCTGAGGAGCAGTTAACCAGAGTCCTCAGAAAAATCGATGATCGTGAAATCGATCTTGTGTATAGCTCGAAGCGTCTGCGTCCATGTGGGTTCAGCTCCCGGTATGGGAACCAGTGTTTGGGTGATATTAGTGTAGAGATGAATCAACATTTGGTGTCCAACGTGTGATGATCTGCAGAGAAACCAGTCCTGATATGGACATGTTCAACAGAGGCTTACTCTACGTTTACACGTGGCCGGATATTTTCATAAACGGACATTTCAACGTCTCCGTTTTCAAAAATAACATCGTGCACAGCTGTCAGTTTTCAGAAAAGTGTTCGTTTACATGTACCCGTGTATATATGCCGTCAAGAGCACGCCAGACCTGTAGGTGGCGGTGTAACGAGAAGCTCAAGCCCACGATAGCCAAAATAGCAACAACAGCAACAAATCACTTCCTCTTTCTCTCGACTGCCTGAACCTCCGTTTGTCTCAGTTTACGCGCAAACGTGCAAACGAATATTTTCAAAATCTCCACTCTGGCCGGAGGTTTTAGAAATACTCGTTTTCAGAGGAGAATTCTCCGTTTGCGTGTAAACGAAGGACACAAACGAAGGGAAATGTCTCAGTTTTTCAAAATAAAACAGGGCCTTCGTTACATCGCTGGTGGGGATTTCAACCTTCCTCGGATAACGCTCAGACTGAAGCTCGCTCTTTAGTCTCTTAAGCCCCTGACACACCAACCCGACGGCCGACCGTCAGCAGAAAAGGCAGTCGGACTGATCAGTCGGCTCCCCGAGGTCCAAAAAGTGCCTCGAAGCGACGCCGACTTGTAATACGTCTCCATAACAGCAGGCAGCGCTAATCTGTATTGTCGCCCAAAAAATGAAAACCGGCAGCTGATTGGACGAATGCATCACGTGGATCTGGCTGCTCCCGGATTTTTCAACCGGGCAGAATGTGATACTTCCGGCAGAAATGATCAAAACCACCACGGCTATTAATCACCACACGTTACCTGCTTGGTAGTAGTATTTTGGTGTTTCTGAAATGAAAGAGCAGCTGTGTTGCAGTATATTTGTGTTTATTACTCTGCCAAAGTTGTAGAACAAACATCAATCGCTGATCAAACCAAACACTGATTCCCATACCGGGAGTTGAACCCGGGCCGCCTGGGTGAGAACCAGGAATCCTGACCGCTAGACCATATGGGACTCTTGTTCTGGATCAGGAGATATCAGCTTCTTCGAGCTACGTGAGATCGATTTCACGCGTCTTTGTTTCTCGTCACCTAAGAGACAAAAGTGCGAGCTTCAGTTCGGCCGTGTTTGACATTTGGCTCTTGTGCCGGAAGGCGTCAGCGTTGATTTGTTGTGTTATGAGTCTAATTAAACAGGTAAAAGTACGGTGGCCCTGAAGTTCAAATCAATTTCAATTCAATTTTATTTATAGTGTCAAATCATAACAAGAATTATCTCAGGACACTGTACAGATAGAGTAGGTCTAGACCACGCTCTGTAATGTCCAAGGACCCAACAATTCCAGTGATTCCCCCAAGAGCGTGCATGAATGTGTAAGTGCGACAGTGGCGAGGAAAAACTCCCTTTTAGGAAGAAACCTCGGACAGACCCAGGCTCTTGGTAGGCGGTGTCTGACGGGACAGACCCAGGCTCTTGGTAGGCGGTGTCTGACGGGACAGACCCAGGCTCTTGGTAGGCGGTGTCTGACGGGACAGACCCAGGCTCTTGGTAGGCGGTGTCTGACGGGACAGACCCAGGCTCTTGGTAGGCGGTGTCTGACGGGACAGACCCAGGCTCTTGGTTGGCGGTGTCTGACGGGACAGACCCAGGCTCTTGGTAGGCGGTATCTGACGGGACAGACCCAGGCTCTTGGTAGGCGGTGTCTGACGGGACAGACCCAGGCTCTTGGTTGGCGGTGTCTGACGGAACAGACCCAGGCTCTTGGTAGGCGGTATCTGACGGGACAGACCCAGGCTCTTGGTAGGCGGTGTCTGACGGGACAGACCCAGGCTCTTGGTTGGCGGTGTCTGACGGGACAGACCCAGGCTCTTGGTAGGCGGTGTCTGACGATGCCGGTTGGGGGTTTGATGAACAATGGCAATAAAAAGTCACAATTAAGATAATGACTGGAGTAGTTGTAATAGTTCATGGTGTCGTAGAGCACAGCAGGGCGTAACAGGGCGTGGCAGGGCGTTGGCCGGACATAGCAAGTCGACGCCGGGCATTGCAGGGTGTAATGGGGCACAGCAGGGCGTAGGGCAGGACCACGGCAACAGCTGCCACCATGATGTAGGTGGCATCATGATCCAAGATGATGGTGCTGGGGGGACAAAGAACATACGGACTCCAGGGAAGCTCCCCGGAGCTAGGTTAATAACAAGCATTTCTGGAACATGAATACACACAGATGGAAAGAGAGAGGAGAGAGGAGCTCAGTGTGTCAAAGGAGGTGCCCCGGTAGTCTAGAACTATAACCGCATAGGGAGGCTGTGTTCGACAATTGTGACTACACACCTTCCCCCACGGTCTAGGCTAACGCTGCGACACCTTACTGCCTAAGTGTGCGTAAGCTTTCTATGGGGAGAAGCAGTGATAGGATGGGGGTGCGCCATGACTGAGGCTACACACCCACCCCCGCCGGTCTAGGCGCACGCTGCAACTCCTCATACCCTAAATATAGTAAGCTTTCTATGAAGAGAAGCAGAGATATGGAGGAGGTGCGTCATGACTGTGGCTACACACCTTCCCCCGCCGGTCCAGGCGAATGCTGCAACTCCTAACTTCCTAACTATAAGCTTTATCGAAGAGGAGAGTTTTAAGTTTACTCTTAAAAGTGGTGACGGTGTCTGCCTCCCGAACCCAGACTGGGAGCTGGTTCCACAGGAGAGGAGCCTGATAGCTGAAGGCTCTGGCTCCTGAACCCAGACTGGGAGCTGGTTCCACAGGAGAGGAGCCTGATAGCTGAAGGCTCTGGCTCCTGAACCCAGACTGGGAGCTGGTTCCACAGGAGAGGAGCCTGATAGCTGAAGGCTCTGGCTCCTGAACCCAGACTGGGAGCTGGTTCCACAGGAGAGGAGCCTGATAGCTGAAGGCTCTGGCTCCTGGACCCAGACTGGGAGCTGGTTCCACAGGAGAGGAGCCTGATAGCTGAAGGCTCTGGCTCCTGGACCCAGACTGGGAGCTGGTTCCACAGGAGAGGAGCCTGATAGCTGAAGGCTCTGGCTCCTGGACCCAGACTGGGAGCTGGTTCCACAGGAGAGGAGCCTGATAGCTGAAGGCTCTGGCTCCTGGACCCAGACTGGGAGCTGGTTCCACAGGAGAGGAGCCTGGTAGCTGAAGGCTCTGGCTCCTGGACCCAGACTGGGAGCTGGTTCCACAGGAGAGGAGCCTGATAGCTGAAGGCTCTGGCTCCTGGACCCAGACTGGGAGCTGGTTCCACAGGAGAGGAGCCTGATAGCTGAAGGCTCTGGCTCCTGAACCCAGACTGGGAGCTGGTACCACAGGAGAGGAGCCTGATAGCTGAAGGCTCTGGCTCCTGGACCCAGACTGGGAGCTGGTTCCACAGGAGAGGAGCCTGATAGCTGAAGGCTCTGGCTCCTGGACCCAGACTGGGAGCTGGTACCACAGGAGAGGAGCCTGATAGCTGAAGGCTCTGGCTCCTGGACCCAGACTGGGAGCTGGTACCACAGGAGAGGAGCCTGATAGCTGAAGGCTCTGGCTCCTGGACCCAGACTGGGAGCTGGTACCACAGGAGAGGAGCCTGATAGCTGAAGGCTCTGGCTCCTGGACCCAGACTGGGAGCTGGTTCCACAGGAGAGGAGCCTGGTAGCTGAAGGCTCTGGCTCCTGGACCCAGACTGGGAGCTGGTACCACAGGAGAGGAGCCTGGTAGCTGAAGGCTCTGGCTCCCATTCTACTTTTAGAGACTCTAAGACCCACAAGTAACTCTGCATTCTGGGAGCGTAGTGCTCTAGTGGGACAATAAGGTACAAAGAGCTCTCCAAGATATGATGGTGCTTGACCATTTAGAGCTTTGTAGGTCAGGAGAAGGATTTTAAATTCAATCCTGGATTTTACAGGAAGCCAATGCAGAGAAGCTAATACAGGAGAAACATGATCTCTTTTCTTAGTTCTTGTCAGAACACGCGCTGCAGCATTCTGGATCAGCTGGAGAGTCTTAAGAGTTTTATTTGAGCATCCTGATAATAGGGAATTACAGTAGTCCAGCCTGGAAGTAACGAATGCATGGACTAGTTTTTCAGCATCGTTTTGAGACAGGATGTTCCTAATTTTGGCAATATTATGAAGGTGGAAAAAAGCTGTTCTTGAGGTTTGTTTTAAGTGGGCATTAAACGATAAATCCTGATCAAAAATAACTCCTAGATTTCTGACAGTATTGCTGGAGGCCATGACAATGCCGTCCAGAGTAATTATGTCTTCGGATAATGAAGTTCGGAGGTGTTTGGGGACCAGCACAATAACCTCAGTTTTGTTCGAGTTCAACTTCAGGAAATTGTTGGTCATCCATGATTTTATATCTTTAATGCACACTTGCAGTTTAGCTAACTGACTGGTTTCGTCTGGCTTGATTGATAAGTATAATTGGGTGTCATCCGCATAACAGTGAAAGTTAATTGAGTGTTTCCTAATAATATTGCCTAGAGGAAGCATATACAAGGAGAATAGAATTGGTCCAAGCACTGAGCCTTGAGGAACCCCATGGTTAACTTTAGCGTACCTGGAGGATTTATCGTTGATATTAACAAAGTGAGATCGATCAGAGAAATAGGACTTAAACCAGCTTAGTGCGATTCCTTTAATGCCAACTAAGTGTCCCAGTCTCTGTAAAAGGATTGTATGATCAATAGTGTCAAATGCAGCACTATGCTCTAATAACACAAGTATGGAGACGAGTCCTTTGTCAGCACGTACAAATATGTACCTTAAAGCTTGGAAAGTTACTGACGTTTTTAACAAACAGATTTTTATGAAGCCATGTGTATTTGCCGGGACACCACTCACCTCTGTACGGAGAACACATATTACTACCATCTGGCTGATGTCTTAGCACCCCCTGGGCTCTTAAACAGAGACAGAGACTCTTTCATTCCTCGTTCCTCAGGTACTGGACTCAGCTGAGAGGAGGTGATAGCCCTTGTTTATATTAATGACCTCTTTATTTATTTTATTTATCTTTATTATTGTCTTGAAGTTCTTTTTTTACTTTCATTATCACTCCAACACAACTCTGAACTATTTACTCTTAACTCAGGCTGAAGCTGCTGTTATTTGTTGTGTTGTATATTCTTCATGTGACGTCTTCCTGCTGCAAACAAACTGCTCTTTTGGGACAGACAGACAGGCAGTCAGAGAGACAGACAGAGACCGAGAGACGGCGTCATTTCCATGCTTCCCATTCATTGTCTCTATATTTGCCAGGCAATGCATTCTGGGAGTGTTGCCGTGACTTTGGAGAAGCGGGGCGTAGAGTTGAATCCAGACAACTTTATGCAAATCAGGGCATCCAGCTGGACTCTCCAGCTTCTGGAAAACAGACATTTTCAGGAGACGTAGCTCTGTGAGGAAGCTGTTCTTAGGAGACATGTTGGGGAGGGGTCTTCAGAACTTGAGACAGATCGTTGATCGCTGATCAAACCAAACACTGATTCCCATACCGGGAGTTGAACCCGGGCCGCCTGGGTGAAAACCAGGAATCCTGACCGCTAGACCATATGGGACTCTTGATCTGCAGAAGCAGCTTTTGTCTCTTAGGTGACGAGAAACAAAGACGCGTGAAATCGATCTCACGTAGCTGGAAGAAGCTGATATCTCCTGATCTAGAGCAAGTGTCCCATATGGTCTAGCGGTCAGGATTCCTGGTTTTCACCCAGGCGGCCCGGGTTCAACTCCCGGTATGGGAATCAGTGTTTGGTTTGATCAGCGATCAACATTTGGCGTCCAACGTAGACGTGAAGATGCTGTGGTCCCTCAATCACTCAGACTCTCCTCTGTTGGGGATCCACAGCGGTCGACACATTTCACAACACTAAAATTAAGAGCTGTTTATTTCACACAAACGCGTCGACGTAATTGAATGCTAACAACTCATCCTGCTCATTATTTCCAGGTTAGCTCTCCACCAATCAGATGGCTCATCGAGTCTGACTGCCCGCCCTCCGACCCAGCAAGTCAGGTCGGCCCAAATGAAGGCCGACGGCTCCTCGGACGGACTCCCGGTATGGGAACCAGTGTTTGATTTCATCAGTGATCATTGTTTGGTCTCCAACATTGGTGGGTTATATTATGTGTAATAAACACAAATATATGTCAACATAGCTGCTATTTCATTTCAGAAACACCAGCAAGCAGGGAACGTGTGGTGATGAGTAGCCGTGGTCGTTTTGAGCATTTCCTCTCTCATCCGAGAGACTTCTCCAGTTCTTCACAAGTCTCTGAGATGATGGATGAAATGTTTCTTTCTGCCCTTGATTTTAACCGTGGATAACGCTCAGATAACGCAGGAGACAGACTTACTGTACGTACACTTCGTAGGTCAACTTTATGGTAATGAGCTATGACGCGGTTCAGCTGCAAACGACCAGCAACCAATCAGAATATAGACGTCCTTCACGCTGGCTGATCCCAGAGAAACATACTTTAGTTTCTACCAAAACATTAGTTCTGAGAAAAAGGAGGAAAAGCTCATCATGGCCGTTGCTGGGTTCCCCATCATTTAGGATATGATGTTGTTTGCATATAAGCACCAAATGTGACCAAAACGGTTATAAACATTCTGTCATGCTGATCATGCTGCTCTGGGGGACCGGACCCTCCTGGCGATCATGCTGCTCTGGGGGACCGGACCCTCCCGGTGATCATGCTGCTCTGGGGGACCGGCTGCTCTGGGGGACCGGACCCTCCCGGTGATCATGCTGCTCTGGCGGACCGGCTGCTCTGGGGGACCGGCTGCTCTGGGGGACCGGACCCTCCCGGTGATCATGCTGCTCTGGGGGACCGGCTGCTCTGGGGGACTGGCTGCTCTGGGGGACCGGCTGCTCTGGGGGACCGGACCCTCCCGGTGATCATGCTGCTCTGGGGGACCGGCTGCTCTGGGGGACCGGACCCTCCCGGTGATCATGCTGCTCTGGGGGACCGGCTGCTCTGGGGGACCGGCTGCTCTGGGGGACCAGCTGCACAGCGAGAAGCCGATGCTGACGGTTCAGACTGCTGTCTGTCCGCGCGGCCGTCTGAAGGCATCAGTATTAAGTTGAGACAGTTTCATTACTGCGTTAAATAGTAGTCTCATTCGGTGTTTTGGTACAGTTGGTTGTAACGCCTGATGTGAAGTGTAGGCCTGCAGGAGGACACATGACTACCCTGAACAAGCAGGTCGCTCTGCTCCGTCTTTCTGCTGTGCCCCGTTCACGTAGTCGTTTTACACTATGGAGGTTAAACTCTGCAATTAATCCGCGGTTCACGTGTATCCCTGAACCGCGGTGGTCCGTTACGCTGTAGGATATATTCAATGTCACTGATACTTTCTGATCAACAGAATATAGAAAACATTACACTTCACAACGTTTTGCATCCATAACATGATTGTGTTATTGTTCGGTTCAGCAGTAAAAGCAGTAGCCTCTGTAGGTCAATCCTGCATCTTTCAACGTGGGAGCAAACGTGACCATGAAGCCCTGTTCATGCTGATTAAACAACTGGACTTTGGGGTCAAGTGTAGTCTATCCGGGCCCATGTCCCGGATGTGGAAGCCATAAATATAGACGTTTTTACTGTAAATTGGTGCCTAAAAATGTATCAGAATGCAGGAATTGAAGTCTTTTACCCTCAAAACTTCAAGGAAAACCCCTGAAGTATAATCACAGCCATGAAAACATATTTAAAATGCAGTAAAAAGCCCAATATTTCCCTCTGAGATGTGGAGGAGGAGAAGAGTGAAGGAGCAGGAACTATCTGTGCTGTGTCTCCCTCTGCTGGTTCCTCTCAGTCTTTGTGTCCACAGAGAGCAAATAACAACAGAGACATCAACTCATTATATTATATCATAAAAACAGACATTAGTCAGTCGCTCCAGAAAAACGTGATTATGCAATCTCATAATTCAACGCATAATCAGCCACATATTTATGCGGGGGGGGGGGGGAGGGTGGGGGGGGGGGGGCACATTTCTGGGCACGATTTCTGTGCAAAATATGCGGCTTGCATGATTTCATAATCCCCGCATTTTCGTTGCAAAAAAAAGTCCCACATATATCTTATATCACATATATCTTATATCACACATATCTTATATCACACATATCTTATATCACATATATCTTATATTACACATATCTTATATTACACATATCTTATATCACACATATCTTATATCACATATATCTTATATCACACATATCTTATATCACACATATCTTATATCACACATATCTTATATCACATATCTCAGCAGAAAGTTGAAAAATGTTGCGTTAACTTCACACAAGAGCATCCATTTCCACGTTCTATATCAGGAGATATCAGCTTCTTTTTAAAGGTTTTCGTGATATTTGTAGCTGTTTGACGTTATGTTTTTTTAAAGGTTTTTGTCTCTTTTTTCAATCCATGCAGACATGTCCCAGGACCTCCCGAGATAGTTGGGGATCTGTCTGGATTTACCCTGCAGAGATCTGAGGAGCAGTTAACCAGAGTCCTCAGAAAAATCGATGATCGTGAAATCGATCTTGTGTATAGCTCGAAGCGTCTGCGTCCATGTGGGTTCAGCTCCCGGTATGGGAACCAGTGTTTGGGTGATATTAGTGTAGAGATGAATCAACATTTGGTGTCCAACGTGTGATGATCTGCAGAGAAACCAGTCCTGATATGGACATGTTCAACAGAGGCTTACTCTACGTTTACACGTGGCCGGATATTTTCATAAACGGACATTTCAACGTCTCCGTTTTCAAAAATAACATCGTGCACAGCTGTCAGTTTTCAGAAAAGTGTTCGTTTACATGTACCCGTGTATATATGCCGTCAAGAGCACGCCAGACCTGTAGGTGGCGGTGTAACGAGAAGCTCAAGCCCACGATAGCCAAAATAGCAACAACAGCAACAAATCACTTCCTCTTTCTCTCGACTGCCTGAACCTCCGTTTGTCTCAGTTTACGCGCAAACGTGCAAACGAATATTTTCAAAATCTCCACTCTGGCCGGAGGTTTTAGAAATACTCGTTTTCAGAGGAGAATTCTCCGTTTGCGTGTAAACGAAGGACACAAACGAAGGGAAATGTCTCAGTTTTTCAAAATAAAACAGGGCCTTCGTTACATCGCTGGTGGGGATTTCAACCTTCCTCGGATAACGCTCAGACTGAAGCTCGCTCTTTAGTCTCTTAAGCCCCTGACACACCAACCCGACGGCCGACCGTCAGCAGAAAAGGCAGTCGGACTGATCAGTCGGCTCCCCGAGGTCCAAAAAGTGCCTCGAAGCGACGCCGACTTGTAATACGTCTCCATAACAGCAGGCAGCGCTAATCTGTATTGTCGCCCAAAAAATGAAAACCGGCAGCTGATTGGACGAATGCATCACGTGGATCTGGCTGCTCCCGGATTTTTCAACCGGGCAGAATGTGATCCTTCCGGCAGAAATGATCAAAACCACCACGGCTATTAATCACCACACGTTACCTGCTTGGTAGTAGTATTTTGGTGTTTCTGAAAGGAAAGAGCAGCGGTGTTGCAGTATATTTGTGTTTATTACTCTGCCAAAATTGTAGAACAAACATCAATCGCTGATCAAACCAAACACTGATTCCCATACCGGGAGTTGAACCCGGGCCACCTGGGTGAAAACCAGGAATCCTGACCGCGAGACCATATGGGACTCTTGTTCTGGATCAGGAGATATCAGCTTCTTCGAGCTACGTGAGATCGATTTCACGCGTCTTTGTTTCTCGTCACCTAAGAGACAAAAGTGCGAGCTTCAGTTCGGCCGTGTTTGACATTTGGCTCTTGTGCCGGAAGGCGTCAGCGTTGATTTGTTGTGATATGAGTCTAATTAAACAGGTAAAAGTACGGTGGCCCTGAAGTTCAAATCAATTTCAATTCAATTTTATTTATAGTGTCAAATCATAACAAGAATTATCTCAGGACACTGTACAGATAGAGTAGGTCTAGACCACGCTCTGTAATGTCCAAGGACCCAACAATTCCAGTGATTCCCCCAAGAGCGTGCATGAATGTGTAAGTGCGACAGTGGCGAGGAAAAACTCCCTTTTAGGAAGAAACCTCGGACAGACCCAGGCTCTTGGTAGGCGGTGTCTGACGGGACAGACCCAGGCTCTTGGTAGGCGGTGTCTGACGGGACAGACCCAGGCTCTTGGTAGGCGGTGTCTGACGGGACAGACCCAGGCTCTTGGTAGGCGGTGTCTGACGGGACAGACCCAGGCTCTTGGTTGGCGGTGTCTGACGGGACAGACCCAGGCTCTTGGTAGGCGGTATCTGACGGGACAGACCCAGGCTCTTGGTAGGCGGTGTCTGATGGGACAGACCCAGGCTCTTGGTTGGCGGTGTCTGACGGAACAGACCCAGGCTCTTGGTAGGCGGTATCTGACGGGACAGACCCAGGCTCTTGGTAGGCGGTGTCTGACGGGACAGACCCAGGCTCTTGGTTGGCGGTGTCTGACGGGACAGACCCAGGCTCTTGGTAGGCGGTGTCTGACGATGCCGGTTGGGGGTTTGATGAACAATGGCAATAAAAAGTCACAATTAAGATAATGACTGGAGTAGTTGTAATAGTTCATGGTGTCGTAGAGCACAGCAGGGCGTAACAGGGCGTGGCAGGGTGTTGGCCGGACATAGCAAGTCGACGCCGGGCATTGCAGGGTGTAATGGGGCACAGCAGGGCGTAGGGCAGGACCACGGCAACAGCTGCCACCATGATGTAGGTGGCATCATGATCCAAGATGATGGTGCTGGGGGGACAAAGAACATACGGACTCCAGGGAAGCTCCCCGGAGCTAGGTTAATAACAAGCATTTCTGGAACATGAATACACACAGATGGAAAGAGAGAGGAGAGAGGAGCTCAGTGTGTCAAAGGAGGTGCCCCGGTAGTCTAGAACTATAACCGCATAGGGAGGCTGTGTTCGACGATTGTGACTACACACCTTCCCCCGCCGGTCTAGGCTAACGCTGCGACACCTTACTGCCTAAGTGTGCGTAAGCTTTCTATGGGGAGAAGCAGTGATAGGATGGGGGTGCGCCATGACTGAGGCTACACACCCACCCCCGCCGGTCTAGGCGCACGCTGCAACTCCTCATACCCTAAATATAGTAAGCTTTCTATGAAGAGAAGCAGAGATATGGAGGAGGTGCGTCATGACTGTGGCTACACACCTTCCCCCGCCGGTCCAGGCGAATGCTGCAACTCCTCACTTCCTAACTATAAGCTTTATCGAAGAGGACAGTTTTAAGTTTACTCTTAAAAGTGGTGACGGTGTCTGCCTCCCGAACCCAGACTGGGAGCTGGTTCCACGGGAGAGGAGCCTGATAGCTAAAGGCTCTGGCTCCTGGACCCAGACTGGGAGATGGTTCTACAGGAGAGGAGCCTGATAGCTAAAGGCTCTGGCTCCTGGACCCAGACTGGGAGATGGTTCTACAGGAGAGGAGCCTGATAGCTGAAGGCTCTGGCTCCTGAACCCAGACTGGGAGCTGGTTCCACAGGAGAGGAGCCTGATAGCTGAAGGCTCTGGCTCCTGGACCCAGACTGGGAGCTGGTACCACAGGAGAGGAGCCTGATAGCTGAAGGCTCTGGCTCCTGGACCCAGACTGGGAGCTGGTTCCACAGGAGAGGAGCCTGATAGCTGAAGGCTCTGGCTCCTGGACCCAGACTGGGAGCTGGTACCACAGGAGAGGAGCCTGGTAGCTGAAGGCTCTGGCTCCTGGACCCAGACTGGGAGCTGGTACCACAGGAGAGGAGCCTGATAGCTGAAGGCTCTGGCTCCTGGACCCAGACTGGGAGCTGGTACCACAGGAGTGGAGCCTGGTAGCTGAAGGCTCTGGCTCCCATTCTACTTTTAGAGACTCTAAGACCCACAAGTAACTCTGCATTCTGGGAGCGTAGTGCTCTAGTGGGACAATAAGGTACAAAGAGCTCTCCAAGATATGATGGTGCTTGACCATTTAGAGCTTTGTAGGTCAGGAGAAGGATTTTAAATTCAATCCTGGATTTTACAGGAAGCCAATGCAGAGAAGCTAATACAGGAGAAATATGATCTCTTTTCTTAGTTCTTGTCAGAACACGCGCTGCAGCATTCAGGATCAGCTGGAGAGTCTTAAGAGTTTTATTTGAGCATCCTGATAATAGGGAATTACAGTAGTCCAGCCTGGAAGTAACGAATGCATGGACTAGTTTTTCAGCATCGTTTTGAGACAGGATGTTCCTAATTTTGGCAATATTACGAAGGTGGAAAAAAGCTGTTCTTGAGGTTTGTTTTAAGTGGGCATTAAACGATAAATCCTGATCAAAAATAACTCCTAGATTTCTGACAGTATTGCTGGAGGCCATGACAATGCCGTCCAGAGTAATTATGTCTTCGGATAACGAGGTTCGGAGGTGTTTGGGGACCAGCACAATAACCTCAGTTTTGTTCGAGTTCAACTTCAGGAAATTGTTGGTCATCCATGATTTTATATCTTTAATGCACACTTGCAGTTTAGCTAACTGACTGGTTTCGTCTGGCTTGATTGATAAGTATAATTGGGTGTCATCCGCATAACAGTGAAAGTTAATTGAGTGTTTCCTAATAATATTGCCTAGAGGAAGCATATACAAGGAGAATAGAATTGGTCCAAGCACTGAGCCTTGAGGAACCCTATGGTTAACTTTAGCGTACCTGGAGGATTTATCGTTGATATTAACAAAGTGAGATCGATCAGAGAAATAGGACTTAAACCAGCTTAGTGCGATTCCTTTAATGCCAACTAAGTGTCCCAGTCTCTGTAAAAGGATTGTATGATCAATAGTGTCAAATGCAGCACTATGCTCTAATAACACAAGTATGGAGACGAGTCCTTTGTCAGCACGTACAAATATGTACCTTAAAGCTTGGAAAGTTACTGACGTTTTTAACAAACAGATTTTTATGAAGCCATGTGTATTTGCCGGGACACCACTCACCCTCTGTACGGAGAACACATATTACTACCATCTGGCTGATGTCTTAGCACCCCCTGGGCTCTTAAACAGAGACAGAGACTCTTTCATTCCTCGTTCCTCAGGTACTGGACTCAGCTGAGAGGAGGTGATAGCCCTTGTTTATATTAATGACCTCTTTATTTATTTTATTTATCTTTATTATTGTCTTGAAGTTCTTTTTTTACTTTCATTATCACTCCAACACAACTCTGAACTATTTACTCTTAACTCAGGCTGAAGCTGCTGTTATTTGTTGTGTTGTATATTCTTCATGTGACGTCTTCCTGCTGCAAATAAACTGCTCTTTTGGGACAGACAGACAGACAGACAGGCAGTCAGAGAGACAGACAGGGGATCCAGCTGGACTCTCCAGCTTCTGGAAAACAGAGAGGAGACGTAGCTCTGTGAGGAAGCTGTTCTTAGGAGACATGTTGGGGAGGGGTCTTCAGAACCTGAGACAGATCGTTGATCGATGATCAAACCAAACACTGGTTCCCATACCGGGAGTTGAACCCGGGTCGCCTGGGTGAAAACCAGGAATCCTGACCGCTAGACCATATGGGACTCTTGCTCTCCAGCAGCAGCTTTTGTCTCTTAGGTGACGAGAAACAAAGACGCGTGAAATCGATCTCACGTAGCTGGAAGAAGCTGATATCTTCTACTGCAGATCAAGAGTCCCATATGGTCTAGCGGTCAGGATTCCTGGTTTTCACCCAGGCGGCCCGGGTTCAACTCCCGGTATGGGAATCAGTGTTTGGTTTGATCAGCGATCAACATTTGGCGTCCAACGTAGACGTGAAGACGCCGCCTCAGAGGATGCTGTGGTCCCTCAATCACTCAGACTCTCCTCTGTTGGGGATCATTGAGTCCGACTGCCCGCCCTCCAACCCAGCAAGTCAGGTCGGCCCAAAATGAAGGCCTCACACCGAACAGCCTCGAGTCACCGACCTCGCCAGACGGCCGGTTATCTGGTTGTCTGGTTATCTTAAGTTCTTCCGTCTCTTCAAACACACAAAGGAACAGACGAACTGTGTGTAAACTGTTTGTCTGCAAGGACGCCGAGCAGTAAACAGGAGACGTGGGTTCGATCCCCGCCTCAGGTACGCCACACACTACGTTCAACCACTTCTTAATGATCATAGTCCGTCAAAACTTCAGCTCAATTTCAATTTCCGAATTTCAGATCTGACCAGCAAAACGCGTTCACGCTGTAGTTCAGTTCTACATGTTCCCTCCTCGCTAACTGTTCCACAAGTTTCACTTTTTAACCCACGATATATATATACACGTTCTTTATATTTGTCCTAACCCTTTAAACTGAACCGAGTACTCGATGAATCCCCCCCCCCATCCTGGAGTTCACTGACTTTAAAAGTTAAAAAGGAAGACCACAAACACATCACAGCAACTTTATGCTTTTATTGTGAAAAGAAACAGAACTCAAAACCAAACATGACACAAGTCAACGGCATCTCTACAATTTCATGATCACAGCTTCCATCTTTAAAGGACTGGAAGTGGAAGAAGTTCACAATGTTCACCGGGAATCTGTTCAATCATTCTGGATTATTTCATACAAAGTTCATTCATTAGTTCATAACAATAAGCTGAAATATTTCTGCAAGTGTGATCCTGTACAGACTCAACTGATCAGCAGTGAGAAACAGGAGGAGACTCTCCGTCCTCCACAGGACTCAGAGACACTGAGGAACCAGAACCAGAACCATACCAGAACCCGAACCCAGGATAGAGAGGCTGAGTGAAAGTGGTGTTGAAGGTGTGGAGGAGGATCAGTGAGTCAGAGGAGACTGAGTAGAAGGACAGAGAGCCAGCAGGACAGTCCACATACACTGCTACTCTCATAGAGTCAGAGGAGGAGGAGATGGATGCTACTCTCCCAGAGACAGAGGAGGAGGAGATGGATGCTACTCTCTCAGAGACAGAGGAGGAGAAGATGGATGCTACTCTCCCAGAGACAGAGGAGGAGGAGATGGATGCTACTCTACCAGAGACAGAGGAGGAGGAGATGGATGCTACTCTCCCAGAGTCAGAGGAGGAGGAGATGGATGTTCTGATGTCATTGTGACGGACAGCGTAACCACCATCAGAGCAGATCAGACTCCAGGACTGATCATTATGTCCAAACACACAGTCACCACTGCGTCCTCTCCTGCTGATTCCTCTGTAACTCACTGCTATATCAACATGTCCTCTCCTCTCGACCTCCCAGTAACAGCGACCAGTCAGACCATCTCTACACAGCAGCTGATCCCAGTAGTCAAACCTCTCTGGATGACCAGGATATGGCTGATCCTCCTCCATCACATATGTCACCGTCCTGTTGTCGTTAGACAGTTTGAGTTTTCTGTTCACTGTGTTCGTGTCGAGTGTGAGTTCACAGGAATCTGACGGAGAGAAGGAGACACGACACAGCTGCAGTTATTAACCAATCAGCTCTTTGATGATGACATCAGAGGGTTGAATGAGTGATGTCACAGTTTGATGAATGAAATTAAAAACAGACTTACACTTCCTCAGACCTGGTGTCAACCATCTGACTCCAGCAGGCTCCACCCTGAAAGGAGGAGGGGGGGGGGGGGGCATTACATCACTCCCACACACACAGCTTCATCCTCATCACATGTAGGGCTGGAGTTCACTCATTTTATTTTCATATTTGGGCTATCTCCTACTGACTGCTACTCTCTCCTACTGACTGCTACTCTCCCCTACTGACTGCTGCTCTCTCCTACTGACTGCTACTCTCTCCTACTGACTGCTACTCTCTCCTACTGACTGCTACTCTCTCCTACTGACTGCTACTCTCTCCTACTGACTGCTACTCTCTCCTACTGACTGCTACTCTCTCCTACTGACTGCTGCTCTCTCCTACTGACTGCTACTCTCTCCTACTGACTGCTGCTCTCTCCTACTGACTGCTGCTCTCTCCTACTGACTGCTGCTCTCTCCTACTGACTGCAGCTCTCTCCTACTGACTGCTACTGACTGCTACTCTCTCCTACTGACTGCTACTCTCTCCTACTGACTGCTGCTCTCTCCTACTGACTGCTGCTCTCTCCTACTGACTGCTGCTCTCCCCTAATGCCGTGGCTCTTTTTGTTTTGTTGTGATGTTGAAAAGCAAAGACAGGAATTTTCTTTCTGGAGCATTTATTCAGAGACAAACAGAAACCTACGCTGTACATTTACTACCACTTAACAAGTAAACTGCTGATGTATTCTCAGCTCTGATAGCCGACAGCTGTCTGCTCTGAGCGCATTCACCATCACTCACTCTCTCATGTAGGCTACACACTAAGCACCGAGCTGTTCCTTAAAGGAGCTTCCCCGGTCTTGTAACACGAGGAGAGCCTGCCAGAGCTTCTTGTATTTGGTCCGAAAGTCCGAACCATCCAAAAAATGCTTTCAAACTATAAACGAACCGGACCATGGTCCGGACCGAGACCAGCTCTTTTTATCGGACCAAAATTTGGTCTCCGGACCGTGGTCTGGGGGAGGTTTCACACCTGTAATTTGGGTTCGTATCAAACTGAAAAGTCCAAAAGTCCGAACCAAATGAGGTATGTGTGAAAATGCCCTAAGTCTACTTGGCACTTTAGTTTAAATATTATATAGTACATATTGTGTATACCATTGTAATCTCTTTGTCTGTCTGTAACTGTCCTTAACAGGTCTCTCTTGAGAATGAGACCCTGTGTCTCATAGACTCATAACAATGAATGTGCTGATTAATAGTGGATGGCTTGTGGGTGAAATAACGTATAAATAATGAGGAAAATATAACTGAACATAGCAGACAGAAGAACAGACTATGTGCATATTTTCACATTGTTATCATTAGATGAGTGTCTCATAGAAAAAATGTACGCACAATGCATACAGGATTACGGCTGCCGGCTCCACTGCCACACTATCATTTACAGAGACCCAACGATTCCCCCAAGAGCAAGCATTTGGTGCAACAGTGTACCTTTCTCTGTAGAGAAACATCAACATTACATCACTCTCACACACACATTGATTGTGTTTGCACCGCAGAAACTAGGAAAGAGCATTTTGAGGGACTTTTTGAACTTCGAGTCGGTACTCTCCCAGCACAAGAGGAACTTTGTACAATAATTGGTCCAGACGTCAGTGTACGTCTCTGATCGATCACATGAGCAATGCAGCACCGGCAACTGACATTTTAAATCTCTAGCTAACTAGTCTACTGAAAGAGTAGATTAATGCTTCATCCACACACTCTTGTTACAGCGTAGAAAGCACATTGAGTTATGATTTTAGTTCCTGGAGATGTTCTCCTTTAAAACGCCCTACACAAATATCTCCTTCATATTCATCAGTGTTTGTACCTGAGAGTCTCCAGTCTCCAGAGAGGATCCTCCTGTCCTGCTGACAGTAGCTTCACTCCTGAGTCTCCTGGATGATTGTAGCTCAGGTCCAGCTCTCTCAGATGGGAGGGGTTGGAGCTCAGCGCTGAGACCAGAGAAGAACAGCCTTCCTCTGAGATCAGACAGCCTGACAAACTGCAAACACACAGAACAACACACAGGATCCCTCTTTCAACGCGTGGAGCCATGTTTTAGTTTTTTGTTTGTTGTCCTGGTACATTTTGGTCCTGATTTGTAATAAATCTTTAAAATTATCTGTGGTATTTAATTATTCAACAACAAAAGCAAATGATGAAAAACCCTTATGTAAAGTAACTGGGTCTAATAACTACTGGCCAAGTTTATCATATCAACACAACAGCTACACGTCAGCTGTTAATCAACTGAAGTTAATCAGAGTTTAAATGGGCATCAGTTGAAGGGTTAATGAATCCTGACCTGAGAGCCTCCAGTGTGCAGTGTGGACTCTTCAGTCCAATAGAGATCAGCTCCACTCCTGAATCCTGCAGGTTGTTGTTACTCAGGTCCAGCTCTCTCAGACTAGAGGACTGGGAGCTGAGAACTGAGGACAGAGCTTCACAGCTTCTCTCTGACAGGTTACAGCCACTCAGTCTGGAGAGACATCAGGAAGGAAACAAGTTATTTATTTTAAGTCCTGTTGAAAGATAGAGTTTTTATTGATGAATACATCACACTTACAGAGCTTTGTTGGAGGCTTTGACCACTGCCAGCAGCCTCAGAAGAGCCTCCTCTGAAGCAGAGTATTTCTTCAGGTCAAACACGTCCAGATCTTCTTCTGATGACAGTAAGATGAAGACCAGAGCTGACCACTGAGCAGGAGACAGTTTATATCTGGAGAGATGTCCTGATCTCAGGTACCGTTGGATCTCCTTCACTAGGGAACAATCATTCAGTTCATTCAGACAGTGGAACAGATTGATGCTTCTCTCTGCAGACAGATTCCCACTGATCTTTGTCTTGATGTACTCGCCTGTTTCCTGATTGGTCACTGAGCTACTTCCTGTCTTTGTCAGCAGGCCTCGTAGGAGATTCTGATTGGTCTCCAGAGAAAGACCGAGGAGGAAGCGGAGGAACAAGTCCAGGTGTCCATTTGGACTCTGTAAGGCCTCGTCCACAGCACTCTGGTAGAACTGTGGTGATGATGTTTGTTTTCCTGACAGCAGGTTGAGTCCAGAGTTGGTGAATGTCAGATGGACATGAAGAGCAGCCAGAAACTCCTGAACACTCAGATGGACGAAGCAGAACACCTTGTCCTGGTACAGTCCACTCTCCTCTTTAAAGATCTGCGTGAACACTCCTGAGTACAATGAGGCTGCTCTGATATCGATGCCACACTCTGTCAGGTCTGATTCATAGAAGATCAGGTTGCCTTTCTGCAGCTGCTCAAAAGCCAGTTTTCCCAGAGACTTAATCATCTTCCTGCTCTCTGGACTCCAGTGTGGATCTGTCTCAGCTCCTCCATCATACTTAATGTTCTTCACTTTGGACTGGACCACCAGGAAGTGGATGTACATCCCAGTCAGGGTCTTGGGCCGCTCTCCTCCCTCTCTGGTCTTCAACACGTCCTCCAGAACTGTAGCAGTGATCCAGCAGAAGACTGGGATGTGGCACATGATGTGGAGGCTTCGTGATGTCTTGATATGGGAGATGATTCTGTTGGCCTGTTCCTCATCTCTGAATCTCTTCCTGAAGTACTCCTCCTTCTGTTGGTCAGTGAACCCTCTGACCTCTGTCACCATGTCAACACACCCAGGAGGGATCTGATTGGCTGCTGCAGGTCGTGTGGTTATCCAGAGGCGAGCAGAGGGAAGCAGTTTCCCCCTGATGAGGTTTGTCAGCAGCACATCCACTGAGGTGGACTGTGTAACATCAGTCACGATCTCAGTGTTGTGGAAGTCCAGAGGAAGTCGACACTCATCCAGACCGTCAAAGATGAAGACAACCGGGAACTCTTCAAACCTGCAGATTCCTGCTTCTTTGGTTTCACTAAAGAAGTGATGAACAAGTTCCACCAAGCTGAACTTTCTCT
The DNA here is from genome assembly GCA_023566125.1 of Zingel zingel. Taxonomy (NCBI): domain Eukaryota; kingdom Metazoa; phylum Chordata; class Actinopteri; order Perciformes; family Percidae; genus Zingel; species Zingel zingel. The sequence continues at coordinate 1,629,532 of CM042320.1, forward strand.
CTTTCAGCACATTCAGCTCTCTGAAGGTGAATGGAAATGTGAACTGGATGTCCTGGTTGGCTTTGTCTTCAGCCCAGTCCAGAGTGAACTTCTGTGTTAAGACTGTTTTCCCGATGCCAGCCACTCCCGTTGTCATCACTGTTCTGATTGGTTCATCTCTTCCAGGTGGGGTTTTAAAGATGTCTTCTTGTCTGATTGTTGTTTCTGGTCTCTCTGGTCTCCTGGATGCTGTTTCAATCTGTCTGACCTCATGTTCATCATTGACCTCTGCAGTCCCTTCCTTTGTGATGTAGATCTCTATGAACATCTGATTCAGAAGGGTTTGGTTTCCTGCTTTAGCAATCCCCTCAAACACACACTGGACCTTCTTGTTTAGTTTAGATTTGAGTTTACGTTGACAAACTCCTGCTGGACTTCCTGAATGAATACAGAACAAAACAGCTCATTAAGTAATTTTGTAAAGAAAACAGGAACATATTTGACCCATCTCTGGAGACATTAGTAAACGTCCCATTAGTCCAGCAAGTTATTCCTTTAGAGAAATCCTCTTACTGCTCTGCAGATCGTCAGCCAGCTCGTCCTGCTTCATTCTCCTCAGGAAGTCTAGTGTGATCTTCAGAAATGCCTCTCTGCTCCTCCTCTGGTCTTCATCCTCAGCCTTCCTCTGACTCTCTGAGCATTCTGGGTAATCTGGACTCAGAAGCCTCTGGATCTTCTTCAGCTCGTTCTTTACAAAAGTGCCGATGTTCTCCTCCAGCAGCTGGAACAGAAGATTATATGAATGACAAATCAAACTGAAATCATGGAAGCAAACATCAGATCCATGTTGGACAGACTGACAACCCACTGGTCTGAAAAGTGCAGCATGGAGATGATTGTGAACAGAATAGATGTAAAAGTGGTTGTTGTACATGTACAGACCATAAATATGGAGTCCAGGTGGGTTGGATCCTGCTGGGCAGACTGACCACTGGGAACCTCTGAGCTCTCCTGGTCCACTCTGTGGAGGAATCAGGAAGAATTAGCTCACATCATGTCTGTCCACACAGAGACAAGTGAATCAACAGAAAGACTAAGAAGTAAACAAAGGCTACAACATGGTTGGTCTAAAGGACTCCTGAAGCAGAAGACTGGTATCATGATGCCAGGAGGTCTGCAGCTTCTGTGGTCATGGAAGCAAACATATGTAAGTGGAAGAAGTTCGGGGAGTCAACGGTGAAAAACCTTCTGTTGGCCTCAAAACGTTTTTGGCAAACCATCAGCTGACTCAGGAGGGGGAAGCAGAGCTTAGACGGCCTGTTTGTAGTCGGGGAGAACTGCTGACATGGGCTGTGGATACTGTTGGATGGTGGTTCCCTTTTATTTGCTTCCCCTTATTGACTTATCAAAATAAAATACACCGTGCTCACGACGGAGTTGCTTCCCCTCTACTCCTCTGGATGGAAACAAACTGTTGTTGGTTTTGTGGTTGTATTCTAAGTAAATTTGCGAGGTCTCGTGGGTCCTCGTGACTTCAGCTGTCAGTCATGGCCGCAGCCGTGCCGCAATCCGGTTTGAAGGACGGCGGAGCACGGAGCCGACACGCAGTGGAGCCGGTCCGCAGACATACCGCAGTTGGTGGAAATCAGGAGTTAATGACGTCTGATCTGACATCCAACTGGCAACCCCACATCCAACATTTGGGAAGAATTTTTGCGTTTTGACCAATTTGGGTCAGGAGACTTGGTGGTCATGCACCCACTCACTGAAACTTGGACAGAAGTCTTGTCTTGGCAAATAGTGTCCTGACCCAGGTGACCCAAACACTTACCAAGGGTCACTGGTTCTCCAGGGGGGGGGGGGGGGGGGGGTGCAGATGAAGTTACCCTGGAAGGGGCACTCTGAGGAACATACATCCCAACCATCCCCCTGGTATTACTAGTTGGAGAAGGATATTTGGGAAGAATTTTTCCATTTGTGATTTTTAGCCTACCCTATGGCTATGGGAGATTTAAAATGCTTTTTGTAATGTGGCTAAAACACCAGATGATATTGGACCAAACCAGGTCCAATATTAAATTGAGATCTACAGTTGAAGACTGGTCTCACTGGACAGCTTTCAGATGTGAGCATATAAATATATGTGAAGAAGAAAGATGCTGAAAATAAATTTCAAAACTTCTCTGGATACAAAAAAGTTTAAACATGAATCAGTAATATTACAATATATACAGCGTACCTCTTCTCAGCAGACGGTTGCTCTCCTTTAAAGTTAATGAGGCGACGATGTGACCTGTCACTCTTAAAGGACACACAGCTGGGTCCAGGTTCAGGTCCAGGTCCAGGTTCAGGTCCAGGTTCAGGTCCAGGTTCAGGTCCAGGTTAAGGTCCAGGTCCAGGTCCAGGTCCAGGTTCAGGTTCAGGTCCAGGTTCAGGTCCAGGTTCAGGTTCAGGTTCAGGAGACTCTGGTCTCTTCTGGGTCCTGGTAGAAAAACACATTTATTGAGGGTCACATGTTCAGGTAAAGTCTAAAATATAGTATTAATATGAATATGTCTGTAGGCCTAATTATTAACAATTAAATGCCAATGTTTTGCTTTCTGTCCAAAACTCAATCAAAAATCTTTTGAAATCAGAAATTAAAAAAAATATAAATATATGTCTGAACAGAAAGATATTTGAGTGAGACAGGAAATTATTTTGCAAAAACATTCTCATTTCAGTCATCAACTTCCATAATTCCTTTCCACAAAAAAACACTTTATTTGAAGGAGTGTGCATGAGACTGACAAGACCCAAAACAACCCAGACGGGATGGAGTTACATCCAGTGAGACTCGTTGTTCACAACTCACCTCAATCTTCTTCTTAACATTTCAATTTCCCTTTCCATTGCTCTTCTCTCCTTCTGCCATTCAAGTCTCTCCATCAATCCTCTCTCCTCCATTTCAAGTAGCCTCTCCTCCTTTTCTGTTCTCCTCTCCTCCATTTCTGTTCTCCTCTCCTCCATTTCTGTTCTCCTCTCCTCCATTTCTATTCACCACTCGAGGTCAGGTCGCCTTCTTTTTTAAAGTAGCGGTGACTCTTCATGGACACACAGCTGGGTTCAGGTTCAGGTTCAGGTTCAGCAGGGTCTGGTCTCTGATGGGTCCTGTTAGAAAGAGAGGAAGACCACTTTTTAATCTCCAGAACCAGAAGCTGCTGGAGAAACTAGAAGCTATCAAGCAGGAAATAAAGTCTGAAGCTCTTCACTGAATGATTTCTGCTCTCTGCTCATCCTGCTCTGTCATTCATTATCTTTCTGGGAGAACAGGAACATTGGAAAGACTCCAGGACTAATGTCATCTTTCTGTCCTCTAATGGAGACAAGACTCCAGGACTAATGTCATCTTTCTGTCCTCTAAGGGAGACAAGACTCCAGGACTAATGTCATCTTCCTGTCCTCTAATGGAGACAAGACTCCAGGACTAATGTCATCTTTCTGTCCTCTAATGGAGACAAGACTCCAGGACTAATGTCATCTTTCTGTCCTCTAACGGAGACAAGACTCCAGGACTAATGTCATCTTTCTGTCCTCTAATGGAGACAAGACTCCAGGACTAATGTCATCTTTCTGTCCTCTAACGGAGACAAGACTCCAGGACTAATGTCATCTTTCTGTCCTCTAATGGAGACAAGACTCCAGGACTAATGTCACCTCTCTGTCCTCTAATGGAGACAAGACTCCAGGACTAATGTCATCCTTCTGTCCTCTAATGGAGACAAGACTCCAGGACTAATGTCATCCTTCTGTCCTCTAATGGAGACAAGACTCCAGGACTAATGCCATCTTTCTGTCCTCTAATGAAGACAAGACTCCAGGACTAATGTCATCTTTCTGTCCTCTAATGGAGACAAGACTCCAGGACTAATGTCATCTTTCTGTCCTCTAATGGAGACAAGACTCCAGGACTAATGTCATCTTTCTGTCCTCTAATGGAGACAAGACTCCAGGACTAATGTCATCCTTCTGTCCTCTAATGGAGACAAGACTCCAGGACTAATGTCATCCTTCTGTCCTCTAATGGAGACAAGACTCCAGGACTAATGTCATCTTTCTGTCCTCTAATGGAGACAAGACTCCATCTTTCTGTCCTCTAATGGAGACAAGACCCCATTGTGACAGTCAGTCTCATCTTCCTGTCCTGTGTATGGGATGTAAAAACAGGATTTAAAGTGAGTCTTTGAGGAGAAACTCTGTTTTATAAATCAAGTCTCCATTAGTCCGTCAAACTGTTTGAGTGTTAGTCGACTAAGAATATCTTGAATTAAAAGAGAGCAGATCTGGGCTCAGGTCCCTGATGTAAAAGCCTTCTTACTGCATTATATTCAATATATATTTGTTCTACTTCAAATAAATAAGGACGTTTGTAGGAGCCTAGATGCAGTCATTTATGTTTTGATAATTCACCATTCTCACCTTCTCTCTCTGGCTCTCTGCAGCATTTTAAAAGTAAATAGTTCAACTTCTACCGTGTGGTCCTGTGGATTATTTAATGTGGATTAAGACGAGGAGATTGAGAAGAGCGTCGAGCTACGGCTTCATTCTGTGGAAACCTACAACATTTTGTAACTTATATTTGTGCATACTAATATATCTGAATGCAGGAATTTAGACGTCAGAAGTTTGTTCTCGCCACTGTCGAAAAAAAACCAAATGACTGCTGAGAGTGGTCTACACCTGCTCTATTTGTAGAGTGTCCTGATTAGGATTGGACACTACTAATAACATGTTATTGAATTTGAACCCAAAGTTGCATCATAAAGAAGCCACAGTAGTTCCTGTTGGAGGGGGGCCAGCTCATAGTGGTGCAGTTCCATATTTGTTGGTCTAGTTAGAGAATAAAAGAGTCTTGTTGTCTCCACATCAGTCCTGTCAGTGAATACAACGGCCGACACTATAAGAAGTGAAGTAGAAACATTATATTTAACTTCACAGAGCCAGAAACTAACCCTGAAGAGACCAAAGACTAACGTGTTGTTAAAGAATCAAACAGCAACTTACAGTTTCTTCAAACAGTCCAAAATGTCGACGTAGAAGAACTCAGGTGAGTTGTTTCCTGATGAGTCACAGCCTCACCTGTCAGGTAGCAGGCAGGAAGAGCTGCAACAGGAGCAGCTTTTCACAATAAGAGCTTTGTGTCTTCTCTCTGTGTAACTGTGGTTGTTGTTGTCAGTGTGTGTTGGTTCTTCCTTTGTCCCATGAACGCAACACGAGGAACTTTCCACAAGTCGAGTTCCAACATGTTTAAAATGTGATGAACAAACTTTATCGTTAAACAGACTCAGTGACGCAGTGGAAGAAGTACTCCAAACTATGAATACTACACGGTGGAAGTACTCTGTCACACGTCCTGCTCTGTTACTAAATGTACTTGATGCAGAAGTAGCAGAGAGAGCTGATTCTCTGCAACATTACATCATGTTTTACTGCTGATTCATACGTTGTGTACATTACTATATGCTCGTAGCACTTTGAGATTGCTGTAATGTAAAGTGCAATACAAATAAAATGTAATATTATATGTAAACTGAATGTGCAGAGCAACATGCTCAGGGGCGGAGCTAGACTCTCAGTACAGTGGGGGTGGAGCTAGACTCTCAGTACAGTGGGGGCGGAGCTAGACTCTCAGTACAGTGGGGGCGGAGCTAGACTCTCAGTACAGTGGGGGTGGAGCTAGACTCTCAGGACAGTGGGGAAATTATCTGATGAATGCATATGTTATGATGTGTCACTTGTTGAGCTTTAGATATACAGTGAGGAAAATAAGTATTTGAACACCCTGCTATTTTGCAGGTTCTCCCACTTGGAAATCATGGAGGGGTCTGAAATTGTCATCGTAGGTGCATGTCCACTGTGAGAGACATAATCTAAAAAAAAAATCCATAAATCACAATGTATGATTTTTTAACTATTTATTTGTATGATACAGCTGCAAATAAGTATTTGAACACCTGAGAAAATCAATGTTAATATTTGGTACAGTAGCCTTTGTTTGCAATTCCAGAGGTCAAACGTTTCCTGTAGTTTTTCACCAGGTTTGCACACACTGCAGGAGGGAGTTTGGCCCACTCCTCCACACAGATCTTCTCTAGATCAGTCAGGTTTCTGGGCTGTCGCTGAGAAACACGGAGTTTGAGCTCCCTCCAAAGATTCTCTATTGGGTTTAGGTCTGGAGACTGGCTAGGCCACGCCAGAACCTTGATATGCTTCTTACAGAGCCACTCCTTGGTTATCCTGGCTGTGTGCTTCGGGTCATTGTCATGTTGGAAGACCCAGCCTCGACCCATCTTCAATGCTCTAACTGAGGGAAGGAGGTTGTTCCCCAAAATCTCGCAATACATGGCCCCGGTCATCCTCTCCTTAATACAGTGCAGTCGCCCTGTCCCATGTGCAGAAAAACCCCCCCAAAGCATGATGCTACCACCCCCATGCTTCACAGTAGGGATGGTGTTCTTGGGATGGTACTCATCATTCTTCTTCCTCCAAACACGGTTAGTGGAATTATGACCAAAAAGTTCTATTTTGGTCTCATCTGACCACATGACTTTCTCCCATGACTCCTCTGGATCATCCAAATGGTCATTGTCAAACTTAAGACGGGCCTTGACATGTGCTGGTTTAAGCAGGGGAACCTTCCGTGCCATGCATGATTTCAAACCATGACGTCTTAGTGTATTACCAACAGTAACCTTGGAAACGGTGGTCCCAGCTCTTTTCAGGTCATTGACCAGCTCCTCCCGTGTAGTCCTGGGCTGATTTCTCACCTTTCTTAGGATCATTGAGACCCCACGAGGTGAGATCTTGCATGGAGCCCCAGTCCGAGGGAGATTGACGGTCATGTTTAGCTTCTTCCATTTTCTAATGATTGCTCCAACAGTGGACCTTTTTTCACCAAGCTGCTTGGCAATTTCCCCGTAGCCCTTTCCAGCCTTGTGGAGGTGTACAATTTTGACTCTAGTGTCTTTGGACAGCTCTTTGGTCTTGGCCATGTTAGTAGTTGGATTCTTACTGATTGTATGGGGTGGACAGGTGTCTTTATGCAGCTAACGACCTCAAACAAGTGCATCTAATTTAGGATAATAAATGGAGTGGAGGTGGACATTTTAAAGGCAGACTAACAGGTCTTTGAGGGTCAGAATTCTAGCTGATAGACAGGTGTTCAAATACTTATTTGCAGCTGTATCATACAAATAAATAGTTAAAAAATCATACATTGTGATTTCTGGATTTTTGTTTTTAGATTATGTCTCTCACAGTGGACATGCACCTACGATGACAATTTCAGACCCCTCCATGATTTCCAAGTGGGAGAACTTGCAAAATAGCAGGGTGTTCAAATACTTATTTTCCTCACTGTATATAGTAAGCCTGTATGTCAATTAAAACACAAAGAAAAGCCAAATGTTTTGACAAGTTTGTATTGACGAACAAACAAAGAAAGCAGTTTGCCGGTCCAGTAAAACTGTTTCAGCACCACGGACAGCGACAGCTGATGGACAGCGACAGCTGATGGACAGCTGACGGACAGCTGACGGACAGCGACAGCTGACGGACAGCTGACGGACAGCGACAGCTGACGGACAGCTGACGGACAGCTGACGGACAGCTGACGGACAGCGACAGCTGACGGACAGCGACAGCTGACGGACAGCTGACGGACAGCTGACGGACAGCGACAGCGACAGCTGACGGACAGCGACAGCTGACGGACAGCTGACGGACAGCGACAGCTGACGGACAGCTGACGGACAGCTGACGGACAGCTGACGGACAGCTGACGGACAGCGACAGCTGACGGACAGCGATGGTGCTGAACCGGCCAAGAGAGCTCAATCAGTGCCACACTATATAATGACACGGCTCTATTATACTGTATATATTGAACACAAAGTTTGTTTACAACTCCATAGGGAGGCTACAGGTGCTACATGAACACTGGGATGAAAAAATGAGTAAAACTGATTTATAACATTGTGAGTGACTTATTCTAAAATATACATTCTTAGATGATTTTTGTTCTTACCATTTTGTTGTCTGCTTAACGATCCTCCAGAACAAATACATCTCACAAAACTATATCATGGTCCCTTATTACATCTTCATCCTCCTCTCCTTCATGGTCTGCCAACCACTCTGTCCTTGTCGATATGTGTGTCCCGCTCCACTCAGCCAGGTGAGACTCGACAGTCTGGCCTCATCCATGCACCAACGCAAATATGTCTTAATGAGCCGGCTGAAACTGATGGGAAGGCTTTTATAAATCCTGTGGAGAACGGTCAGGTGTGGGTAGGCTCTGTCCATGTCGTTGGTACGAGGAATGGCAGGACGGCGTCGGGGTGAGATCCGTGTTTAACTCCGAATACAATAAACGAAAAGAGTGAAACTCCTCCCCTGGCTCGGGCATGTCTTCTGAGTAGGAACGGGCCAGCTCAGCATTTCCTCCTCAGCATCAGGGGGCTCAAACCGCTTCGGGCAGAGTACTGGGAACAGTACAGAATGTAAAAATAATTGTAAAAATTGAAGCGGCGTCTGCTGTCCTCGATCTGGTCGTCCTCTGGTCCTCGTCAAAATGCCTTCTTCTCTTTTTCTCTTGTGAATCCTCTGCTCTGCTAACTCTGTGGCTGCGTGGCTTTCTCCGGCCAGACTTCTTGCTGTGTTCTCCATGCTGTCAGAGGCCTCCTCTGTGCCTAACTCTCTGATCTCAGCCACAGTTCTGTCAATAAGATCCACAGCAGTGTTGACCTCCAGTGGCTCTGTCTGAAGGTAATTCGACAGGATGTATGTCCTCTTCAACGAATCCTTCCAACATGAACATGAATTCAGATGTGCTGAGCTCTGCCAGCAGGCCGTCCGCTCCAGAGGCGCCCTGGGTGAGCTGTTGAGGTGGTGTTGATACGGTCCAGGGCTTTGAGAGGGTGGTCTAGACCAGTCATTCCCAAACTGTGGTCCGCGGACCACTAGTGGTCCGTGAGGGTACTGCAGGTGGTCCGTGGAAAAGCAAAATAAAATATAAAATAATAGTTTTTTAACCTTCATTTTACCAGGAAATTCCCATAAAAATTAAGAATATGTATATTGATATAACATTAAAAATTTGCCAAGTTATTGTGTGATTACTAAAATAGGCTAGTGGCGCTCGACCCTAACCCTAACCCTAAAATCGATAAAGGTTTTGAAATGTTGACTATATCCAAGTGTTCATATTACTCTATAGATGTAATACTCCATTGCTATGGAAATAAGCCCGTTGTTAAGATGAACCTGATTAAGTAAATGAATAAATGAAATATGTAGCAGCCAACGAGCCTGTTGGACTGATGAGATGACCAGTTCTAGTTCTAGTGCTAGTAGGCCTATTAATTAAGAGGAGCGGATTAATTCAGGTAGGACTGTGTGGAGACATATTTGATTAGTGTATTATGAGGTGGTCCGCGAAAATTCTTGATCACAAATAGTGATCCACACACAAAAAGTTTGAAAACCCCTGGTCTAGACCTCCTCTATCTGTAATTATAGAGCGAGGTCTAGACCTCCTCTATCTGTTAAGTGTCTTGAGATAACTCTTGTTATGATTTGATACTATAGATATAATTGAATTGAATTTAAAGCAGGATGTACTGCTGTGATTGGATCATGAATTTTGTGGCCAATTCTGATTGGTTTACTGAAAAGTGAACGCCTCTAAACAGCTGACTAGTTTTAGGAAGAGAGAGCGGTGATTGCAGTAATTAGAAGTCTTCCTGAAGGAATTCTTCATATCCCGGTGTAATCCCTTATCCTGCTTTTGTGCAATAGCCCTCAGATAATACTAATAATTAAAAAAATGAATGAATGAATGAATGAATGAATGAATGATCTTATATAGCGCTTTTCATGAACTCAAAGTCGCTTTACAGGGTATAGATAATAAAGACAAACAAACAAAACCAAACCAAACAAGATTCAGGCACAGATGAAAAGGGTAGGGGGGCGGGGGGCTAGGGATAGGCAGAGGTGAAGAGATGGGTCTTGAGGCGGGACTGGAAGATGGAGAGGGACTCTGAGGTGCGGATCTCTTGGGGGAGGGAGTTCCAGAGCCTGGGAGCTGCTCTGGAGAAGGCTCTGTCCCCAAAACTGTGGAGGTTGGACTTGTGGATGCAGAGGAGAGGAGACCAGCTGAGGTGGATCTGAGGGACCGTGAGGGTTGGTACGGGTAGAGGAGACCAGCTGAGGTGGATCTGAGGGACCGTGAGGGTTAGTACGGGGAGAGGAGACCAGCTGAGGTGGATCTGAGGGACCGTGAGGGTTGGTACGGGGAGAGGAGACCAGCTGAGGTGGATCTGAGGGACCGTGAGGGTTGGTACGGGGAGAGGAGACCAGCTGAGGTGGATCTGAGGGACCGTGAGGGTTGGTACGGGGAGAGGAGACCAGCTGAGGTGGATCTGAGGGACCGTGAGGGTTGGTACGGGGAGAGGAGACCAGCTGAGGTGGATCTGAGGGACCGTGAGGGTTGGTACGGGGAGAGGAGACCAGCTGAGGTGGATCAGAGGGGCCGTGAGGGTTGGTACGGGGAGAGGAGACCAGCTGAGGTGGATCTGAGGGACCGTGAGGGTTGGTACGGGGAGAGGAGACCAGCTGAGGTGGATCTGAGGGACCGTGAGGGTTGGTACGGGTAGAGGAGACCAGCTGAGGTGGATCTGAGGGACCGTGAGGGTTGGAACGGGTAGAGGAGACCAGCTGAGGTGGATCTGAGGGACCGTGAGGGTTGGTACGGGGAGAGGAGACCAGCTGAGGTGGATCTGAGGGACCGTGAGGGTTGGTACGGGGAGAGGAGACCAGCTGAGGTGGATCTGAGGGACCGTGAGGGTTGGTACGGGGAGAGGAGACCAGCTGAGGTGGATCTGAGGGACCGTGAGGGTTGGTACGGGGAGAGGAGACCAGCTGAGGTGGATCTGAGGGACCGTGAGGGTTGGTACGGGGAGAGGAGACCAGCTGAGGTGGATCTGAGGGACCGTGAGGGTTGGTACGGGGAGAGGAGACCAGCTGAGGTGGATCTGAGGGACCGTGAGGGTTGGTACGGGGAGAGGAGACCAGCTGAGGTGGATCTGAGGGACCGTGAGGGTTGGTACGGGTAGAGGAGACCAGCTGAGGTGGATCTGAGGGACCGTGAGGGTTAGTACGGGGAGAGGAGACCAGCTGAGGTGGATCTGAGGGACCGTGAGGGTTGGTACGGGGAGAGGAGACCAGCTGAGGTGGATCTGAGGGACCGTGAGGGTTGGTACGGGGAGAGGAGACCAGCTGAGGTGGATCTGAGGGACCGTGAGGGTTGGTACGGGGAGAGGAGACCAGCTGAGGTGGATCTGAGGGACCGTGAGGGTTAGTACGGGGAGAGGAGACCAGCTGAGGTGGATCTGAGGGACCGTGAGGGTTAGTACGGGGAGAGGAGACCAGCTGAGGTGGATCTGAGGGACCGTGAGGGTTGGTACGGGGAGAGGAGACCAGCTGAGGTGGATCTGAGGGACCGTGAGGGTTGGTACGGGGAGAGGAGACCAGCTGAGGTGGATCTGAGGGACCGTGAGGGTTGGTACGGGGAGAGGAGACCAGCTGAGGTGGATCTGAGGGACCGTGAGGGTTGGTACGGGGAGAGGAGACCAGCTGAGGTGGATCTGAGGGACCGTGAGGGTTGGTACGGGGAGAGGAGACCAGCTGAGGTGGATCTGAGGGACCGTGAGGGTTGGTACGGGGAGAGGAGGTCAGTGAGGTATGAGGGGGCCAGATGGTGGAGGGCTTTGTAGGTGAGGACCAGGATTTTGTAGGGGATCCGGTGGGAGATAGGAAGCCAGTGGAGTTGTTTTAGGACTGGAGTGATGTGGTGCCATGATTTGGAGCGGGTGATGAGGCGGGCGGCTGAGTTCTGGTCCAGCTGGAGTCGGTTGATGTTGGTAGAGCTGATGGCGAGGAGAAGTGAGATAGTTCTGTTTCTGTTTTGTGTGCAGACTCTAATATCATATTTAACATCATGTTGATAGAAGGATTCAAACCGGTACTCCTGACAGCGAGTGAGTCGAATTTCATAGAAACTTTCTGCAGATATTTGCCAATAAAAGACACAACAAAAACAATGACTCGGATCATTTTTTAAGGTTCTTTCTATCAGGAAACGCAGCATCAAACGGGACCTTCACTAACCGTGTGTGGACTAGTACCAGGCACTAGTTCTAGTTCTAGTTTAAAGGTGCTGTAGGGAGGACTGGGGAGATCCAGGACTTAGCAAAAGAATTTGAACATCAACAACTTCTCAGTCCCTCCCCCCTTTCTGCTAAAGGCCAAAACGGTCTCCTAAGCCTCTTCCCCAAAAAGGGAGAATGAATGCGTGTGATTGACACGCAGTTAGACACCCGCCCCCTTGCCCTGATTGGTGCATCGGAACAGTTACAGTGACTAAAAGTTACAATGATATAAACTGAATTAAAACAAAATATTTACAAGACATGTTGTATTGTTGCTTGTATCACCTGATTATAAACAAGCACACAGACACACACACACACACACACACACACACACACAGACACACACACACACACACACGCACAGACACACACACACACACACGCACAGACACACACACACAGACACACACAGACACACACACACAGACACACACACACAGACACACACACACACAGACACAGACACACACACACGCACACACACACACACACACGCACAGACACACACACACAGACACACACACACACACACACAAGCACACACACACACACGCACAGACACACGCACACACACACACACACACACACACAGACACACACAGACACACACACACAGGCACACGCATAGACACACACACACACACACACACACACACACACAGACACACACACACACACACACACACACACACACACACACAGACACACACACACACACACACACACACACACAGACACAGACAGACACACACACACACACACACACACACACACACACACACACACACACAGACAGACACACACACACACACACACACACACACACACACACAAACACACACAGACACACACACACACCAGAAATATAAATAACGACGTAAAGTACAGATAAGTTCAAATTCTACTTATATTACAAGACTGACTTTTGTTGTGTTCTCCGTCTCTCATATTCAGTTCACATCTCTGTTCCACCTTTTTATACAGTTTGTATTGTTCAATAAACATAAAACTGAAATTGAAACTTTTAAATTGAAATTTCGGTACTTTCTTTTGTGTTGCGCCGGAATTCCCCGCTCTTATTTTGAAGTCCACTTCCGGTTGTGAATCCAACAGCAGCGAGTTCTCTCACCGCAGTCGAATCGTCCGTCAACAAACCGAAAAAAGGACGTCAACATTTAGGTAAAGCGAACATATATCACGTGTATAATGTTGATATCATTGGTAGCTGTAAAGTTTAATTGATTTTTACATCGATTTATTGTCGTGTTTGTGTATTTGTAGCTACTTTGGTTAGCTCTGTATGCTAACTCAGCTAACAAATGCGCTCACAAAAACGCTCATTTTAGATTAGTCTTCAAGTTGTCTTCTCCTTTAAGCTCATTGTCCTTTTATAAGTATGATCTCTAGAAACTGTAACGTTATCTTAATAATTCGGCGCTATGTTTGTGTCGTTAACCTTTTTCTTTCTAATCCTGCTTGGTGCTTTTGTCTGTGCTTAAATGCTAATGTGCGTCTATCGTTATGCACTTTTACCTGTGTCTATATATGCTATTTTTGTTATGTATTTCTCATACCATCAACCCGCCAGCTGTCATGGTGTGGTTGTGTCATTTAATTCGTCTGTGCTCATTATGCTCATGTGTTCTTGTTTTATGGGTATGTTTTTGTAGATTATTTCCTGTTTACTTGTCAACCTGCTGGGAACTGCAGATGAAAATGAACCTGCATGGCTAAATCTGACACATGTACATGTTGGACCATGTGCTCATGTTGATAATGTGCTTTGTCCCTCTTTATTTAAATAAAGAAAAAGATAAAAATATTTATTTTACCAGTGTCCGCTCACAAAAACGCGCATTTTATTTTATTCTCTGTGTAGTCTTCTCTTTCGAGCTCATTGTCCCTGTATTATTATAATTTGTAGAAACTGTAACGTTATGTTAATAATTCGGCGCTATGTTTGTGTCGTTAACTTCTTCTCTAATTTCTTTATTTCTCAGGTGAATTGTCATCAGCACCCGGATGACATGAGTCCGGTTTTGAGGCGTTTCTAGAGTCGGGAGCCAGGTGTTTTAACAGTGCAGGAGGCGGCCATGGAGAAGCCGTTTCCAGGCAGTCCGTGTTCGTCTGAGCCGGAGAGTCCTGGAGGTCTGAACCGAGGCTGCCTCCTCGACCCCGCCGACAACATCTACCATGATCTCTCCGTCATCGTCCCAGAAACACCCAGGTAACATGGCTGCTTGTCTCAATGTGTGCTACATTCATATAAAAATTAGGGATGCACCGAATCCAGATGTTTGTGGTTGGGCTGAATCCTGAATGTAGCATGTAGCTGGACTTGAACGGCCTTCTTTTGACTGAAAGTGCTGCCAAACATCACTTTTTCTGCTCACCAGTTCCATTTCCACTTCCTCACAGCCGGCTGCATTGAACGCTCCACCTACGTTAACACCTTCCCGTAATCAACGGCGCCGTCATTACGGCGACCAGCGTAGCGTGGAGTGCAAGCGTAGGGTTCAACAGAAACCCAACCCGTCAAAAAGCCCAATATTCAGCCCAATCAGAAGCTGAATCCTGGATTCAGTGCATTCATGATTAAAATCATGTAATTGTGAGTTATTAATACAGAGAACTCTGTAGTTCAGGGGACTTTATTTGTACGTATAGCAGGTAGATTTGTTCTGCAGCAAGATGATAGGTGTTTGGTGTTTTAAGCCCCCAACGTCGTCTTCCAGGCAGCGCTGCCTGGAAGACACTAGGATTAGGCAATGGTTAGGGTTAAGGCCCTGACACCGACCAGACGCCGACCGTCGGCAGTAAAGCCAGTGGGACTGATCAGCCTCCCCGAGTCGGTCCAAAAAGTTCCTCAGAACGTAATACGTCTCCATAACAGCAGGCGGCGCTAATCTGGATTGTCGCCCAAAAATGAAAACCGGCAGCTGATTGGACGAACGCGTCACCTGGGTCTGGTTTCTCCCCGACCGTCACGGCGACTCGTTCAGAATCCGATCTCATATTGTCCTAAAATAGTTCACCGTAACGTGTTCCTGAGAACATGTTAAGAGAGGAATAGGCCGTGCAGTCGCTGAATCTGTCTTCATTTCAGATCAACAAAGGTCAGGTTAACAGATCTTCATCAGATTTTGAGAGGCTCTAGTCACGCTCATCCCGCTCCCCGTTTCCTGGTTAGCTCTCCACCAATCAGATGGCTCATTTGAGTCCGACTGCCAGCAGGGCCCGCCCTCCGACCCAGCAAGTCAGGTCGGCCAAAATGAAGGCCGACGGCCCCTCGGACGGACGACGGCACGGAACACACCGACCAGACTCGAGTCACCGACCTCGCCAGACGGCCCGTTATCGGCTCGGTGCGTCCGGGCCCTTAGGTGCCTTGAAGTCAACGTTGGGGGCTTAATACCCCATCGAGCAAGATGACATCCATCATAGGGGTGTTGGCATGAATGTCGCCTTTTGGCTCCAGAAACGCGACCGTTAACAGCGGTCGGATTTCATTTGTTGACATCTGTTTCTGTTTGTGTTCACCAGCCCGCAGCTCGGCAAGCGGAGGAGACGCCGTCTCATCGCAGAGGAACGCTTGCGTCCGGTAAGTCACCGCACCGAGACTCGGCTCGGTCTTTACGTGTTCTCCCCGTCGCCAGGCCCGTGGCGTCCTAGGGTTGGGCATCGTTTTGATTTTACCAACCCCAGTTCTTCGTTTCGGTTCCTGGTTCTTTGAAACGAATCGGAAGAACAGATAGAAGACGTGACATCATGACTTCACGTAAACGTACACGCCCACTTCCATACTACTCGCTACGGCGTCGATTCACACGCAATCGCGAGGTGATGTAGGTCAACGGAGGCCAAACGGCGTTGACAGACACGCTACAAAGCGAGTATGCGTCTTGATAACACGCCAATAATGGCGTAGGAATTGTGCGTCCTGACGTTGACCTCTGTCGCCGTCTTTGCGTCCTGACGTTGACCTCTGTCGCCATCTTTGCGTCCTGACGTTGACCTCTGTCGCCATCTTTGCGTCCTGACGTTGACCTCTGTCGCCATCTTTGCGTCCTGACGTTGACCTCTGTCGCCGTCTTTGCGTCCTGACGTTGACCTCTGTCGCCATCTTTGCGTCCTGACGTTGACCTCTGTCGCCATCTTTGCGTCCTGACGTTGACCTCTGTCGCCATCTTTGCGTCCTGACGTTGACCTCTGTCGCCATCTTTGCGTCCTGACGTTGACCTCTGTCGCCATCTTCCTGACGTTGACCTCTGTCGCCATCTTTGCGTCCTGACGTTGACCTCTGTCGCCGTCTTTGCGTCCTGACGTTGACCTCTGTCGCCGTCTTTGCGTCCTGACGTTGACCTCTGTCGCCGTCTTTGCGTCCTGACGTTGACCTCTGTCGCCGTCTTTGCGTCCTGACGTTGACCTCTGTCGCCATCTGTGCGTCCTGACGTTGACCTCTGTCGCCGTCTTTGCGTCGTGACGTTGACCTCTGTCGCCATCTTTGCGTCCTGACGTTGACCTCTGTCGCCATCTTCCTGACGTTGACCTCTGTCGCCATCTTTGCGTCCTGACGTTGACCTCTGTCGCCGTCTGTGCGTCCTGACGTTGACCTCTGTCTTTCTGTCGTCAGGCGGCCGCCGCTGGGTCTCCAGGGCGACCACATAAGTCCAAACGCAGATGCCTGGCTGCAGCGATGGGGGAGCAGGGCTTTGTTCCAGCTTCATCTCTCCGAGCTTTTCATCTGGGCCCCTGGCTGGAAGCCCCGCGGCCGACCGCGTCCTGCTCTTCCTCCTCCTCCTCCTCCTCCTCCTCCTACCTTACCCCAGTATCAGAGGAGGAAGTGGAGGGAGAAGCCAGTCCTGCCCGTCTCAGCCGGAGGTTGAAGCAAAGTCTGACGCCAGCGGCGGCTTTAGCAGCGGCTTTAGCTTTGCCAGCGCCGACGGCGTCCGCCTCGGCCGAGTCCCTGTCCTTCCTGACCGCGGAGGAGAGGAGATGGCTGAACGGCGAGCAGGGAGACGCCTCAACAGGTGAGGAATAATATTAATAATATATTATAATTATACTTTATTAATCCTGCAAGAGAAATTACAATGTTTTCACTCCGAATTACACACACACGCTCAGTACCTATACGCACTAATGGCGCTCTGACTCAACCGTGTTCTGAGTGTTGGCGTTGCATAGTCTGTCCACCAGAGGACGCTCTAACACACACACACACACACACACACACACACACACACACACACACACACACACACACACACACACACGTTTGTTCCACTATCTTTGTGGGGACCTGTATTCCCTAGCCCCTTACCCTAACCTTAACCATGAGGGTTCAGTGTAGAGGTCGACCGATTTAATTGGCCAATATCTCAGCCTATCAAGCCGATTAATAGGCAGGCGCATCTGCGGGCAGCCTAGTGTTAAAAACATGAATAGGCGACATTTTTTACAGCGCACCCAGACCAGCTGCCTCCAGCCCCGTTGTTTACCTTTTTCTTCTTCTTCTAGTCTGTAGAAAGAGCAACGTCGGTAGCATTTGCTCATTAGCGCCACCTCTGTGCAGGAGATGACTGCAGCTAGTGTCGCGAGGACCAGCGCGGGTATAAACAGTCACGGCGATCCCATGACGTCACATTTGTACGCGCCACCTTGGGTGCGTCCAGTATAATTCTCGCTTAACCGATTAAACGTTGCAGCTCTGCTCTCCAGCTACCAGCCCACCACCATAATTTGGTCCGCATGGGGACTTGAACCAGCCTCACTCCCTACCGACTGAGCTACTGCCACCCCGCGATGACACGTAACATGACTTCCCTCAGAAATTCATGCTCCTTCTTTTTGGAGTTGTTATGAATAATTCTAGGTTATATCGTCACACTCTCTCTCTGGTAAAACAGGTAATGCATGTCTTTGTATGTGGTGTTGAAAAGTCTCAAGGGGGGGCTGTCTTTGAACAAACTAAGTTCCAGCCAATCACAGACAAGATGGTTGGGGGAGAGGGTGGGCGTTGTCTTTGTCGGTGATTGGCTGGAACGTGGTGTGTTGTATTTCGGTGCCCAGCCTGTGCCCCTAGTGTTTGACGTGTCCGACCCCTGTGGTGTCTCCAGAGACCGGGCTTTTTCACGGTGTGTTCAGGGACCAGGCAGCTAGCGGATCAAGGAGAGATGACTACCATGCAGGAACTCATAGTGCTCCTTTAATCACAGTTCAGACCAAAGACTCGCAACGAAACCAAACTGTTGGAGAACGTTGTGGCTGAAGTTGCCGCGATCCGAACCGGCCAGCTGATGGCGTCGCAAAGAGAGAATTCTGTCTGAAACTTTCTGTATTTAATCAGTACTTTGTCCCTAAATGGGGAGTTGAAAGACAGCTCCGTCCCTTTGGTCCTGATCATTCGCTTCTGCGTCTGCAGTGGGGGAGATCGTCATCGTTGACGAGGAGGAGGAGGCCACGGTCCGCTCCGCTCAGGAGGAGGAAGACGAGGCGTTCGCTCGGAGCCTGCAGGTCAGAGTCCTTCACCTGAGATATAAAGCCCTCACCTGTAGTCAGAGGCCTTCACCTGAGATATAAAGCCCTCACCTGTAGTCAGAGTCCTTCACCTGAGATATAAAGCCCTCACCTGTAGTCAGTCCTTCACCTGAGATATAAAGCCCTCACCTGTAGTCAGAGGCCTTCACCTGAGATATAAAGCCCTCACCTGTAGTCAGAGGCCTTCACCTGAGATATAAAGCCCTCACCTGTAGTCAGAGGCCTTCACCTGAGATATAAAGCCCTCACCTGTAGTCAGAGGCCTTCACCTGAGATATAAAGCCTTCACCTGTAGTCAGAGGCCTTCACCTGAGATATAAAGCCTTCACCTGTAGTCAGAGGCCTTCACCTGAGATATAAAGCCCTCACCTGTAGTCAGAGTCCTTCACCTGAGATATAAAGCCCTCACCTGTAGTCAGAGGCCTTCACCTGAGATATAAAGCCCTCACCTGTGCAACGTATACAGGTGTTCACGGTGCTCTGTTTGCTCACACAGGCCCAGTTTGACCGGGAGGAGTCACACAGCCAACCGCATCAGCAGCTTCATCATCCTCATCTTCATCATCTTCATCATCTTCATCAGCAGCAGAGCCACCACGCGGTGAGACACACACTTCATCTAATGTCTGATGCACCTTAATCTTATTATTATTATTATTATTATTATTATTATTGGACACTTCTATGTTTTAGTCCCTTTTTTTGGACATTTTTTTGGGCATTTTAGGCCTTTATTGTGATAGGACAGCTTAAGAAATGAAAGGTGAGAGAGAGGGGGGGATGACATGCAGCAAGGCCGCAGGTCGGAGTCGAACCTGCGGCCGCTGCGTCAAGGAGTAAACCTCTATATATGGGCGTCCTCTCTACCAACTGAGCTACCCGGGCGCCCTTTGGACACTTCTGTGTTTGTGTCCCTTTTTCTTTAGACAAAAACGTCAGGAAAAAATGTCCAAAAAAGGGACAATAACATTGAAATATCTTTCTTTTTGACACTTTTTCTGACGTTTGTGTAACTCTTTTTGGACCCTTACTTTTCGGTGACCCCTCACCTCATCCCGTAACGAGTCCCGTGTGTATCTAACGTCTGATGCATGTTATTATTGCATTAAGACGTGTGTCAGATCATCAGAATGCTGTAATAAGTGCAGCTAGTGGCTTGTTTCCTCTGCAGTATTACCCCTACATGGAGCCCAGCTGGATGCCTCGTCTACTGGCGGCCGTTTCTCCTCTGGTCGCCTTTGAAGACGGTAAGACCAGAAACGCACACAGGAGCTTTTTCACCGACTGTTTTCGATTGTATTTATATAATAATTATAGAGCCAGACTGATATATCGGCGGGCCGATATTAGGCATTATTCAAACTATCGGTATCTGCATTTATAACGGCCGATACATGAATATTTAAAAAATAAAATAAAAAT
>CM042320.1:1654726-1657226 GCA_023566125.1 Zingel zingel
CTCGCCCCCCCACAACCCCTCTGACGCCAGTACTCCTCTCCCGGGCGCGAGGCTCTACCAGTATTCCTGTCTCTCTCTCGGTAGTTTGTAGTTTTAAAGGACATCTGTTTTTATAACTTTTTATTTAAATTGTTTTATGTCAAAACTGAATCGACTCAAAAGAAAATAATAAAGCCTTCAAAACCTCCTGCTGATGTTGTTTTGTCTCCAGAGGACGAACTTACGTCTGTTTAAATGTCCCATGACATGGTGCTCTTTGGATGCTTTTATATAGGCCTTAGTGGTCCCTAATACTGTATCTGAAGTCTCTTTATATAGGCCTTAGTGGTCCCTAATACTGTATCTGAAGTCTCTTTATATAGACCTTAGTGGTCCCCTAATACTGTATCTGAAGTCTCTTTATATAGACCTTAGTGGTCCCCTAATACTGTATCTGAAGTCTCTTTATATAGACCTTAGTGGTCCCCTAATACTGTATCTGAAGTCTCTTTATATAGACCTTAGTGGTCCCCTAATACTGTATCTGAAGTCTCTTTATATAGACCTTAGTGGTCCCCTAATACTGTATCTGAAGTCTCTTTATATAGGCCTTAGTGGTCCCCTAATACTGTATCTGAAGTCTCTTTATATAGACCTTAGTGGTCCCCTAATACTGGATCTGAAGTCTCTTTTATATAGACCTTAGTGGTCCCCTAATACTGTATCTGAAGTCTCTTTATATAGACCTTAGTGGTCCCCTAATACTGTATCTGAAGTCTCTTTATATAGACCTTAGTGGTCCCCTAATACTGTATCTGAAGTCTCTTTATATAGACCTTAGTGGTCCCCTAATACTGTATCTGAAGTCTCTTTATATAGACCTTAGTGGTCCCTAATACTGTATCTGAAGTCTCTTTATATAGGCCTTAGTGGTCCCCTAATACTGTATCTGAAGTCTCTTTATATAGACCTTAGTGGTCCCCTAATACTGGATCTGAAGTCTCTTTTATATAGACCTTAGTGGTCCCTAATACTGTATCTGAAGTCTCTTTTATATAGACCTTAGTGGTCCCCTAATACTGTATCTGAAGTCTCTTTTATATAGACCTTAGTGGTCCCCTAATACTGTATCTGAAGTCTCTTTATATAGACCTTAGTGGTCCCCTAATACTGTATCTGAAGTCTCTTTATATAGACCTTAGTGGTCCCCTAATACTGTATCTGAAGTCTCTTTATATAGACCTTAGTGGTCCCCTAATACTGTATCTGAAGTCTCTTTATATAGACCTTAGTGGTCCCTAATACTGTATCTGAAGTCTCTTTATATAGACCTTAGTGGTCCCTAATACTGTATCTGAAGTCTCTTTATATAGACCTTAGTGGTCCCCTAATACTGTATCTGAAGTATCTTTCCCTAAATTCAGCCACTAGAGCCAGTCCCACAATGAGCTTTCCTTAGGATGAGCCATTTCTGTGTCTGTAGCTTTAAATGCTGTTGAGGAGGAGAGGGGGGGGGGCAAGGTGGGGGGGTGGCCTTGACCAACTGCCACTTTGCTCGTTTGAAAGCCATGATGTCTCTCTCTCTCTCTCATGGGGGGGCCAAATTCTCTGGGCGGGCAAAGCAGAGAAAGGGGAGGTAACCTTTCCCCTTATGACGTCATAAAGGGAAGATTCCTGATTGCTCCATCTGAGCTTTCATTTTCTCAAAGGCAGAGCAGGATACCCAGGGCTCGGTTTACACCTATCACCATTTCTAGCCACTGGGGGGCCAGAGGCAGGCTGGGGGAACGCACATTAATGTTAAAAAACCTCATAAAGAGACATTTCCTATTACGTGCAGAGGGAATTTGAAAGACAACCGTTGATCCCGCCCCTCGGATTGAGCCCAGCCAATCAGACGTGCAGGTCAGGGTAATAAATGACATCATCGTCAGATCATGTGATTTGAATGTGCTGTTAACCTAACAACAGGTAAGTTAGCGCTTTTGTTTTTTTCAACATTTCTTTTTTACCCTTTTGCCGCTTTCAACGGTTTCTTTTTTCCGTCCCATATTTTTAGGATTTTTTTGGTGTTTTTTTTTTTAACATTTGCCGCTTTTTAAATTTTTTTTTTTTTATTTATTCTTAAAAAAGGGTTTTTATTTTTTATTTTTCCAAACATTTTAGTCACTTTTTCCAACGTTCTTCCATCAGTTTTGTCAAATTGTTATCAGTACTACAAAATTGAATAAAACGCCCAAATTCAATGAAAGTCGTGAACTGATCATTTATTTAACGTGTGTACAGCGTTGTAGGGAACCATCCACATTACTTATTTTGACAATTTTGTTGAACAAAACCCAAATTTCTGATATAGAAACTTGAAAATGGGTCAATTAGACCCGAGGAAACAGGACGGTTAAGGAACCGGCATCGGTTCCGCCGTGGAAGGCTCTTGAACGCCACCCGGCCCTGAGGGAAAAACTTTTTTGTATGTTTTAACTAGGGCTGTCAAACGATTAATCTTTTAATCGCGATTAAT
>CM042320.1:1662226-1664726 GCA_023566125.1 Zingel zingel
GCAGGGGGGCCAAATTTGGGACACACCACCAGATCATAATGTTGCTCTCTCCTAGAGGCTTCACAGGAGAACCGACCTGAGTGATTTAACATTAGAGATGAGAATACCAGCGAGTAGGTTTGGTCTACTGAAGGAACAGTCTGGTTGTGTAGTTCTGGGCCAGAGATCCCTTTATACCAACGTGGCGGCTGTTCATCAGTGGAGTCAGTGATAGTGCACGGCAACACAGCGGTCTCTCCAACTGAGCCGTAGATCAGCTCATCCTGTAAACTCAACTCTACAGGGTAACTGCTAACACACTGCTGTTGGTCCATCACCAGACAGTTGTACTCTGTAAAGTCTGTTAATGTGGCGTTGGAAACACGAAGAGCTGATGTGTCTGCAACCACTTGGTATCTTCCTCTAACATTGTCCATCACTGATGTCGTATTGTCCCCAAAAACTCTGCTCCATGTTTCTTTCTCATATCTAGAGTCCTGTTTGAGCCACTGGATATCCAGATTATCAGCTGGTCCCTCACATGGCAGGTCCACTGTTCCTCGAAGTCTCACATACATATGTCTCCAATCTATTGAAGTACAAACAGTAATAGTGAAGTTGTTTTCATGCGTCACAATGCCCTCAGTCCAACACTCCTCTCGGTACGGGCCGGAGTCTGAATGGGTCAGGTTGAGGATGGTGTAAGAAGAAGTATTCACCGTGTTGACAAGTCGTTGTCTCAAGTGTTCAGGTCCTGAGGAGCTGTTGGACCAGAGGTCAGAGGTGTTCCACAGGACCAGCTTCTCCTCACCAACAGATCTGGAGATCAGGCAGGAGTTGGGGTTCTCGGGGAGGTTGAAGGTGTAAGAGGACCATTCCCATCGGATGATGATCCGTTCTTGTGCGTGGATGTTGTTGATGAGAGCAAACAGCAGGAAGGAGAGCTCTGTGACTGCAGCCATTCTGCTCTGAGGTCAACAACCACTGACACCACTCAGCTCATATACGCTCTACACCAACCCTCCTCAGCAGCTGATCTCTATCTGCTCATCTACGCTCTACACCAACCCTCCTCAGCAGCTGATCTCTATCTGTTACCAACATGACTTCTTTATCTCAGCATCAGAGGAAACTTTACAGCATCAGGTCTCTATCCAGTAATCAACGTCCTTTACACGAGTCTAAACCACAGAGGCTGACGTGTCTTCATACCTTATTCAGAGACGAGAGGAAACATCAGAGATAAGAGAGAGCGGGGGCAGGGGGGGGTTTCCGTGTGTGAATTTGTATGTGTGCATGTCTTTACGTTGTACTTTTAAATGCACACGACAATACACTTGAACTTATTATGGTCTGTTTCTGCCTGTTTAGGTATTAGAGTTTCCTAAACGACTCATTAAAGGAGCGCTCTAGATTTAGGGGGACTGGGCCGGAGCGAGACCAACTCCAACGTTCCCGTAACGTTCATTTTTACATTCCCTAACTTTAAAAAAACTTTAACAACCATGGTATCAACAATTTTTTAAATATATATAATAATCTAAATCAGTTGTATTGGCCATATAGACACATACTGTACAATAGAGACAACAATATACATATAGACACATACTGTACAATAGAGACAACAATATACATATAGACATACTGTACAATAGAGACAACAATATACATATAGACATACTGTACAATAGAGACAACAATATACATACAGGCATATCGTATACAAAAAATACAACTATGCAAATTACAAAAAAAATATACAGATACAGTGCCTTGTGAAAGTATTCGGCCCCCTTGAACTTTTCGACCTTTTGCCACATTTCAGGCTTCAAACATAAAGATATAAAACTGTAATTTTTTGTGAAGAATCAACAACAAGTGGGACACAATCATGAAGTGGAACGAAATATATTGGATATTTCAAACTGTTTTAACAGATAAAAAACTGAAAAATTGGGCGTGCAAAATGATTCAGCCCCTTTACTTTCAGTGCAGCAAACTCTCTCCAGAAGTTCAGTGAGGATCTCTGAATGATCCAATGTTGACCTAAATGACTAATGATGAACAATAGAATCCACCTGTGTGTAATCAAGTCTCCGTATAAATGCACCTGCTCTGTGATAGTCTCAGAGGTCCGTTTAAAGAGCAGAGAGCATCATGAAGAACAAGGAACACACCAGGCAGGTCCCAGATACTGTTGTGGAGAAGTTTAAAGCCGGATTTGGATACAAAAAGATTTCCCAAGCTTTAAACATCCCAAGGAGCACTGTGCAAGCGATAATATTGAAATGGAAGGAGTATCAGACCACTGCAAATCTACGAAGACCCGGCCGTCCCTCTAAACTTTCAGCTCATACAAGGAGAAGACTGATCAGAGATGCAGCCAAGAGGCCCATGATCACTCTGGATGAACTGCAGAGATCTACAGCTGAGGTGGGAGACTCTGTCCATAGGACAACAATCAGTCGTATACTGCACAAATCTGGCCTTTATGGAAGAGTGGCAAGAAGAAAGCCAT
>CM042320.1:1669726-1674726 GCA_023566125.1 Zingel zingel
ACTCTGAATATATACACTCACTAACTGGGTATTAATACTCTGAATATATACTCACTAACTGGGTATTAATACTCTGAATATATACTCACTAACTGGGTATTAATACTCTGAATATATACTCATTAACTGGGTATTACTACTCTGAATATATACTCACTAACTGGGTATTAATACTCTGAATATATACTCACTAACTGGGTATTATTACTCAGTACATATACTCACTAACTGGGTATTATTACTCAGTACATATACTCACTAACTGGGTATTAATACTCAGTACATATACTCACTAACTGGGTATTAATACTCAGTACAATATACTCACTAACTGGGTATTAATACTCTGAATATATACTCACTAACTGGGTATTAATACTCTGAATATATACTCACTAACTGGGTATTAATACTCTGAATATATACTCACTAACTGGGTATTAATAATCAGTACATATACTCACTAACTGGGTATTAATACTCAGTACATATACTCACTAACTGGGTATTACTACTCAGTACAATATACTCACTAACTGGGTATTAATACTCTGAATATATACTCACTAACTGGGTATTAATACTCTGAATATATACTCACTAACTGGGTATTAATACTCAGTACATATACTCACTAACTGGGTATTAATACTCTGAATATATACTCACTAACTGGGTATTAATACTCTGAATATATACTCATTAACTGGGTATTACTACTCTGAATATATACTCACTAACTGGGTATTAATACTCTGAATATATACTCACTAACTGGGTATTAATACTCAGTACATATACTCACTAACTGGGTATTAATACTCTGAATATATACTCACTAACTGGGTATTATTACTCAGTACATATACTCACTAACTGGGTATTAATACTCAGTACATATACTCACTAACTGGGTATTAATACTCAGTACAATATACTCACTAACTGGGTATTAATACTCTGAATATATACTCACTAACTGGGTATTAATACTCTGAATATATACTCACTAACTGGGTATTAATACTCTGAATATATACTCACTAACTGGGTATTAATACTCAGTACATATACTCACTAACTGGGTATTAATACTCAGTACATATACTCACTAACTGGGTATTAATACTCAGTACAATATACTCACTAACTGGGTATTAATACTCTGAATATATACTCACTAACTGGGTATTAATACTCTGAATATATACTCACTAACTGGGTATTAATACTCAGTACATATACTCACTAACTGGGTATTAATACTCAGTATATATACTCACTAACTGGGTATTAATACTCAGTACATATACTCACTAACTGGGTATTAATACTCTGAATATATACTCACTAACTGGGTATTAATACTCTGAATATATACTCACTAACTGGGTATTAATACTCAGTACATATACTCATTAACTGGGTATTAATACTCTGAATATATACTCACTAACTGGGTATTAATACTCTGAATATATACTCACTAACTGGGTATTAATACTCTGAATATATACTCACTAACTGGGTATTAATACTCTGAATATATACTCACTAACTGGGTATTAATACTCTGAATATATACTCACTAACTGGGTATTACTACTCAGTACATATTCTCACTAACTGGGTATTAATACTCAGTACATATACTCACTAACTGGGTATTACTACTCAGTACAATATACTCACTAACTGGGTATTAATACTCTGAATATATACTCACTAACTGGGTATTAATACTCTGAATATATACTCACTAACTGGGTATTAATACTCAGTACAGAGTACACTCTCTCTCTCTGATTTTAAGGCTCTACGTTAACAACAAACTAATCTAACAACTCGTTAACAGTTTTACTTTGAAACGATGAAACGAATTACTTATAAAAACACACTTTAGTCTCTGTGATGAGTTAACAGTTAATATTCAGAGAGAAGATGTCTCTGTGTGAGTTAATAGTTAATATTCAGAGAGAAGCTGTCTCTGTGATGAGTTAATAGTTAATATTCAGAGAGAAGATGTCTCTGTGATTAGTTAACAGTTAATATTCAGAGAGAAGCTGTCTCTGTGATGAGTTAATAGTTAATATTCAGAGAGAAGATGTCTCTGTGATTAGTTAATAGTTAATATTCAGAGAGAAGCTGTCTCTGTACCTGTTGACCTCTGCAGCTGCCTGAAGCTCCTCCGGAACAAACAACCCGCTGAGTTAGCTAACGGCTAACAACACGTCATAGAAGACGTAAGCTAACGGCTAACAACACGTAAGCTAACGGCTAACAACACGTCATAGAAGACGTAAGCTAATGGCTAACAACACGTAAGCTAACGGCTAACCACCGCCGACAACCGCACGTAAGCTAACGGCTAACAACACGTCATAGAATACGTAAGCTAATGGCTAACAACATGTAAGCTAACGGCTAACAACACGTAAACTAACGGCTAACAAGACGTAAGCTAACGGCTAACAACCGCTGACAACCGCACGTAAGCTAACGGCTAACAAGACGTAAGCTAACGGCTAAAACACGTAAGCTAACGGCTAACAAGACGTTAGCTAACAGCTGATATGACGTAAAACCTGCTAAAAACCGACAACAACTCGCTCTGTGTCCGTTAGTTAATGTCTGCGGTTTGGTTAACGGCCCAGCTTGCACTGCAGCTTTTTATAACGATTAACGTTAAAAGGTTGTTTAATAAATGACCTTTTTAGTCACGAGCTCGGTGTGAACCGAGAAAGTAAACAACCGAAGAGTAACACATACACACACACGCAGAGATAGTTATCCCCCGAGACAGACAGAAAACGGGTCCGCGGAAAGTTTCGCACATGCGCAGAACTACTTAAAGAGCAGTTAGTATATCTCTCACTGAATGAATTCTTTGTTTTACTGTCTCTGCTGTATTTATATTTTGGTTATTGATCTTTGGTGTGTTGTTGATACTCTGTTTTGAAATAAATTGTTAATTATAAACTAAACTTATTCTTTGTTTTAGTTTTTTTTGGACATTTTGCTATAAAAAGCTAATATTTATTTTAGTTTTTATAATTCTTTAGGTCATTTTGAGTAAAATATGTTAAATATAAATATTTAATTGTAATAACACTTTAAGAAATGTAATTGTAATGTAATTTTCGGCTACTATAGAGATCTCATGCATCTTATGTGTAAATAATAACCTAATTTCATTTAGTTGTTCCTGTTTATTTGCAGGATTTGTTATTTATTCCAACTGGAATTTTCCTGCAATGAAAACTTAAAATATCTGCTGCGAGAGACTGAACACGGGTCTGTTTTGAGTAATACTGTAACACGTTAAAAGCCTGAATATCCTGTCAATAACAACATTTCCCCAAATCAAATATATGTTATTATATAGTAAACATGTAGAAACAAAGCAACAAACTGTTTGTATATGGCATCCTAAAACTTTGACACGAATGTTGACCCATTTTCAAAAAGTTCTACATCAGAAAATTTGGGTTTCTTTCAACCAAATAGTCAAAAAAAGAATAAGCTGCATATACAGCGCTCGCCACAAGGACGGACACGCTCCCCTGAACGTGGGAGTTTAGTTCTATTTTATAGCAAAAAAAGAACGAAAGAGACAAAAATGTCAGAAAAAGATTTAAAAATTGGAGGAAGGAAAACAGACAAAAACATCGGAAGAAGTGACAAAAAAAAAGGACAAAAATTACAAAAAAAATTTGGAAAAAGTGACAAAAAAATTGGAAAAAGTGACAAAAAATTTTGAAAAAGTGACAAAAAAAATTGGAAAAAACTGACAAAAAAAGGACAAAAATGACAAAAAAAAAATGGACAAAAATGACAAAAAAATTTGGGAAAAAGTGACAAAAAATTTGGAAAAAACTGACAAAAAAGGACAAAAATGACAAAAAAAAATTGGGAAAAAGTGACAAAAAAATGGACAAAAATGACAAAAAAAATTGGAAAAAGTGACAAAAAAAGGACAAAAATGACAAAAAAATTGGAAAAAGTGACACAAAAATTTGGAAAAAGTGACAAAAAAATTTGGAAAAAGTGACAAAAAAATTTGGAAAAAGTGACAAAAAAATTTGGAAAAAGTGACAAAAAAATTGGAAAAAGTGACAAAAAAATTTGGAAAAAGTGACAAAAAAATTGGAAAAAGTGACAAAAAAAATGGACAAAAATGACAAAAAAATTTGGGAAAAAGTGACAAAAAATTTGTAAAAAACTGACAAAAAAAGGACAAAAATGACAAAAAAAATGGACAAAAATGTCAGAAAAAGTGACAAAACTTGGAAAAATGTTAGTAGTTCCTTAGAGATTAGGGTGAACTAGTGTGTGTTGTAGCAGTGTTCTACCATTGAGAACGAGCTAGCATGCTAACGGTTAGCCCCCTCGTCTGAAGGCAGGACTCATTCAGGAACCAGATCTCACTCAGAACAGCACGGATGGAAGAAATAACTCCCCAAATATCAGAAAAAGAGATTTTCTTTTCAGAATCTGGGCACTTTAAAGACACAATTTAAAGGGGATCATTATGGAAACAAACAGGTTGAGGAGATCTTTTTTTATTCTTTACACAAAATCTTTCTTATTAATAAAAACATGATTTCAGGCACAACAGCCGCAGATAACGGGACACAACGTCCGTCTGAAAGTGTGAACTAATGTTATAAAAAGACATTCCTCACACTTATCTGCCCGTTCTTTAACTACGAAAACACACAAACATCAGAGCGGCCGGCCGTTGAGCCGCAGCAGAGCGTTCACGTTATTCTGACCGTGGCGGTCTGGGAGGACGGCGACACGGCGTCAGTAGTTGGTCTTCAGGCGCCTGTTCTCCTCCCGCAGCTTCTCCACCTCCTCCACCAGAGACTCGTTGACCGAGTACTTCTCGATCAGACCGTGGATCTCGTTCTGAAACACACACACGGGAGTCGTCACACACACACACACACACACACACACACACGGGAGTCGTCACACACACACACACACACACACAC
>CM042320.1:1689726-1705817 GCA_023566125.1 Zingel zingel
CACAATACTTCAGCGAATTTAAGACTTTTTAAGACCCCGCGGAAACCCTGTAATTTGTCCGTAGCTCATTCTGTTAAAACTAGGGCTGTCAAAATAACGGCTAGAACGGCTCCGGGTCAAACGGCAATATGGAATGGATTAATCTGCGTTATTTACTTTCTTAAAAAGTATCGGTTCAGGCACCGTTAATTATGTATGCGATTAATTTTGATTAATTAATCACAGAGTATGTAATTAATTAGATTACATTTTTTAATCGATTGACAGCCCTAGGTAAAACCAACCCTGAGAAAATCTTATCGTGACCTTAACATCCCGTGTGGAACGGTGAGCTGAGCGCGTCTACTGATCAGTTCTTCTCTGCAGGATGTTCGTGTCCTTACATCTTGCTGGCCGTGTCGTAGCAGACGATCTTCTTGTCCAGACCGACGCTGACCACCAGCAGCTCGCTGGCGGGGGAGAAGGCCAGGCCGCAGCCCGGCGCTTTATGGGCGCCGTCGAACACGTGCAAGGCCTTCTGGGTGTTGGAGTCCCACAGGACCACGGTGCCGCTGTCAGAAACGCTGCCCAGCAGGGAGCGCTTCAGCGGGGACATCCGCAGGTCGTGGACGGGCTAAAAGATACAAAACACACACCGCACAGGCTCTGAAACGGTTCTCAGGGAGGTTAGGAGAGAAATCAAAGACATCAGAAAGAGGAAACGTCCGTTTCTTACAACGCCTCCCTCAGAGTCACACCCCCTCTCTGTAAACATCTCAACACACACACACTGGCCCAATCCCAAAGCCCGGACTCACGGACTTAGGTGAGCGTCCTCGCGAAATTCGTAAGGGCTTAGGGTCGTCCCAGTGTCTAATCTCAGAGGGCGTGAGGGTCTGACGACCCTCTTACCGAGCCCTTTCCGTGAGTCTGTATCGCTGCAGACTTCACCAAAGGGAATTACCCACAGTTCAAAGCGTTGTGACGTTTACCGCGGAGACCGTAGGGAAATCCAGACATTACAAAAGGTAACAACAGCACGACCACGACCACGACCACGGAGCAGACCAGCCTGCTGTCCAGCTCGTACAACAAGAGGTTGAAGTCGTGGAATCAGGCAGCCGTCTCCTGGGCCTCGGCCGAGTGGAAAGCAACATTCCCAAACCGGCAATTATCAGCGACATCTTTGTTATTAAACATCGCCAAGTCAACATGTGATCTGGTTAAGCGCTGTCCCAATCGCCATTTCTACCGATCTGAGCCCATGTGGCCTCACACTCACTCACTCAGCACCTGAGATCAGTTCAGTCTGGGAGTCTTTAGTCCTCAGGGCTCACTTTGGGATTGGGCCAATCATCTCTCTTTTTATTGCACTTGCACATTAACACTGTACATTTCATATTTTATATATTATTACTGTATTTTTGTTTTTATTATATATGTAAAAAGTCTGGATAATGTATCTTGTTTGAATACCTCGAGTGGTAACAAAAATAATTTTCCCCCTGGGATTATTAAAGTATTTCTGATTTTGAACACAGCTGATTGGACGACAAAAGTTATTCTATCCTGGCAATAAGCTCGAAAAAATATAGGAAACAAATGTCCAAGGTGATGGTGGCCGAGAGAAAACATTTTTATTAACCAAACTAACATAAACTAATGTGATTTTCTGCTGCTCTTCTACCTATTTTGGACTAGAGATGGTCCGATACCGGTATTGTCTCCGATACTGCCTAAAACGCTGGTATCGGTATCGGGAAGTACTGGAGTTAATGCACCGATCCGATACCACGTAATAAAGCCATAAAGAAAATCTACGTTAAAGTAGTTAATTAACGTTATTTCTCCGTTATAACGGACTGTCAAACTGCAGAATAAAAGAAAGTTCTGGGCGTCCTATAGGGCCTTTCTGACCGGAGGGGTTTCTGCCGTTCTTAGAACTAAACGTTCCTAGAACACTTTTTTCGTCGTGTTCCGACAGGAAGAATTTGGGGATTTTTAAGTTCCTCTGACCGCAGTAGAGTACTCTTTTAGCTCCTACTTCAGAGCAGGGTCTTTCCCTTTTCCTAGGTGGACTTGATTGGTCGAACTTATAAGTCCCGCCCACTGCCAACTCTGAACTTGCAGACAGCAACAACCAACAATGGGACATTTTTAACAATTTTCACCATCTTATTCATCATTAAATTCTCTTCTGACAACGTTTTAGGCGAGAAATGAACTGTTTAGATTTTGAATATAGGCAGTGTTGTGCAAATTGATGCCGAATTGACAATTTGCTTCAAAGTTTTCGGAGCTCCATGAAGTGAGGCGACAGCCAGCAGGCGCCTGCCCCGGCCGCTAGCTCGTCGCTGGGCCAGTCCTGCTCAGACACCTCGCTGTGAGCTGGAGGTCTCTCAGAACACACACACACACACACACACACACACACACACACACACACACACACACACACACACACACACACACACACACACACACACACACACACACACACACACACACACACACACACACACACACACACACACACACACACACACACACACACACACACACACACACACACACACACACACACACACACAACCCTCGCTGTGAGCTGGAGGTCTCTCAGACCGCTCTCGTAAATAAGAGGCTTTTATTTCGCTGTTGATGGTTCGTTTGTTTAAATATCTCAACACATGTCCATCAGAAGACTAACGGGAACCTGTGGTTAACTGTCTTTTTGGAGTTAAACTCCACAAGCGTGTCCTGCGGCTCGCCGGCCATCTCACACAGTCACACACACGAGTTTAACCTGAGCCAGACCAACAACAAAGATAGAAATCATATCATCCATACAGGGATAGTAATATACAGCTGTTATACATCATATCATCCATACAGGGATAGTAGTATACAGCTGTTATACATCATATCATCATACAGGGATAGTAGTATACAGCTGTTATACATCATATCATCCATACAGGGATAGTAGTATACAGCTGTTATACATCATATCATCCATACAGAGATAGTAGTATACAGCTGTTATACATCATATCATCCATACAGGGATAGTAGTATACAGCTGTTATACATCATATCATCCATACAGGGATAGTAGTATACAGCTGTTATACATCATATCATCCATACAGGGATAGTAGTATACAGCTGTTATACATCATATCATCCATACAGGGATAGTAGTATACAGCTGTTATACATCATATCATCATACAGGGATAGTAGTATACAGCTGTTATACATCATATCATCATACAGGGATAGTAGTATACAGCTGTTATACATCATATCATCATACAGGGATAGTAGTATACAGCTGTTATACATCATATCATCCATACAGGGATAGTAGTATACAGCTGTTATACATCATATCACATCCATACAGGGATAGTAGTATACAGCTGTTATACATCATATCATCCATACAGGGATAGTAGTATACAGCTGTTATACATCATATCACATCCATACAGGGATAGTAGTATACAGCTGTTATACATCATATCATCCATACAGGGATAGTAGTATACAGCTGTTATACATCATATCACATCCATACAGGGATAGTAGTATACAGCTGTTATACATCATATCATCCATACAGGGATAGTAGTATACAGCTGTTATACATCATATCATCCATACAGGGATAGTAGTATACAGCTGTTATACATCATATCATCATACAGGGATAGTAGTATACAGCTGTTATACATCATATCATCATACAGGGATAGTAGTATACAGCTGTTATACATCATATCACATCCATACAGGGATAGTAGTATACAGCTGTTATACATCATATCATCCATACAGGGATAGTAGTATACAGCTGTTATACATCATATCATCATACAGGGATAGTAGTATACAGCTGTTATACATCATATCATCCATACAGGGATAGTAGTATACAGCTGTTATACATCATATCATCCATACAGGGATAGTAGTATACAGCTGTTATACATCATATCATCCATACAGAGATAGTAGTATACAGCTGTTATACATCATATCATCCATACAGGGATAGTAGTATACAGCTGTTATACATCATATCATCATACAGGGATAGTAGTATACAGCTGTTATACATCACATCATCCATACAGGGATAGTAGTATACAGCTGTTATACATCATATCATCATACAGGGATAGTAGTATACAGCTGTTATACATCATATCATCCATACAGGGATAGTAGTATACAGCTGTTATACATCATATCATCATACAGGGATAGTAGTATACAGCTGTTATACATCATATCATCATACAGGGATAGTAGTATACAGCTGTTATACATCATATCATCATACAGGGATAGTAGTATACAGCTGTTATACATCATATCACATCCATACAGGGATAGTAGTATACAGCTGTTATACATCATATCATCATACAGGGATAGTAGTATACAGCTGTTATACATCATATCATCATACAGGGATAGTAGTATACAGCTGTTAAAACATAATCAAATATATGACACACTGGTACGCAAGTTCAGGTATCAGAATCTGTGTCGGGAAGCAAAAAATGGTATTGGACTGTTGAAGACGTCACCTTTGACTCTGACAGGAGGTTTAACAGGACATGTTTGGTACCTGGTTGCTGCCGTGTCCGAAGGCTTTGCTGGACAGGTTGGTGGTCAGACTGTGGAGGACCAGGTCTCCGCTGGTGGATCCCGACGCCACGTAGCTGTCGTTGGCATTAAACGACACGCAGGTCACCTCTTCTTTATGATCCTGAGGGACAGAGAGACAGAGACAGAGGGACAGAGACAGAGAGACAGAGGGACAGAGAGAGAGACAGAAGGACAGAAGGACAGAGAGAGAGACAGAGGGACAGAGACAGAGGGACAGAGGGACAGAGACAGAGAGACAGAGAGAGAGACAGAGAGAGAGACAGAGGGACAGAAGGACAGAGAGAGAGACAGAGGGACAGAAGGACAGAGAGAGAGACAGAGGGACAGAAGGACAGAGAGAGAGAGAGAGAGACAGAGTGAAAGACGGAGAGACAGAGCAAGAGAGAGAGGGACGGAGAGAGAGAAAGTCACCATAAAACATAATGCATTCCCTAGCCCCTTACCCTAACCTTAACCATCACCACTAGATGCCTAACCTTAACCCTTACCCTCACCCTAACCATAACCTAATTCTAACCTTAATCCTAAAACCAAGTCTTAACCCTCAAACAGACCTTTAACCTTGTGGGCTCCAGCATTTTGGGCCCACAAGGCTGGTCGGACCCCACAAGTATACTGAACTCCCCAGTTTTTGGGCCCCACGAATATAGTTAAACAAGAACACACACACACACACACACACACACACACACACACACACACACACACACACACACACACACACACACACACACACACACACACACACACACACACACACACACACACACACACACACACACACACACACACACACACACACACACACAATGTATTCTTATGCCATAAAGGCTTAAACTATCGTTAAAGGCTCAACTTTAACCTTCTATGCGTCAGAGACATTTCCTTGAACCCGTTCCTCAATGACTGCACACAGCTTCTTTTGCAACGTGCACAAAATGACTGTAGCTGCTGATATTCTACCTGTCCTGTGTGAGGTGTTACCTTGAGGGAGCGGTGCAGTCTCTTGGTCTTCAGGTCCCAGATGTGAACGCCGTGATCCAGCCCGCCGCTGACCAGAAACTGAGACGACGAACTCAGACACACACGCGTCTGCTTTTTCTGAACGGACAATCAGAAAGAGACGAGGGTGAGGTAAAGGTAAAGGGAAACTAAATACACAGTTAGGTATGGACGTAACGATGCATCGTAGGTAAATAGATATATATGTGTAAAGATCACATAACTATTGAGAGCATGGCGGCTGCGTGGCGTGAGCGTGTCGGCTGCGTGGCGTGAGCGTGTCGGCTGCGTGGCGTGAGCGTGTCGGCTGCGTGGCGTGAGCGTGTCGGCTGTGTGGCGTGAGCGTGTCGGCTGTGTGGCGTGAGCGTGTCGGCTGCGTGGCGTGAGCGTGTCGGTTGAGTGTCGGCTGCGTGGCGTGAGCGTGTCGGTTGCGTGTCGGCTGTGTGGCGTGAGCGTGTCGGCTGTGGCGTGAGCGTGTCGGCTGCGTGGCGTGAGCGTGTCGGCTGCGTGGCGTGAGCGTGTCGGCTGTGTGGCGTGAGCGTGTCGGCTGCGTGGCGTGAGCGTGTCGGCTGTGTGGCGTGAGCGTGTCGGCTGCGTGTCGGCTGTGTGGCGTGAGCGTGTCGGCTGAGTGTCGGCTGTGTGGCGTGAGCGTGTCGGCTGTGTGGCGTGAGCGTGTCGGCTGCGTGGCGTGAGCGTGTCGGCTGTGTGGCGTGAGCGTGTCGGCTGCGTGGCGTGAGCGTGTCGGTGCGTGGCGTGAGCGTGTCGGCTGCGTGTCGGCTGCGTGGCGTGAGCGTGTCGGCTGCGTGGCGTGTCCGTTTCTATTTGGGCTCCCATGGTAACAAATTAGAGCGTGCACACTGCCTGCGTGACACACACGTCTCAGACGCAGCTCGAGCCACGCCGAAAACACGTGTATGGTCGAAATAGAACAGACGCCTCTTTTTCCAGGAAACATAGAATATGAAAAGATGTTTAAATGTCATTTTGACACAAATACATTTAATAAACGACATGTTGATGTTTGAAAGTCTCGAGTTTTTGACATAAATGTCATTTAAAATATTAATAATAATATTATTAAGACGTCACCCGTCGATCCAGAAGGAAATATTCTGGAGCCGACGTCGTCTTTGCTGTAATCAGATCAGTTTATGTTTATATTTATGGGGAACATCCATGTTTACAGACAAGGCTAGCAGCAGCGTTTCTATGTGTAAGACATAGAAACGCCACGCAGCCGCCACGCCACGCAGGCAGCCGCCACGCCACGCAGGCAGCCGCCACGCCACGCAGGCAGCCGCCACGCCACGCAGGCAGCCGCCACGCCACGCAGGCAGCGTGCAGCCGGCTTAAGACCCCGCTGTAACCCTGTATCAGTGAAGGAATATGTCTGCAGCTCGTTCTGTTAAAGCCATCCTGAGAACAATGGTGTGGTGGGACTTACACCCTGATTGGTATGCAACATCCATCCCTGCAGGTACGTATTAGGGCTGCACGATACGAGGAAAATATGCAATATGGTTGTTGAATATCGCAATAACGATATTACTTGCGATAAATAACTACAAATTCTGCATTTCTGCTGCTCTTAGTACAATATTCTGCTAATTACAACTTATCATTTCCAACATTTTTTCATTGAACAAATTAAAACCCTGAATTGAACATAAAAGGCACCACTTAAAAAACGAATGACGGTTACATTTTTATGTGCAGTTTTCGGCTGATATTCAACTTACACAAAAAATCTCTCAGCGTCTATCGCGATATGTTGCAGCCTTTTGCGATGTGTATATATCGCAAGTTGATATAGAGCTCAACAGTCCCGCCCCTCCTCTGAGAGACCGTGGGGTCCAGAAGTTAATATCCCGTCATTTCTCCCGTTGACGTCTGTAATAATCCGTACATCAAGAGTTCTAGACCGAGCCGTAGGCTAACCAGACGCTACGTGACTCATTAGCATACAACGTACCATTTAGAGTCAAAAAACGAACAGAAAATCCCCCAAAAGTCAAAGGTACAAGACTGTGTACCTGTCGTCATCTCAGAGCGAAGGAACTACTCTTCCCATGAACCACCGCGCACCACTGAACAAAGGAAGCTAACGTTAGCTTAGCTAACAGCTA
The DNA here is from genome assembly GCA_023566125.1 of Zingel zingel. Taxonomy (NCBI): domain Eukaryota; kingdom Metazoa; phylum Chordata; class Actinopteri; order Perciformes; family Percidae; genus Zingel; species Zingel zingel. Next base: position 1,697,514 of record CM042320.1, read on the forward strand.
ATTGGGCTAACCGCTAGCTGAGACAGCATGTAATAACTTTAAAAGACTCAAAATATAACCTGAAAATACCCGTTAACATATATAACGGCTGTTACGTCAGCTGTAGACGGCGTTACCCAGCGTTAAGTTTGAGGTAACGTTATTTTAGACTGAATCAAGCTGTCAGCTAGCGGTTAGCCCAATTAGCTGTTAGCTCAACTAACGTTAGCTTCCCGGCAGAGGCTAACGTCAGAAGCGTGGAACAGATCGTGATTCGTGCGGTGTCGTCAATCCTCGTGACGGATCGTGCAGGCGGCACAGATCGGGTACTGACACCACCCCCCCCCCCATTCCCCCCTCCTCACCAGCATGAGCTCCACCAATCAGAGGCATCGCTGTGGGATTGTGGGTAATGAAGTTCTTATCCAAGACATCGCGAATAAAAGACATTTATCTCAAAACAAGGGTAGTGCTCCATGATCTGTGGCGTCTATATGAGCATATACAATCTCTGAGTCATGTCGTAGCTGGTTATAAGTCTACCATCGACGGTTACCGTGTTATGGCTCATACTGCAAATGTCAACGGAGAAATAGCGTTATATTTTTACTTCCGGAACCCGCTGTGGGCGGGACTGTTGAGCTCTATTGCGATGACGATAAAAAACAGATGCATTGTGCAGCCCTAGTACGTATACGGTAGAGAAGCGTGACCTCACCCCCTCGCCCAGTTCCATGGCTGCAACAGGAGTGGATTTGAGGCTGGACAGCACCAGTTTGTCTCCGCTGCTGCTGGCACTCACCAGGTACTGGTCTGACACAACGGGTCAAGGCTGCTTCCTCCTTTATCCAAAACGTCCTAATCAACTTTCACCAGATCACACAGGCCTCACACACCGAGTCTACAGATCTCACAATTCCACATTTTACTGTGCAATCAATTGTCTCGGAAATAATTGAAATTAACAATATATTTGTCTCTTTCAGACAATTTCAAACAGAGTTATGAATGGATCCCAGGATACAGATTTTGGTTATATCACTGTTATATGACCAAGATAATGTAATAACACAAATACACAGCCTATAAAGTCGGACAAAGACTGATCTTAGGCTTCAGTAGATTGCTACGAGCCTTCTGCAGTGCTTTCTGACATGGACTAGCCCAGGCAGGATACTGTTGGAGCTCCAGCAGGCCTGGGCCACAGGATGGCTGCTGCTGTGTGGGTTAAACTGCTCCAGCGGCGCCATGGAAACCGCATCCCAGATCTTCACACAGTCTCCTGTCGAAACCAGGCGGGTCACCTCCTCCATGGCAACGCCTGGAAAACACACACACACACACACACACACACACACACACACACACACACACACACACACACACACACACACACACACACACACACACACACACACACACACACACACACACACACACACACGCCTATTAACAGTGACAGATCAGCTGACTGTCGGATGTTTCTGTTCAGTTGATAAACTTTAAAAACACCAACTAGCAGCTCACGTGCTCAGCAGTGTTAGCCACCACATCACCACACATCACATCACATCACAGCACATCACATCACATCACATCACATCACAGCACATCACATCACATCACATCACATCACATCACATCACCACACATCACATCACATCACATCACATCACAGCACCACACATCACATCACATCACCACACATCACATCACATCACATCACATCACAGCACATCACATCACCACACATCACATCACATCACATCACATCACATCACATCACATCACATCACCACACATCACATCACATCACGGCACATCACAGCACATCACATCACCACACATCACATCACCACACATCACATCACCACACATCACATATCACATCACCACACACCACACATCACATCACATCACCACACACCACATCACCACACATCACCACACATCACATCACATCACGGCACATCACATCACATCACCACACATCACATCACGGCACATCACATCACATCACCACACATCACATCACGGCACATCACATCACATCACCACACATCACATCACCACACATCACATCACCACACATCACATCACCACATCACCACACATCACATCACCACACATCACATCACATCACCACACATCACATCACCACACATCACAGCACATCACCACACATCACATCACCACACATCACCACACATCACATCACCACACATCACCACACATCACATCACGGCACATCACAGCACATCACATCACCACACATCACTTCACCACACATCACATCACCACACATCACCACACATCACATCACATCACAGCACATCACATCACATCACCACACATCACAGCACCACACATCACATCACCACACATCACATCACCACACATCACATCACCACACATCACATCACCACACATCACATCACCACACATCACAGCACATCACATCACCACACATCACCACACATCACATCACCACACATCACATCACCACACATCACATCACATCACATCACATCACATCACCACACATCACCACACATCACATCACATCACCACACATCACATCACATCACATCACATCACCACACATCACATCACATCACATCACATCACATCACCACACATCACCACACATCACCACACATCACCACACATCACATCACATCACATCACATCACCACACATCACCACACATCACCACACATCACATCACATCACATCACATCACCACACATCACATCACATCACCACACATCACCACACATCACCACACATCACATCACCACACATCACATCACATCACATCACCACACATCACATCACATCACCACACATCACATCACATCACCACACATCACATCACATCACATCACATCACATCACAGCACATCACATCACCACACATCACATCACATCACATCACCACACATCACATCACATCACTTCACCACACACATCAAAGCACATCACATCACATCACAGCACATCACTTCACCACACATCACATCACCACACATCACATCACAGCACATCACCACACATCACATCACATCACATCACAGCACAGCACATCACCACATCACATCACATCACCACACATCACATCACATCACATCACATCACAGCACATCACATCACATCACATCACATCACATCACATCACATCACCACACATCACATCACCTCACATCACATCACCGCACATCACATCACATCACATCACCACACATCACATCACATCACCGCACATCACATCACATCACAGCACAGCACATCACATCACCACACATCACATCACATCACCACACAGCACATCACCACACATCACATCACAGCACATCACATCACAGCACAGCACATCACATCACATCACCACACATCACATCACATCACAGCACATCACATCACATCACCACACATCACATCACATCACAGCACATCACATCACCACACAGCACATCACCACACATCACATCACATCACATCACATCACCGCACATCACATCACATCACCACACATCACATCACAGCACATCACCTCACATCACATCACATCACATCACAGCACAGCACATCACATCACATCACCACACATCACATCACATCACCGCACATCACATCACATCACCTCACCTCACATCACATCACCACACATCACATCACATCACCGCACATCACATCACATCACCACACATCACATCACAGCACATCACCTCACATCACATCACATCACATCACATCACAGCACAGCACATCACATCACATCACCACACATCACATCACATCACCGCACATCACATCACATCACCTCACCTCACATCACATCACCACACATCACATCACATCACCGCACATCACATCACATCACATCACATCACATCACATCACAGCACATCACATCACAGCACAGCACATCACATCACATCACCACACATCACATCACATCACAGCACATCACATCACATCACCACACATCACATCACATCACATCACAGCACATCACCACACATCACATCACATCACCACACATCACATCACCACACATCACATCACATCACCACACATCACAGCACAGCACATCACATCACATCACCACACATCACATCACAGCACATCACATCACATCACAGCACATCACATCACAGCACTTCACCACACATCACATCACCACACATCACATCACCACACATCACATCACATCACCACACATCACATCACATCACCACACATCACATCACCACACATCACATCACATCACCACACATCACATCACCACACATCACATCACCACACATCACATCACCACACATCACATCACCACACATCACATCACATCACAGCACTTCACCACACATCACATCACCACACATCACATCACATCACCACACATCACATCACATCACCACACATCACATCACATCACCACACATCACATCACCACACATCACATCACCACACATCACATCACAGCACTTCACATCACATCACAGCACTTCACATCACATCACAGCACTTCACCACACAGCACTTCACCACACATCACATCACATCACCACACATCACATCACATCACCACACATCACATCACATCACATCACAGCACATCACATCACCACACATCACATCACATCACATCACAGCACATCACATCACATCACATCACATCACAGCACAGCACATCACATCACATCACATCACCACACATCACATCACATCACATCACCACACATCACATCACATCACATCACCACACATCACATCACCACACATCACATCACATCACCACACATCACATCACATCACCACACATCACAGCACAGCACATCACATCACATCACCACACATCACATCACCACACATCACAGCACAGCACATCACATCACATCACCACACATCACAGCACAGCACATCACATCACCACACATCACATCACATCACAGCACTTCACCACACATCACCACACATCACATCACATCACATCACCACACATCACATCACATCACCACACATCACATCACATCACCACACATCACATCACATCACCACACATCACAGCACATCACATCACATCACCACACATCACTTCACCACACATCACATCACATCACATCACATCACATCACCACACATCACATCACATCACCACACATCACATCACTTCACCACACATCACATCACCACACATCACCACACATCACATCACCACACATCACATCACATCACATCACCACACATCACATCACATCACCACACATCACATCACCACACATCACATCACATCACCACACATCACATCACATCACCACACATCACATCACATCACCACACATCACATCACTTCACCACACATCACATCACCACACATCACCACACATCACATCACCACACATCACATCACATCACATCACCACACATCACATCACATCACCACACATCACATCACCACACATCACATCACATCACATCACATCACAGCACAGCACATCACATCACATCACCACACATCACATCACATCACCACACATCACATCACTTCACCACACATCACATCACCACACATCACCACACATCACATCACCACACATCACATCACATCACATCACCACACATCACATCACATCACCACACATCACATCACCACACATCACATCACCACACATCACATCACATCACATCACATCACAGCACAGCACACAGCAGTGTGAGCTACCCAGCAGTAGCTCGAAGGTGACCAACGGTTATAAACGGCAAGTTAAGGTAACCAACAGTTATTAACGGCAAGTTAAGGTAACCAACAGTTATTAACGGCAAGTTAAGGTGACCAACGGTTATTAACGGCAAGTTAAGGTGACCAACGGTTATTAACGGCAAGTTAAGGTGACCAACGGTTATTAACGGCAAGTTAAGGTGACCAACGGTTATTAACGGTAGCTAACAGTTAGCAACAACAACAGAAGACTAAATTAGCAACAGCGGTTTTTAAAGTTACCGAACAGACATAAAAGTCAAGTTAAACAACACGAAACACGCGCTAACTTACAGGAAAATGTTCAAACGTTTAAATATGTTCTGTATAAACGTGTCAACATACGTACCGGTAAAGATAAACTAATAACTGACAAGTTTTTGAAGCTGTTTTTGTTTTGTGTTCCGACTGCAACCAATATACCGCCACTACGGAGAGCCGGGAGGCCAAGTTATTTCGCGAAGGCATGACCCGCCCTGCTCTCCCTCTGATTGGCTAGTATCCGTTGCATTCGTTGGTTGGAATGTCAGAGTAAGCCAATCAGAGGCAGAGTAGGGCGGGACATGCCGTCGCCATCGGAAAATGTTTTTTCTTTGTAACTTTATTGTACTTTTAAGTAAAGTAAACAGTATTTTATTATTATTATTATTATTATTATTATTATTATTATTATTATTATTAGTAGTAGTAGTAGTATTATTATCATTATTATTATCATAATAATAATAATAATTATTATTATTATTATTATTATTATTATTATTATTATTATTATTATCAGCATCATTATTATTATTATCATTATTATTATTATTATCATTATTATTATTATTATTATTATTATTATTATTATTATCAGCATTATTATTATTATTATTATTATTATTATTATTATTTGCCACTTTGTACGCATTTGATCCTTTATAATATTGTGAAGGATTTTGAGCCACAGTGTTAGTATAGAAATATTGGTTAAAAAAATAACAGTAAAAAAAAAATAAAGTAAATCAGATTCTGTACTTCAGTAAAAGTACTAATACCACACTGTAAAAATACTCGGTTGCAGTAAAAGTCCGGCATTGAAAACAAAAATGTCAGTCAAAGTATGAAACGTTAAGTGTAATCGGTAAAATGTAGTTAAAGTACAAAAATGTCCCGTTATTATAAAAACATTTGATGGTTTCAGATTTGCCGCCTTTTAATTTTGACGGACTGTAATTACACCAATCGTCCTGCGGGGGGCGGCATTATGCCGCCACCACGGTTGGTCTGCCAGAATAGAAGAAACAGAAGAAGAAATCTCCCGCCCCATCCGCTCTTCTTTTTAAACCAAGGCGGGACGACGCGTCACTTCATTCACTCCGCCAGTGTAGTTGTTGTTGAAACATCGTTTGACGTTACACGTCGCTACCAATATGGTGAGGACTAAAGCCGACAGTGTCCCCGCATCATACAGAAAAGGTACAGTAACACATTACAGATATTTATTTCGAATTCAGCATGAAATATTAATTTTTGCTTATAAGTTGACATTTTTGTCACGGAGTCTGGCGGGCTGGGAGCGTACTCCCATAAGCCGAACAAAGCGGACACCGTAGCGGTAACATTTGTTCGCCAGGACAGCTATTTCACATTAATGATGTCGACATTTTAAATAACAAAGATGTCAGGATAGTACTCGCATGTCAAAGCAGGACCTAGCTTAAGTTAGTTCTCCCAACAACTGCCTCCCGCCAACACGGAGGGCGGCGTCCTTCGTTCCTCCTAAACAGCCGAAGAGATTATAAGAAAAAAAACAATTTTAACTCGTACTATCGCAAGAATCGTAGTTTTATCCTAATATTCGGATCCGTCAGACGTGATTACATAAACCTTAGTCGTTTCCAGAACATAGGGTCTTGCTTTCGTCAAAGTGGCGCCAGTTTTGAGCGCCGCAGTCCGTCTTTGTGCGGACGTCGCACCAAGCCCCCTTAAAGAAATAGGTAATTGAATGTATTGTTGCTCATCCTCGACGGCACGTGTGTGACAAGACATAATGAACAATATATTTTGAACCCATGGTTCCTTCTGGTAAATTCGGCATACAATTCAACCGCCATTCAGCACTCACCTTAATAAAAACGGGACTTTTTAAACTTGGTTCAGATGTCACTACGTGTAAAAAAACAAGCTTTCTCAAAAGCTAACTTAATGTAAACGTTATATGCAGTACTGCATTCTTTGTTTTTACTCTCACACAACCCAGTTTGCCTACAGAATACTATAAAGTGTCCTCTTACTGGTTGAGTAATTGTTCCACATTTATGACGTGTCTGTCCTAGATCCAGTTGAATGTTTTTATGGTTTTATTTTACATCCATTCATCAAGAGTTTGTTTGATTGTGTTTGCAGCTGTTGCAGCAGCTGCACCCCGGAAGTCTCTGGGCTCCAGTTCAGCCAATGCCTCCTCCTCCAGCAGCCAGTCAACCACACCTGGTCAGCCACTGGCACATCATCACACCCAGTATACACACAGCGCATGAAGGGATGGAGCTTATACTGAAGTTATGGCTGGCTTTTTTTGT
>CM042320.1:1713557-1723557 GCA_023566125.1 Zingel zingel
ACGTGTCCTGTATCTGTCTCTTTAACGTCTGCACGTGTCCTGTATCGAAAGTGACCGCGGCGTCCCCATCGCCGTGGTCATCGATAGTACAGGAAGATCAACCTGCGAGCCTTTCCCGTGTTTGAAGGATCCTCTGTTCCTATCAGACCCTGGCGCTCCCAGACAGACTGGTTATGGTGGAGAGATGGGACTCACACACACAGAGACACACACACACAGAGACACAGAGACACACACACACACAGAGACTCACACACACACACAGAGACTCACACACACACACAGAGACTCACACACACACACACACACAGAGACTCACACACACACACACACACACACAGAGACACACACACACAGAGACACACACACACACACAGACACACACACACACAGAGACTCACACACACACAGAGAGACTCACACACACACACACAGAGACTCACACACACACACACACAGAGACACACACAGACTCACACACACACACACACAGACTCACACACACACACACAGAGACTCACACACACACACACAGAGACTCACACACACACAGAGACTCACACACACACACACAGAGATTCACACAGTTGGATGCCAAACAATATTCATTTGTTGGGTCTTTGCTAGGGCTGCTCAATATATCGTTTTTTATCGTTATCGCAGTATCAACTGGCGCGATAGACACTCAAAATATCAGCAAAAAACGTGCTTTTTTAGTCAATTCAATGTTAAATTTGTTCAATAAAATAACGGCAATAATTTCCTTTTAATTTGTTTGGAATTCATCAGCAATTTGTTTTTTAGCAGAATACTGAAAGCTGCAGAACTGAGTACACTAATATATGACTCATTTATCATTCGTGTGTGTGTGTGTGTGTGTGTGTGTGTGTGTGTGTGTGTGTGTGTGTGTGTGTGTGTGTGTGTGTGTGTGTGTGTGTGTGTGTGTGTGTGTGTGTGTGTGTGTGTGTGTGTGTGTGTGTGTGTGTGTGTGTGTGTGTGTGTGTGTGTGTGTGTGTGTGTGTGTGTGTGTGTGTGTGTGTGTGTGTGTGTGTGTGTGTGTGTGTGTGTGTGTGTGTGTGTGTGTGTAAATAAAATATACACCGTCAAGAGCACGCCAGACCTGTAGGTGGCAGCGTAACGAGAAGCTCAAGCCCACGTTAGCCAATCAGAATCCCCAAAATAGCAACAGCAGCAACCAATCACTTCCTCTCTCTCCTCTTCCTCACCTCGTTTGTCTCCGTCCACGTGCAAACAGTTTTCCAAAATCTCCACTTTGGCCGGAGTTTTTAGAAATGATCTTTTTCTGTGATTAAAACGGGGTTTTCGTGTAAATGAGGCCGAACCGCGGGAGAATATCTGCGTCTTCCCTTCGTGTAAACGGGGCGTGCGTTTGATTGGCCCGGTTGGAGGATTTCCCATCTCTCCCTCAACGAGTGCCGCCAGCCAAGCATCTCTCACCGGCCGTGTTGGGGAACGAGCCCGTGATGTTCTGGTTCTGACTAGAGGTGTGAACTTCCTCTGATCTCCTGATACGGTTACCAGTATCGTTATAGTACCAGTATCGTTATAGTACCAGTATCGTGTAAGCAGTTTGATTCGATATCTCAATGCATCAAATCCATTTGTACTATTAGAGCCATATGGGATATTTAATTCATAGCTTTTCAAGCTTCAAAAACCAAATATTCTGCAGCGCTCAAATACTAAATAAATAGGATAAATATACTACAGCACTGAGCACACGGCCCTTCATGAATGTGTAACACATACCAGAATATGTCAACAGAAAGGCTGTTAGGGATGCATTCAATTATAAACAGAAATAATCGATTATGGCCCGGCCGATTATCGATGAAGCATCGTCCACGATTGGATGCATCCGTTATTTGGTTCCTTTCAGCTGGTCTAGTTGTAACCAGTACGGTGATAGTCGGGCTGTCACGCTGACTTGTGATGTGTGTTCCGTCTGCAGGGACGAGTCAGGACCAAGACGGTGAAAAAGGCCGCAAGGGTCATCATCGAGAAATACTACACCCGACTGGGCAGCGACTTCCACACCAACAAGAGGGTGTGTGAGGAGATCGCCATCATCCCCAGCAAGAAGCTCCGCAACAAGATCGCCGGGTGAGATCTTGTTCTGTCAACGTCTACGTGCATCCTGTACCTGTTCCTCTTCAAAGGAACACGCCGACTTATCGGGACTCTGTCTTATTCCCAGTCTCCCCAGAGTTAGATAAGTCCATACATACCCTTCTCATCTCCGCTAGCCTAGCTTAGCACAGATCCTGGAGGTAACTGGCTCCATCTAGCCTAGCTTAGCACAGATCATGGAGGTAACCGGCTCCATCTAGCCTAGCTTAGCACAGATCCTGGAGGTAACAGGCTCCATCTAGCCTAGCTTAGCACAGATCCTGGAGGTAACTGGCTCCATCTAGCCTAGCTTAGCACAGATCCTGGAGGTAACCAGCTCCATCTAGCTTAGCCTAGCACAGATCCTGGAGGTAACTGGCTCTTATCCAACTCTGGGGGATACGGGGAATAAGACAAAGTCCCAATAAGTCGGCGTGTTCCTTAACGTCTGCACGTGTCCTGTATCGAAAGTGACCGCGGCGTCCCCATCGCCGTGGTCATCGATAGTACAGGAAGATCAACCTGCGAGCCTTTCCCGTGTTTGAAGGATCCTCTGTTCCTATCAGACCCTGGCGCTCCCAGACAGACTCTCTCCCTAAAATATGCTGTTATGCAATTATGATTCAGTCTGTACTTTTTTCTTGTTACAAAAGTGAAATTAAATATCGTGTGTGTGTGTGTGTGTGTGTGTGTGTGTGTGTGTGTGTGTGTGTGTGTGTGTGTGTGTGTGTGTGTGTGTGTGTGTGTGTGTGTGTGTGTGTGTGTGTGTGTGTGTGTGTGTGTGTTCCATCTAAGATCACTTAATGACATGTTGAAGTAGAGCTAGGATGATAAGTCGATCCACAGGAAATGGCCGTGCTCTGTTTGAACAGAGAGGTGCGTTGTGTGTTCATGTCTGTGTTGCTGGCTGTTGCTGCAGGTATGTGACACATCTGATGAAGAGGATCCAGAGGGGTCCAGTCAGAGGAATCTCCATCAAACTGCAGGAGGAGGAGAGAGAGAGGAGGGACAACTACGTGCCAGAGGTCAGTGAATGCACCACACACACACCACCTTTTATCTGCTCCGATCCAAACGCAGAGAGAAATCCTTTCCTACGCTGTGACAAGCGCTGCGGAGGAAGGTCTGGCTAGTCCACACAGCATTCCTGGATGCTCTGGTTTATTGGTATTTCTTTAAACCAATCACAATTGTCGTGGGCGGGGCTAAGCTCCGGACGGAGCCACGGTGCCTCTGCTAGATAGTCTCAGGAAGGAACTTGTTTTGGTGGAACATGTGGACGTTCCAATCATCATCTGCAGTCCCTGGCAGGTGGAGGGCTTAGAACGACAGATAAGCAAATACACACACAACAAGGAAGGCATAGATGAGTAAAATGACACCACCACCGTTCCAGATCAGGACAGCTGTGGCATAAGTGTGACGTAACAGAAAGTCATGTCGACCGTGCATGTCCGAGTCTGTCCTGTATCGAAAGTGACCGCGGCGTCCCCATCGCCGTGGTCATCGATAGTACAGGAAGATCAACCTGCGAGCCTTTCCCGTGTTTGAAGGATCCTCTGTTCCTATCAGACCCTGGCGCTCCCAGACAGACTGGTTATGGTTCACGCCGGGGGCCACGTGGTGACTCCGGGGGGCCACGTGGTGACTCCGGGGGTCCACATGGTACCATATTTAGATTTTAAGTGTATGATGATGTACTGCAGTTTATATTATATCCAACTTCAAATGACGTCCTCGAAGGGAAACATTGTCAACATTTGTTTGATCTAAAAAGCCACTTTTCTGTTTGATCTTCTCACTTTTTGTACCAAAGTTAAATTCTCATGAGATTTATATATTAAAAGATACTTGGCGTCCGTGTAACGACACACACACACACAGACAGACAGACAGACAGACAGACAGACGCGCACACAGACTCTCTAACAGTTCATAAGTGATTGATGTGAGATGACATCGTTGGTACCAATAGATTCCTCAGGTCTTATGCTTCCTTAAAGAGATTGATTCTGGACTTTATGAATCAATGTAGGATCATTCAAATCAAAATCGATTTTAAATCAGAAAAATCTCCATGTTTAACCCAGCCCTGAAAGAGTGTGTGGCCAGATGTTTAATGTGTAACTGGTTCCTGTGTGGCCAGATGTTGAATGTGTAACTGGTTCCTGTGTGGCCAGATGTTTAATGTGTAACTGGTTCCTGTGTTTCCCGCCAGGTGTCTGCGCTGGACCAGGAGCTGATTGAAGTTGATCCCGACACCAAGGAGATGCTGAAGCTGCTGGTATGTCTCTCTGACACGCTTTACCGTTCACGTTTCTATCACTAGCAGTTAAATAAGGTCTGACAGCATTATGGAAAGGATCCCTACAGAGATAGAGCTTTCTGTTAAAGAGTAAGATCCTTTTAGTTTAACATGGAACAGCCCCGAAATCACCATCACCAAACTCCACCAGACTCCATGTAAATAATCAGGACTTTTAGCGTGTATAGAGCCAGCATATTTCCACCAGACTCCATGTAAATAATCAGGACTTTTAGCGTGTATAGAGCCAGCATATTTCCATCAGACTCCATGTAAATAATCAGGACTTTTAGCGTGTATAGAGCCAGCATATTTCCACCAGACTCCATGTAAATAATCAGGACTTTTAGCGTGTATAGAGCCAGCATATCTCCACATGTAAATGGGTGAATTAAGGGTTTATTTCAACCAAACCAGAGTGGTGATTGTTGGAACAGTGGAAAGATGAACCAAGACGGCTTTTGATAGTTTTATTTAGTTTCTGTCCACTTTGAATGAAGTGTGTTTAACGATGATAAAAGTCCTGATTATTTACATGGAGTCTGGTGGAGATATGCTGGCTCTATACACGCTAAAAGTCCTGATTATTTACATGGAGTCTGGTGGAAATATGCTGGCTCTATACACGCTAAAAGTACTGATTATTTACATGGAGTCTGGTGGAGTTTAATACTAAGACACACAAACATGGGGAACTACAAGAATGACCCTTTAACTTTGTAAATATTATACTTAATATAAAACCACATAAGCACTTTAAAATGTTTTCATTTTGCGTCAACTTTGCAAAGACCAGTGAACCAAATCCACAGTGAAAACGCCTTCAACGGGGACGTTTCGCTTCCTACTTCTCCCGTTTTAAACATTTTAGTTTTTCATTCACAACACAAGACGCAATAAGCAACGCGACATGACTTCGCGTAAACATACACGGCACTTTCTAAAGCCACGCGGCGTGTTATCGGGAGGCTACGGTTGGTTTTGGGGAATGTGACGCGATCCCCGGTCTCCTGGGTGAACGTCCTGTATGTTAATCCTGATGTCCAGGCACACGTGCACTTTAAATGTCTTGCCCAATGAATTAAAGTCCTTTTAGTAGCCAACCGTGAGTGCCTGGATATGGTTATTTATGACTTATTTGTATTTATTTTGGCCAGTCTTTGTCCTTTCCGTTAGCTGTTAAAGTTAGCTTTGTGTGTTCCTCCGTCCTGTATCTGTCTCTTTAACGTCTGCACGTGTCCTGTATCGAAAGTGACCGCGGCGTCCCCATCGCCGTGGTCATCGATAGTACAGGAAGATCAACCTGCGAGCCTTTCCCGTGTTTGAAGGATCCTCTGTTCCTATCAGACCCTGGCGCTCCCAGACAGACTGGTTATGGTTCACGCCGGGGGTCACGTGGTGACTCCTGGGGGCCACGTGGTGACTCCTGGGGGCCACGTGGTGACTCCGGGGGGTCACGTGGTGACTCCTGGGGGCCACGTGGTGACTCCTGGGGGCCACGTGGTGACTCCTGGGGGCCACGTGGTGACTCCGGGGGGGTCACGTGGTGACTCCGGGGGGGTCACGTGGTGACTCCGGGGGGTCACGTGGTGACTCCGGGGGGCCACGTGGTGACTCCGGGGGGCCACGTGGTGACTCCGGGGGCCACGTGGTGACTCCTGGGGGCCACGTGGTGACTCCGGGGGGCCACGTGGTGACTCCGGGGGTCACGTGGTGACTCCGGGGGTCACGTGGTGACTCCGGGGGGCCACGTGGTGACTCTTGGGGGCCACGTGGTGACTCCTGGGGGCCACGTGGTGACTCCGGGGGGCCACGTGGTGACTCCGGGGGGCCACGTGGTGACTCCGGGGGGCCACGTGGTGACTCCGGGGGGCCACGTGGTGACTCCGGGGGGCCACGTGGTGACTCCGGGGGGCCACGTGGTGACTCCGGGGGGCCACGTGGTGACTCCGGGGGGCCACGTGGTGACTCCGGGGGGCCACGTGGTGACTCCGGGGGGCCACGTGGTGACTCCGGGGGTCACGTGGTGACTCCGGGGGGGCCACGTGGTGACTCCGGGGGGCCACGTGGTGACTCCGGGGGGCCACGTGGTGACTCCGGGGGGCCACGTGGTACCATATTTAGATTTTAAGTGTATGATGATGTACTGCAGTTTATATTATATCCAACTTCAAATGACGTCCTCGAAGGGAAACATTGTCAACATTTGTTTGATCTAAAAGACACTTTTCTGTTTGATCTTCTCACTTTTTGTACCAAAAAAACACACACACACACACACACAGAGACAGACACACACACACACACACACAGAGACAGACACACACACAGACACACACACACACACACACACACACACACACACACACGTAACCGAATGATAAATGAGTCATATATTAGTGTACTCAGTTCTGCAGCTTTCAGTATTCTGCTAAAAAACAAATTGACAGACACACACACAGAGACAGACACACACACACACACACACAGAGACAGACACACACACACACACACACAGAGACACACACACACACACAGAGAGACCCAACCGGCATACATCGTATGTGGAGTGTATCATAATGGAGTGTGCTCCTGGTGCTCTCTGACAGACTTTCCCTCTTAAATCAGCTGTTGTAACATGGAAGTCTGGTGTAGGTTTCTCAGACCGTTTGTCTTGTTGTTCCTCTGCTCTTCAGGACTTCGGCGGTCTGTCCAACCTGCAGGTGACCCAGCCCACCGTCGGCATGAACTTCAAGCAGCCCCGAGGAGTCTAGACGTCTGTAAAGTATCTTACTAATAAAAACCATTTAGGACAAAAACCTCTGCTGTGCACGGCTGCTCATTTGTGGACTCACCGGTGTTCAGTTCTGTCTTAATGTAGATTCAGAGACCGGAGGGAGGGGGTTTGGGCACAAACTGTTGGTTTGATATGTGATTTTGGTTGTTTTATTGAAGCATATTTCATCTCAGTAATTAAGGAATAACTCATGTGTGTGTGTCTATATTCGTGTGCTCCAGAAACAGGGAGTCCAGTATACTTGTGGGGTCCGACCAGCCTTGTGGGGCCAAAATGCTGGAGCCCACAAGGTTAAAGGTCTGTTTGAGGGTTAAGACTTGGTTTTAGGATTAGGGTTAGAATTAGGTTATGGTTAGGGTGAGGGTAAGGGTTAAGGTTAGGCATCTAGTGGTGATGGTTAAGGTTAGGGTAAGGGGCTAGGGAATGCATTATGTCAATGACTGGTCCCCACAAAGATAGTGAAACGCACTGTGTAATGTTCAGGTGCAGGTGGACTTCTCTAAGCTTTTTGAGTATTATCTGCTCCAGCTTTTCCAACGTTTGAGACACGTGCTGATAATGCTACAAAATGACGTGAGAGAGACTCGTAACTACCACGAAGAGATGCTGAAATGACCCCAGAGACCCGAAAAACAACCCAAATACAAAGAAAACACAAATTACCAAAAAGAGACTTGACAAAGAAGCAAAACCTCACAAAGAGGCATTAAATGTCCGTTGGAAATTGCAGTTCTTTTAATTGGAAAAAGGTAACCTTTTTCTTGAGGAAGGACGCCTACAACCCAGCGATGGCTGCAGCTGATTGGACGAATGCGTCACGTGGGGCTGGCTGCTCCCGAATTTCATAACAGACCATAATAGCAATAGGCCGTGCAGCTGCTGAATCGGTCTGCTTTTCACATCGACAACTGTCACTTTAAAAGATTTTCGTCAGATTTTGAGCAGAGCCGGCCGCTCATTTGCATAAAGGTTGGCTGGACTCAACTTTATGCAAATGAGGAGCTGGAGACTCGGCCCCACGACGCTCCCAGAATGCATTGCACGGCTCCTCCCATAGAAATGAATAGAGGGTTTTCACGACGCGCCATCAGACCCAAAGTCGCCGTGTTGGAGGTCGTCTGCATCACAACGGAGCACAGGCACTGAAGTAGACCCCGAACGCCGCCAAGGAAAAGGGTTAATTATTGTGTTGTCTTCCCGTCAACCTTGAAAAAAACATTTCTGACATTTCTGACGCCTTTTTTCACAATTAGTTTTTGCTTTTTCCAACGTTCTACACATGTTCAGCGCTTATTTCTACGTCCAATATTTTCTGATATAAAACAAACCGATGTGACCCGAAGTCAACACAAGGGTTAATTATTGCCGTGTTCTAGGTTGTACCAACAGGTCAGACCGAGAACAACTGGAATATTATCGACTCCCAAACGTTATTAAAAAGCAGGTAGAGGAACGCCAGAAGTTCTCGGAGGAAAGGCAACGCTCACCCCGAGCTACGAGGGGAACTCGGTCTTGTTCGGTCTTTGAAATGAGCTTGGCTACGCCTTGAGTCTCACAGTGATCTCATACAGTTGAGGTGAGGTTGATTAAAGACGTTACTGCATTACTTACTTCGGCCTTCACAACACAACGGTCGTTAATGACTTGGTACTGCGTCTCCCTCCCCCGTCCGCCACCCTGGCCGTTCTGGACGAATCCGGGTCGCCGTGGGTCCAAGAAGAGGAGCCGACTTCTGCACCGCCAGTACCGCCAACTGTCATTTCTCAAAATATTGCGCCTTTTCTTGTGGTCCAAGTCCTCCCCTATATGCCTTTGCATCTTGGATCAGTGTTGCCAACTTAGCGACTTTTCAGACCCCCTTAGCGACTTTTTTTTTCAAAAAGGCGACTAGCGACAAATCTGGCGACTTTCTGTAGAAAAGTCGTCAGTATTGTCCAGCGAGCACGCGGGGTATTTCTCTCCTGTAGCCGCCAAAACAGTCTCCTGATCTGGGACAGAGGAACAGAGGAGCAGCCTCTCCCCTCTCCTCAGAGGAGCAGCACTGCCCACAGTGTGCAGGCAGGTAGCAGGGGGGGGGGACAGGGTGTGGGGGGGCCGGTGTAGGTGGGACAGGGTGTGGGGGGCCGGTGTAGGTGGGACAGGGTGTGGGGGGGCCGGTGTAGGTGGGACAGGGTGTGGGGGGGCCGGTGTAGGTGGGACAGGGTGTGGGGGGGCCGGTGTAGGTAGGACAGACAGCAGGACGCGACGGGGGAAAGACGCCGCTGAGCTGGCCTGGTCCTGGGACAGCCGGCCTTCTTTGAGGAATTCTTTATCAATCTTTTTCCCTCCCATTGTAGAATTAAATTTCTTTACTTTAAAGATCGGCTACCTAAGTAATAATTATAAGGTCAAATACATTCCTGTATTGAATTTGTGATTATTTGGCTAAAGAATTATATTTCTTTCTATCTTCCTTGCTGACACAACCACTAAGCTTTATACAAATGATTGCGTAATGACGTCAACAATATGCAAATGAGCGTATGACGTCATTGGAGCTGGTGCTAGCGACTTTCATTGGAAAATAGTTGGCAGCACTGTCTTGGACGCGTTTTGATGAGCTTTTCTGTTGTTGAGACAAAGTATTAAAGTATCCAAAGTGCACAATACTCCATTACTCCATTACTCCAATACTCCATTACTCCATTACTCCAATACTCCATTACTCCAATACTCCAATACTCCATTACTCCAATACTCCATTACTCCAATACTCCATTACTCCATTA
>CM042320.1:1736057-1751057 GCA_023566125.1 Zingel zingel
TTAAAAAATATTTTTGTCCCATTTTTTTTTACTTTTTTCTGTTTTTGTCCCGTTTGTTGCCTTTTTTTAAAAAATATATTTTTTTTTACTTTTTAAAAAAATATTATTGTCCAGTTTGACTTTTTTTCAATATTTTTGTCTCGCTTTTTTTGGACTTTATTTAAAAATATTTTTTTCCCATTTTTTGACTTTTTTAAAAATATTTTTGTCTCGCTTTTTGACTTTTTTTAAAAAAAATAAAAAAGATATTTGTCCCGTTTTTTGACTTTTAAAAAAAATATTTTCGTCCCGTTTGACTTTTTTAAAAATATTTTTGTCCTGTTTTTTTTACTTTTAAAAAAATATATATATTTGTCCCATTTTTTGACTTTTTTCAATATTTTTGTCCCGTTTTTTGACTTTTTTAAAAATATTTTTGTCTAGCTTTTTGACTTTTTTTTAAAAAATATATATTTTTGTCCCGTTTTTTTTTTACTTTTTTTTTCTGTTTTTGTCCTGTTTGTTGCCTTTTTTAAAAAATATATTTTTTTTTACTTTTTAAAAAAATATTATTGTCCAGTTTGACTTTTTTTCAATATTTTTGTCTCGCTTTTTTTGGACTTTATTTAAAAATATTTTTTTTCCCATTTTTTGACTTTTTTTAAAATATTTTTGTCCAGCTTTTTGACTTTTTTAAAAAAAATATTTTTGTCCCGTTTGACTTTTTTCAATATTTTTGTCCTGTTTTTTTGACTTTTTAAAAAAATATTTTTGTCTCGCTTTTTGACTTTTTTTTAAAAAAAAAAAAAAATGTTTGTCCCTTTTTTTGGCTTTTAAAAGAAATATTTGTGTCCCATTTTTCGACATTTTCTTAAAATATTTTTGTCCAGTTTTTTTGACTTTTTTTAAAAAAAAAAATATTTTTGTCCCATTTTTCGACATTTTTTAAAAATATTTTTGTCTCGCTTTTTGACTTTTATTAAAAAAAATATTTTTGTCCCATTTTGTGACTTTTTTTAAAAATATTTTTGTCCCATTTTTCAAAAATATTTTTGTCCCATTTTGTGACTTTTTTTAAAAATATTTTTGTCTAGCTTTTTGACCTTTTTAAAAAAAATAATTTGGTCGAGTTTTTTGGACTTTATTTAAAAATATTTTTTTTAAAAAGTCAAAAACCTGGACAAAAATATTTTTAGAAAATGTCGAAAAAATGGGACAAATATATATTTTTTAAAAAGTCAAAAAGCGAGACAAAAATATTTAAAAAAAAAACACAAATATTTTTAAATAAAGTCCAAAAAACTGGACAAAAATATTTTTTAAAAAGTCAAAAAACTCGACCAAAATATTTTTTGAAAATGTCGAAAAAAATGGGACAAATATATATATATTTTTTTTAAAAGTCAAAAAGCGAGATAAAAATATTTTTAAAAAAAGTCAAAAAACGGGACGAAAATATTGAAAAAAGTAAAAAAATGGGGCAAAAATATTTTTAAAAAAGTAAAAAAAATATATTTTTAAAAGAAAGTCAACAAACGGGACAAAAATGTTGAAAAAAGTCAAACGGGACGAAAATATTTTTTTTAAAAGTCAAAAAATGGGAAAAATATATATATATATATATTTTAAAAAAAGTCAAAAAGCTAGACAAAAATATTTTTTCAAATATTTTTAAATAAATGTCAACAAACGGGACAAAAATGTTGAAAAAAGTCAAAAAACGGGACAAATATATATATATATATTTTAAAAAAAGTCAAAAAGCTAGACAAAAATATTTTTTCAAATATTTTTAAATAAATGTCAACAAACGGGACAAAAATGTTGAAAAAAGTCAAAAAACGGGACAAATATATATATATATTTTTTAAAAAAAGTCAAAAAGCTAGACAAAAATATTTTTAAAAGTCAAAAAAACGGAACACACATATTTAAAAAAAAAAAATATATATATTTTTAAATGAAGTCCAAAAAACTCGACCAAAATATTTTTTTTAAAACTCAAAAAACGGGACAAAAACATAGAAAAAAGTTAAAAAAAACGGGACCAAAATATTTTAAAATATATATATATATATATATATATATATATATATATATATATATATATATATATATATATATTTGTCCCGTTTTTTGACTTTTAAAAAAAATATTTTCGTCCCGTTTGAATTTTTTCAATATTTTTGTCCAGTTTTTTGACTTTTTTAAAAATATTTTTGTCCCATTTGTCCAGTTTTTTGACTTTTTAAAAAAAATATTTTTGTCCCATTTTTTGACTTTTTTAAAAATATTTTTTGACTTTTTTCTTACTACCACTAACACCACCTTCTAACCACTACAGTTTTACACTTATTTTGAATTCATGGTCAATAAACCTCGTTTATATGAAATTATACCTAAATGAAAAAAAATTCAATGAAAGTAGTGATCAATAATGGTACTCACGCAGACCGTTGTAGGGAACCGTCCGTGTTAATTTTGGGTAAGTTGGTTAAAAAGAAACTCATATTTCTAAATTAGAGAATTTGAAAATGGGTTAAATTTGACCCCCGAGATGATCTGGTGACCCGTCCAGTTTGAGAACCACTGCAGTGAAGGATCTGAATACCTCCTCCATCACTGACCGACATTATCAGTAAGACAGCGCCATCTGCTGCTCAGCCACAGCTCTGCTGACATGCAGTATGGACTCTGCAAAAAAATATGCTTTTATTTTTAGAAACCAGACCCACGTGACGCGTTCGCCCAAAATGAAAACCGGCAGGGCGACAATCCAGATTAGCGCCGCCTGCTGTTATGGAGACGTATTACGTCTCGTCTCTTCGGGGAGACTGATCAGTCCGACCGGCTTTACTGCCGACGGTCGGCCGTCTGGTCGGTGTGTCTGCAGTTTTAGTCACATGTCTGTGAAACGTCCGTCCATCCATCTTCGTCCGCTTATCCGGTATCGGGTCGCGGGGGTAGCAGCTCCAGCAGGGGACCCCAAACTTCCCTTTCCCGAGCCACATTAACCAGCTCCGACTGGGGGATCCTGAGGCGTTCCCAGGCCAGGGTGGAGATGTAATCCCTCCACCTAGTCCTGGGTCTTCCCCGAGGCCTCCTCCCAGCTGGACGTCCCTCCACCTAGTCCTGGGTCTTCCCCGAGGCCTCCTCCCAGCTGGACGCCCCTCCACCTAGTCCTGGGTCTTCCCCGAGACCTCCTCCCAGCTGGACATCCCTCCACCTAGTCCTGGGTCTTCCCCGAGGCCTCCTCCCAGCTGGACGCCCCTCCACCTAGTCCTGGGTCTTCCCAGAGGCCTCCTCCCAGCTGGACGCCCCTCCACCTAGTCCTGGGTCTTCCCCGAGACCTCCTCCCAGCTGGACGTCTAGTTCTTAGTAGTTGAATTTTTTTATGTTCATACAAAGTTTTACGCATTGGTTGAAAATAAAAGCAGTTGAAAGTGAGCTGAGTATATTATCATATATATATATATATATATATATATATATATATATATATATACACACACACTACCGGTCAAAAAGTTTGGGGTCACTTAGAAATGTCCGTTCCAGACAGAATACCAGCTAAGATCAGCTGCATTGTGTTTAATCAGGGCAGCAGTTTTCAGATGACATCATGTGATGACATCATGTGATGACATCATGTGATGACATCATGTGATGACATCATGTCTGAAGGCTTCTGGACTGTTGGAGACAGAAGTGGCTGAAGAAAGGCTTGAACTCCATGCTTTCTGGTCTAAACCTCATACCCAAATTAAAAGTGGTCCAGCTCCCAGATCCTCTGACCCTCTGGGATGGGCCTGATATCGTTGGAAAGGTGGTTGATGGGGGGGTGTTTGTGTATTTGAGAAGTGTTGTATTTTGTAGTTTTGGGGCTTTTTTCTAACGCACTTTTCAAATGGAAATAAAAAAACGCACAGACATATCTCAGTAGTAAGAAAAAAGTCAAAAAATATTTTTTTAAAAAGTCAAAAAATATTAAAAAACAAGTCAAAAAACAGGACAAAAATATTTTTTTTAAAAAGAAAAAAAAATATTTGTTTTAAATCCATTTTTGAGTCTTTTGGCTTCATGTTGTCTGCAGTGAGCTGAGACGTGGGGCTGATGCCCTGAGCTGTCTGTCAGCTGTCAGATGTGCTTACAGCAGTGGATTCTAATCATTTCACAGATGGAAATAAAAAGCTTCCATTCTAGCCTCTGTAACTCTGTGTCAGTAAGGCCTAGAATCACCCTGACACTGGGAACAACAACTAGAGAGAGTTACCTTTCCAACGATATCAGACTCACCCCAGAGGGTCAGAGGATCTGGGAGCTGGACCACTTTTAGTTTGGGTATGAGGTTTAGACCAGAAAGCATGGATTCAAGCCTTTCTTCAGCCACTTCTGTCTCCAACAGTCCAGAAGCCTTCAGACATGATGTAATCACATGATGTCATCACATGATGTCATCACATGATGTCATCACATGATGTAATCACATGATGTAATCTGAAAACTGCTGCCCTGATTAAACACAATGCAGCTGATCTCAGCTGGTATTCTGTCTGGAACGGACATTTCTAGGTGACCCCAAACTTTTGACCGGTAGTGTATATCTATCTATCTATCTATCTATCTATCTATCTATCTATCTATCTATATATATATATATATATATATATATATATATATATATATATATATATATATATATATATATATATATATATATATATATATACACACATCAATTTTAATATTTCATGTAAAACCTCCAGTTTTGTCACAAACGACAGTTCAGCAGCTCTTCAGAACTGACAACATAAATGACAAAATGATAATATCAAGATAAATAAAAGGGTCACAATCAAACAGATTCATAATGGGTTTATTGAAAGCCAATGCATCATTCAGGAGTCATTACATAACTCATCCCAACACGTGAACACGTCTCTCCTGAAGCTCCAGGCGGTCGTGTTCACCGTGTTCGGTGTCCGTGCCTCCACCCAGAATCCCAGCCAGTCTGCCTGACCAGACATGTGACAGCTTCATTTCAGTTGGTTTGTTTTCACACTAAAGCTCTTCACAATGTTTTGGCGTTGAAGTGAAGTGATGGGACATCCTCGCTCCGCCCCTGCTTCTGCAGCGCGTTTCCACCTCCGACCTCCTTCCTGTCAGCCTCCTCATCTCCTCTTCTCCTCCCTCCTTCCTTCCTGTCAGCCTCCTCATCTCCTCTTCTCCTCCCTCCTTCCTTCCTGTCAGCCTCCTCATCTCCTCTTCTCCTCCCTCCTTCCTTCCTGTCAGCCTCCTCTTCTCCTCTTCTCCTCCCTCCTTCCTTCCTGTCAGCCTCCTCATCTCCTCTTCTCCTCCCTCCTTCCTTCCTGTCAGCCTCCTCTTCTCCTCCCTCCTCCCTCCTTCCTGTCGTTCTGCAGCCTGTCTGAGCCTCCTCTTCTCCTCCCTCCTCCCTCCTTCCTGTCATTCTGTGGCCTGTCTGAGCCTCCTCTTCTCCTCCCTCCTCCCTGTCAGCCTCCTCTTCTCCTCCCTCCTTCCTGTCATTCTGCAGCCTGTCTGAGCCTCCTCTTCTCCTCCCTCCTCCCTGTCATTCTGCGGCCTGTCTGAGCCTCCTCTTCTCCTCCCTCCTCCCTCCTTCCTGTCATTCTGCAGCCTGTCTGAGCCTCCTCTTCTCCTCCCTCCTTCCTGTCGTTCTGCAGCCTGTCTGAGCCTCCTCTTCTCCTCCCTCCTCCCTCCTTCCTGTCATTCTGCGGCCTGTCTGAGCCTCCTCTTCTCCTCCCTCCTTCCTGTCATTCTGCGGCCTGTCTGAGCCTCCTCTTCTCCTCCCTCCTCCCTCCTTCCTGTCATTCTGCGGCCTGTCTGAGCCTCCTCTTCTCCTCCCTCCTCCCTCCTTCCTGTCGTTCTGCAGCCTGTCTGAGCCTCCTCTTCTCCTCCCTCCTCCCTCCTTCCTGTCATTCTGCAGCCTGTCTGAGCCTCCTCTTCTCCTCCCTCCTTCCTGTCATTCTGCAGCCTGTCTGAGCCTCCTCTTCTCCTCCCTCCTCCCTGTCATTCTGCGGCCTGTCTGAGCCTCCTCTTCTCCTCCCTCCTCCCTCCTTCCTGTCATTCTGCAGCCTGTCTGAGCCTCCTCTTCTCCTCCCTCCTTCCTGTCATTCTGCGGCCTGTCTGAGCCTCCTCTTCTCCTCCCTCCTCCCTCCTTCCTGTCATTCTGCAGCCTGTCTGAGCCTCCTCTTCTCCTCCCTCCTTCCTGTCATTCTGCAGCCTGTCTGAGCCTCCTCTTCTCCTCCCTCCTTCCTGTCATTCTGCAGCCTGTCTGAGCCTCCTCTTCTCCTCCCTCCTTCCTGTCGTTCTGCAGCCTGTCTGAGCCTCCTCTTCTCCTCCCTCCTCCCTCCTTCCTGTCATTCTGCGGCCTGTCTGAGCCTCCTCTTCTCCTCCCTCCTTCCTGTCATTCTGCGGCCTGTCTGAGCCTCCTCTTCTCCTCCCTCCTCCCTCCTTCCTGTCATTCTGCGGCCTGTCTGAGCCTCCTCTTCTCCTCCCTCCTCCCTCCTTCCTGTCATTCTGCGGCCTGTCTGAGCCTCCTCTTCTCCTCCCTCCTCCCTCCTTCCTGTCATTCTGCGGCCTGTCTGAGCCTCCTCTTCTCCTCCCTCCTCCCTCCTTCCTGTCATTCTGCGGCCTGTCTGAGCCTCCTCTTCTCCTCCCTCCTCCCTCCTTCCTGTCATTCTGCGGCCTGTCTGAGCCTCCTCTTCTCCTCCCTCCTCCCTCCTTCCTGTCATTCTGCGGCCTGTCTGAGCCTCCTCAGCACCTCCTCTGGACTGAGAGAAGAGTCCACTCGGATCAGTTTGTCTCTGGACCTGGAGCCCTGCGGGAGGCAGGAGAGAGGAGGTCAAACAAGGCAGGATAAATACTATTATTACATGGCTTGGTTGAATTCTAAGGCGTTCTGCGGCCTGCTGTTTCTTGATAACAGACCGTTACTAAGTATAACTCACCGTCGCCATGCATAGCGGAAAGAGAAGCCGAAAAAAGTCCGGAAAATTTATCAACTGTGGGAAAAAGTGGAGCAACTCCTGTCTATGATCTCTACATCTATATATACGGTCTATGATCTCTACATCTATATATACGGTCTATGATGTCTACATCTATATATACGGTCTATGATCTCTACATCTATATATACTGTCTATGATCTCTACATCTATATATACTGTCTATGATCTCTACGTCTATATATACGGTCTATGATCTCTACGTCTATATATACGGTCTATGATCTCTACGTCTATATATACGGTCTATGATGTCTACGTCTATATATACGGTCTATGATCTCTACATCTATATATACGGTCTATGATCTCTACGTCTATATATACGGTCTATGATCTCTACATCTATATATACGGTCTATGATCTCTACATCTATATATACGGTCTATGATGTCTCCATCTATATATACGGTCTATGATCTCTACATCTATATATACGGTCTATGATGTCTACATCTATATATACGGTCTATGATCTCTACATCTATATATACGGTCTATGATCTCTACGTCTATATATACGGTCTATGATCTCTACATCTATATATACGGTCTATGATCTCTACATCTATATATACGGTCTATGATCTCTACATCTATATATACGGTCTATGATGTCTCCATCTATATATACGGTCTATGATCTCTACATCTATATATACGGTCTATGATGTCTACATCTATATATACGGTCTATGATCTCTACATCTATATATACGGTCTATGATCTCTACGTCTATATATACGGTCTATGATCTCTACATCTATATATACGGTCTATGATCTCTACATCTATATATACGGTCTATGATCTCTACATCTATATATACGGTCTATGATCTCTACATCTATATATACGGTCTATGATGTCTCCATCTATATATACGGTCTATGATCTCTACATCTATATATACGGTCTATGATCTCTACATCTATATATACGGTCTATGATCTCTACATCTATATATACGGTCTATGATCTCTACGTCTATATATACGGTCTATGATCTCTACATCTATATATACGGTCTATGATCTCTACATCTATATATACGGTCTATGATCTCTACATCTATATATACGGTCTATGATCTCTACGTCTATATATACGGTCTATGATCTCTACATCTATATATACGGTCTATGATCTCTACATCTATATATACGGTCTATGATCTCTACGTCTATATATACGGTCTATGATGTCCACATCTATATATACGGTCTATGATGTCTACATCTATATATACGGTCTATGATGTCTACATCTCTATATACAGTCTATGAGCTCTACATCTATATATACGGTCTATGATGTCTACATCTATATATACGGTCTATAATCTCTACATCTATATATACGGTCTATAATCTCTACATCTATATATACGGTCTATGATCTCTACATCTATATATACGGTCTATGATGTCTACATCTATATATACGGTCTATGATGTCTACATCTATATATACGGTCTATGATGTCTACATCTATATATACGGTCTATAATCTCTACATCTATATATACGGTCTATGATCTCTACATCTATATATACGGTCTATGATGTCTACATCTATATATACGGTCTATAATCTCTACATCTATATATACGGTCTATAATCTCTACATCTATATATACGGTCTATGATCTCTACATCTATATATACGGTCTATGATGTCTACATCTATATATACGGTCTATGATGTCTACATCTATATATACGGTCTATGATGTCTACATCTATATATACGGTCTATAATCTCTACATCTATATATACGGTCTATAATCTCTACATCTATATATACGGTCTATAATCTCTACATCTATATATACGGTCTATGATCTCTACATCTATATATACGGTCTATGATGTCTACATCTATATATATGGTCTATGATCTCTACATCTATATATACGGTCTATGATCTCTACATCTATATATACGGTCTATGATGTCCACATCTATATATACGGTCTATGATGTCTACATCTATATATACGGTCTATGAGCTCTACATCTATATATACGGTCTATAATCTCTACATCTATATATATAGGGTCTATGATGTCTACATCTATATATACGGCCTATGAGCTTTACATCTATATATACGGTCTATGATGTCTCCATCTATATATACGGTCTATGATCTCTACATCTATATATACGGTCTATGAGCTTTATATCTATATATACGGTCTATGATCTCTACATCTATATATACGGTCTATGATCTCTACATCTATATATACGGTCTATGATCTCTACATCTATATATACGGTCTATGATGTCTCCATCTATATATACGGTCTATGATGTCTCCATCTATATATACGGTCTATGATGTCTCCATCTATATATACGGTCTATGATGTCTCCATCTATATATACGGTCTATGATCTCTACATCTATATATACGGTCTATGATGTCTCCATCTATATATACGTTCTATGATCTCTACATCTATATATACGTTCTATGATCTCTACATCTATATATACGGTCTATGATGTCTACATCTATATATACGGTCTATGATCTCTACATCTATATATACGGTCTATGATCTCTACATCTATATATACGGTCTATGATGTCCACATCTATATATACGGTCTATGATGTCTACATCTATATATACGGTCTATGAGCTCTACATCTATATATATGGTCTATAATCTCTACATCTATATATAGGGTCTATGATGTCTACATCTATATATACGGCCTATGAGCTTTACATCTATATATACGGTCTATGATGTCTCCATCTATATATACGGTCTATGATCTCTACATCTATATATACGGTCTATGAGCTTTATATCTATATATACGGTCTATGATCTCTACATCTATATATACGGTCTATGATCTCTACATCTATATATACGGTCTATGATCTCTACATCTATATATACGGTCTATGATGTCTCCATCTATATATACGGTCTATGATGTCTCCATCTATATATACGGTCTATGATCTCTACATCTATATATACGGTCTATGATCTCTACATCTATATATACGGTCTATGATCTCTACATCTATATATACGGTCTATGATCTCTACGTCTATATATACGGTCTATGATCTCTACATCTATATATACGGTCTATGATCTCTACATCTATATATACGGTCTATAATCTCTACATCTATATATACGGTCTATGATCTCTACATCTATATATACGGTCTATGATGTCTACATCTATATATACGGTCTATGATGTCTACATCTATATATACGGTCTATGATGTCTACATCTATATATACGGTCTATAATCTCTACATCTATATATACGGTCTATAATCTCTACATCTATATATACGGTCTATAATCTCTACATCTATATATACGGTCTATGATCTCTACATCTATATATACGGTCTATGATGTCTACATCTATATATATGGTCTATGATCTCTACATCTATATATACGGTCTATGATCTCTACATCTATATATACGGTCTATGATGTCCACATCTATATATACGGTCTATGATGTCTACATCTATATATACGGTCTATGAGCTCTACATCTATATATACGGTCTATAATCTCTACATCTATATATATAGGGTCTATGATGTCTACATCTATATATACGGCCTATGAGCTTTACATCTATATATACGGTCTATGATGTCTCCATCTATATATACGGTCTATGATCTCTACATCTATATATACGGTCTATGAGCTTTATATCTATATATACGGTCTATGATCTCTACATCTATATATACGGTCTATGATCTCTACATCTATATATACGGTCTATGATCTCTACATCTATATATACGGTCTATGATGTCTCCATCTATATATACGGTCTATGATGTCTCCATCTATATATACGGTCTATGATGTCTCCATCTATATATACGGTCTATGATGTCTCCATCTATATATACGGTCTATGATCTCTACATCTATATATACGGTCTATGATGTCTCCATCTATATATACGTTCTATGATCTCTACATCTATATATACGTTCTATGATCTCTACATCTATATATACGGTCTATGATGTCTACATCTATATATACGGTCTATGATCTCTACATCTATATATACGGTCTATGATCTCTACATCTATATATACGGTCTATGATGTCCACATCTATATATACGGTCTATGATGTCTACATCTATATATACGGTCTATGAGCTCTACATCTATATATATGGTCTATAATCTCTACATCTATATATAGGGTCTATGATGTCTACATCTATATATACGGCCTATGAGCTTTACATCTATATATACGGTCTATGATGTCTCCATCTATATATACGGTCTATGATCTCTACATCTATATATACGGTCTATGAGCTTTATATCTATATATACGGTCTATGATCTCTACATCTATATATACGGTCTATGATCTCTACATCTATATATACGGTCTATGATCTCTACATCTATATATACGGTCTATGATGTCTCCATCTATATATACGGTCTATGATGTCTCCATCTATATATACGGTCTATGATGTCTCCATCTATATATACGGTCTATGATGTCTCCATATACAGTGAGGAAAATAAGTATTTGAACACCCTGCTATTTTGCAAGTTCTCCCACTTGGAAATCATGGAGGGGTCTGAAATTGTCATCGTAGGTGCATGTCCACTGTGAGAGACATAATCTAAAAACAAAAATCCAGAAATCACAATGTATGATTTTTTAACTATTTATTTGTATGATACAGCTGCCAATAAGTATTTGAACACCTGTCTATCAGCTAGAATTCTGACCCTCAAAGACCTGTTAGTCTGCCTTTAAAATGTCCACCTCCACTCCATTTATTATCCTAAATTAGATGCACCTGTTTGAGGTCGTTAGCTGCATAAAGACACCTGTCCACCCCATACAATCAGTAAGAATCCAACTACTAACATGGCCAAGACCAAAGAGCTGTCCAAAGACACTAGAGTCAAAATTGTACACCTCAACAAGGCTGGAAAGGGCTACGGGAAAATTGCCAAGCAGCTTGGTGAAAAAAGGTCCACTGTTGGAGCAATCATTAGAAAATGGAAGAAGCTAAACAGGACTGTCAATCTCCCTCGGACTGGGGCTCCATGCAAGATCTCACCTCGTGGGGTCTCAATGATCCTAAGAAAGGTGAGAAATCAGCCCAGGACTACACGGGAGGAGCTGGTCAATGACCTGAAAAGAGCTGGGACCACCGTTTCCAAGGTTACTGTTGGTAATACACTAAGACGTCATGGTTTGAAATCATGCATGGCACGGAAGGTTCCCCTGCTTAAACCAGCACATGTCAAGGCCCGTCTTAAGTTTGCCAATGACCATTTGGATGATCCAGAGGAGTCATGGGAGAAAGTCATGTGGTCAGATGAGACCAAAATAGAACTTTTTGGTCATAATTCCACTAACCGTGTTTGGAGGAAGAAGAATGATGAGTACCATCCCAAGAACACCATCCCTACTGTGAAGCATGGGGGTGGTAGCATCATGCTTTGGGGGTGTTTTTCTGCACATGGGACAGGGCGACTGCACTGTATTAAGGAGAGGATGACCGGGGCCATGTATTGCGAGATTTTGGGGAACAACCTCCTTCCCTCAGTTAGAGCATTGAAGATGGGTCGAGGCTGGGTCTTCCAACATGACAATGACCCGAAGCACACAGCCAGGATAACCAAGGAGTAGCTCTGTAAGAAGCATATCAAGGTTCTGGCGTGGCCTAGCCAGTCTCCAGACCTAAACCCAATAGAGAATCTTTGGAGGGAGCTCAAACTCCGTGTTTCTCAGCGACAGCCCAGAAACCTGACTGATCTAGAGAAGATCTGTGTGGAGGAGTGGGCCAAACTCCCTCCTGCAGTGTGTGCAAACCTGGTGAAAAACTACAGGAAACGTTTGACCTCTGTAATTGCAAACAAAGGCTACTGTACCAAATATTAACATAGATTTTCTCAGGTGTTCAAATACTTATTTGCAGCTGTATCATACAAATAAATAGTTAAAAAATCATACATTGTGATTTCTGGATTTTTGTTTTTAGATTATGTCTCTCACAGTGGACATGCACCTACGATGACAATTTCAGACCCCTCCATGATTTCCAAGTGGGGGAACCTGCAAAATAGCAGGGTGTTCAAATACTTATTTTCCTCACTGTATATATACGGTCTATGATCTCTACATCTATATATACGGTCTATGATGTCTCCATCTATATATACGTTCTATGATCTCTACATCTATATATACGGTCTATGATGTCTACATCTATATATACGGTCTATGATCTCTACATCTATATATACGGTCTATGATCTCTACATCTATGTATACGGTCTATGATGTCTACATCTATATATACGGTCTATGATCTCTACATCTATATATACGGCCTATGAGCTTTACATCTATATATACGGTCTATGATCTCTACATCTATATATACGGTCTATGAGCTTTATATCTATATATACGGTCTATGATCTCTACATCTATATATACGGTCTATGATCTCTACATCTATATATACGGTCTATGATCTCTACATCTATATATACGGTCTATGATGTCTCCATCTATATATACGGTCTATGATGTCTCCATCTATATATACGGTCTATGATGTCTCCATCTATATATACGGTCTATGATGTCTCCATCTATATATACGGTCTATGATCTCTACATCTATATATACGGTCTATGATGTCTCCATCTATATATACGTTCTATGATCTCTACATCTATATATACGTTCTATGATCTCTACATCTATATATACGTTCTATGATCTCTACATCTATATATACGGTCTATGATGTCTACATCTAGTATTAGACTAGTATTCAGTATTTGGCCAAACCCCAAACATCTGGATTCAGTGCATCCCTAGTAATAATTAAAGACATTTGCACCATAACTTGATGCAGAAATGGCACAAATTGTTGCGTACAAACTGTGATTGATGCTGAAACTTTTCTGGAGGACGTCCCCGAGATATAATGCCCCCCCCCCCCCCCCCCCCCCCGCCGTCTCGTGGAGGTAAGTGTTAATAAAAGTATTCAGGAACCTTGTCAAGAGAGATGTGGCTTTTCTTCAGCTCCAGGACTTGAGCCAGGAAGCGGATGAGCTCCGTGTTGGCCTCTCCGTCGGTCGGAGGCGCCGCGATGGCAACTCCCACCGCCTCGGCAGAAACGTCTGCAAACGTAGAAGAGGAGAAGATAGTAAAATGATCTTTCAGTTGATCATAACAACAGTCTCGTCATTAGAAACTGTTGACGGTGACCTGGGATTAGGGCTGCAAAAGGAATCGCAATTTCATCAATATCGCAATACGTGTTCTCACAGCAGAGAGAAAGAAATGGTCATTTCCCCACCGGGGATCAAAAAAAGGCATACATTATTATTATTATTATTATTATTATTATTATTATTATTATTATTATTATATGGACTTGTGCAATATCCAAATTGTAGGGGGGCGCAATATTTGTTAAAGGCAAAATATGTGTCAAACTATTCTAAAGTAAGTACTGTCCTACAGATTAAAGAATACATGTTTGATTGGTACAGATTAGGGGTGCAAGATATATCGACTCAATAGCGTTATCGTGATAGGGATGGGTTAAATGCAGAGAATGAATTTCGCTACATGTATGTGTATGTGACAATAAAGTACCTTTACGTTAAAGTACCTTTACGTTGTGCAATATTATATCCAAAGTGTGGTGATAAGTATGCAATATTTAGTTATTTTGTGGAGCTCTGAGTCCCGTCTGTTGGCTGTGTGGCTTAGTTGTGTTTGATTTAGAACTTGAAACGCTGTAATGATCCTGTTTCATTGGCCAGTTACCGTGCCACGTGCACATGTTAGTGCACGTCAGCGCATGAGGCCACTACGTGACAGACCCTATGGAGCGTACCACGTGTGTGAATATTTCACAGT
>CM042320.1:1756057-1781057 GCA_023566125.1 Zingel zingel
CGTTGACTGGAAAGATTTATTTAACCTTAAAAACATTCACGTTATAGTTAAACATCCACCGATTCCTGTTAGCTGTTAGCTGTTAGCTGTGACAAGCAGAACTGCTAACAATGTAAACATAATGATTTCCGCTTTTCAAAATAATTTACTTCCGGTCCTTTTTCATAATAAAAGCCTCAATTTCAAACATGTCCGCAATTTTTTTTTTTTAAATTCTATATTGCAATGTTCTTTCACCCTCTTCTAGATATAACCTGTAACTTCTGAGTCCATTGCGCATTTTTGTTTTTAGTTTTATACATGTAAATGTAAATTAAAAACTAATATAATAGCTGCAAAACTCAATCAAAACACAACAAGACAAACAAAAACTCCCTGAAAACCTGAGATCATCTCGACATCGTTATGGTCTTTCTCATGAATTCGGTAGATCTTTTTCATTCTTAACTAGGAACAGGCCGGTTACCTGGGGAGGGAGGGGTTACGGCCCCAAAAATGATCAAAACTGGGCTTTTTCAATGTTTTATCCTGCGAGGGGAAATTCACAATGTTCACTAGTACTAGTTAGTACAGTTGCACACACACACACACACACACACACACACACACACACACACACACACACACAGGCCTGAATTACACACATGCTCAGGACCTATACAAGCTAAACACACTAATGGAGAGATGTCAGAGTGAGGGGGGCTGCCCCGAGCAGTTGGGGGTTGGGTGCCTTGCTCAAGAGCACCTTGGCACTGCCCAGGAGGTGAACTGGCATCTCTCCAGCTGCCAGTCCACACTCCGTACTACAGACCGTACGGGGACTTGAACCGGCGACTCTCCGGTTCCTAACCCAACTCCCTATGGACTGCCACCCCAAAAATGTTCTTTGTGTCTTTGTGTCTTCAGCCTGAAGATTTTGGTTGTGGGTTCACATGTTAGTTTGTTTTAATCTAACTTTATACGTATATTTTTAGCTGTAGTTTACGTACGTTTTTTAACACATACAAGGAATTGGTTTTGGTGTTGTTGGTGCACGTCACACATTCTCTAAATGGAATATTAAACAATATAATTATAGGTATAAACAATATAGTATAAGTATATGTACACAGTATGTATTAAATTAAAAATAAAGATAGAAATAACATAAAAAGAGCATTACAGCAGAGAGAGAACAGTGGCATGAAGAGCCAGGGGTGGAGAGTCAGGCTGGTTTCTGGGCCTTGTTAATGGTTTTATGGCTTTTTCCTGACGTTTTTGTAAAAAAAATTCACCTTTTTGGTGCTTTTTCCTTAGGTTTGTCGTCTTTTTTTACATTTTCAGCGCTTATTTCAACGTCCCATCATTTTCTGATTCAAAAAAACTTTGAAAACGGGTCAAATTTGCCTCGAGGACAACATGAGGATTAAGTGTGTGTGGCAGCTGGGAGTGTCTGCAGGGCGCGGACTGCCCTCCTCTCCAAAACCATCCCATTCATTAAAGCACGTTTACAGCCTTGCAGACACGCTCGCTGAGGGAGCCAGCCAGGCGCTTGCTGTACTCGTCTTACATCAACCCAGAGAGAGGAGGAAGACACCTGGAGGCTTCGATGGAGAACAGCCAGAACCAGGAGGCAGAGGACGGCTCGTACCTGTGGTGAGAAAGACTCAGACACTCAGTTTGTTCTGTTTGTTTGCATCTGCTCCGGAGACCGTTCCTGAACAACGCTCAGACTTTTCTCTTTTCCGTGTCGTGAAGCATGCCATAAAACTGGAAGCAGCCCAGTTTGACATTCCTTTACAGGACAGGCTGAGACGTGGCGGAGACGATGGCAACAGAGAGGACAGCTGCTGTGTTCTCGTGCAGTCTCACAGCAGTTCGTGAAATGGTCACGTTACTGAATCTATTGATTCGTGTAGTGAACACGTTAATGTCATTGTTTTCGTGTGGTGAGCACGAATGTTAAAGTAATGTATTTCACAGAGCAACTACGGTAGCGAGAGGTTGGTCGGGGTCATTGTCCATGTTTGGACCGGGGAGAGCAGCAGTTAGAGAGGAGTATGTAAGGAGGATGGTGGGGGGGGGGGGATGGGTCAAACACAGGACTTTCACCCAGGAGAGCGGGGTCCACGTCACGCTTGTCACGCTCGCTATAGTTCCCTCTTTTCTTTTCCTCCCGCGTGTCACAGAACCGTACGCCCACCCACGACCTTTTCCTAAACATAACTGCATCAAAAGAGACGGCGATAGTCCCGACCAAGCACGTTCACTTACAGCGCTAAAGGGACGGCGATAGTCCCGACCAAGCGGGTTGACTTATAGCGCTAAAGGGACGGCGATAGTCCCGACCAAGCACGTTTACTTACAGCGCTAAAGGGACGGCGATAGTCCCGACCAAGCACGTTCACTTATAGCGCTAAAGGGACGGCAATAGTCCCGACCAAGCGCGTCTACTTATAGCGCTAAAGGGACGGCGATAGTCCCGACCAAGCGGGTTGACTTATAGCGCTAAAGGGACGGCGATAGTCCCGACCAAGCGCGTTTACTTATAGCGCTAAAGGGACGGCGATAGTCCCGACCAAGCGGGTTGACTTATAGCGCTAAAGGGACGGCGATAGTCCCGACCAAGCGCGCTTACTTATAGCGCTAAAGGGACGGCAATAGTCCTGACCAAGCGGGTTGACTTATAGCGCTAAAGGGACGGCGATAGTCCCGACCAAGCGGGTTGACTTATAGCGCTAAAGGGACGGCGATAGTCCCGACCAAGCGCGTTCACTTATAGCGCTAAAGGGACGGCGATAGTCCCGACCAAGCGCGTTCACTTATAGCGCTAAAGGGACGGCGATAGTCCCGACCAAGCGCGTTCACTTATAGCGCTAAAGGGACGGCGATAGTCCCGACCAAGCGGGTTGACTTATAGCGCTAAAGGGACGGCGATAGTCCCGACCAAGCGCGCTTACTTATAGCGCTAAAGGGACGGCAATAGTCCTGACCAAGCGGGTTGACTTATAGCGCTAAAGGGACGGCGATAGTCCCGACCAAGCGGGTTGACTTATAGCGCTAAAGGGACGGCGATAGTCCCGACCAAGCGCGTTCACTTATAGCGCTAAAGGGACGGCGATAGTCCCGACCAAGCGCGTTTACTTATAGCGCTAAAGGGACGGCAATAGTCCCGACCAAGCGCGTTTACTTATAGCGCTAAAGGGACGGCGATAGTCCTGACCAAGCGCGTTTACTTATAGCGCTAAAGGGACGGCAATAGTCCCGACCAAGCGCGTTTACTTATAGCGCTAAAGGGACGGCAATAGTCCCGACCAAGCGCGTTTACTTACAGCGCTAAAGGGACGGCGATAGTCCCGACCAAGCGCGTTTACTTATAGCGCTAAAGGAGACTTTTAGCGTCAATAACAACGACAAAGGCACCTGACCAAACGTCCAGATTTTACGAGATGGGTGTGAGAACGTGTTGGTCAAACAACACAGGACTTTAACCCCAGAGACCGGGGATTGAGTCCCGCGTGTGACGTTCCGTCCCGTTGTTGTCGCAGGCGTGTGGCGTTGCATTTCCCCGTTGTGGTTAGTTTCCAGCGGTTGAACGTGGGATTGTTGTGTCTCATATTTACACATTTATTTAAAGTTTATGAATGAAATGTTTTTAATTTGTTCTGTCTGCAGTTTCCAGAGAACTCCGTCTCTCAGACGCAAATGGAGGAAACGTTACGGCGGTCTGGACGGCAACAAACTGCTGGAGCCCAATAAAGACCCAGACATGAGAGGTATGTGTGTGTGTGTGTGTGTGTGTGTGTGTGTGTGTGTGTGTGTGTGTGTCTGTGTGTGTGTGTGTGTGTGTGTGTGTGTGTGTGTGTGTGTGTGTGTGTGTCTGTGTGTGTGTATATGTGTGTGTGTGTATATGTGTGTGTGTGTATGTGTGCGTGCGTGTGTGTGTGTCTATGTCTGTGTGTGTGTGTGAGAGTATGTGTGTGACTGTTTGCGTGTGTGTGTGTGTGTGTGTATGTGTGTATGTGTGAGACTCTGTTTGTGTGTGTGTATATGTGTGTATATATGTGTGTGTATGTCTGTCTGTGTGTGAGACTCTGTGTGTGACTCTGTGTGTATGTGTGTGTGTGTGTCTCTGTGTGTGTGTGTGTGTGTGTGTGTGTGTGTGTGTGTGTGTGTGTGTGACTCTGTGTGAGTGTGTGTGTGTGTGTGTGTGTGTGTGTGTGTGTGTAACACCCTGTCATTAGTGGTCTGTAGAGTAACCTTTAGTGGAGTCTGCTCGTATCTAAATGAAGTTGCTGCCCAGTCATCACCACAGAGCTGCTGACTGGCTCGCAATCTATTTTTCTACCTTTTTATTTTCCCACAATGTGATCTGAACTCTAACAATAGCCAACGACTGGTCTGCACTGATGCTCTGCTATTTAAACTATTTCTATTTTACACCACCGTTGAAAGGTCTGTCACATAGTTTGATTGTGTCCAGTCAGATGGTTCCAGGACTGCTCTATGTGTCTGAATGCCTTTAGTCTTCTTTACAAATGGATGTCATTTAGTTCTGTACGTGGAGAACAAAACGCTGTACAATAGTTCAACCAGACCGACAACCGAAAGGGCAGAAAGAGACAAAGATCCCTCCGAGAAACAGTTGAATAAGAAAGAGAATAAGTCAGCAGTCAATGGTTAAAGAAACTATAAGCTTAGCATCACAATGTGCGCAGTGTTAAGGCAGATACACACCGAGCCGATAACTGGCCGTCTGACAGTCTGGCGAGGTCGGTGATTCGAGTCTGTTCGGTGTGGTCCGGTCCGTCGGCCTTCATTTTGGCTGATTTGACATGTATAATCGGCGGGGCGGGCACTGCCGGCAGTTGGACTCAATGAGCCATCTGATTGGTGGAGAGCTAACCCGGAAACGGGGAGCGTGATGAGCGTGACTAGAGTCTCTCAAAATCTGATGAAGATCTGTTAACCTGACCTTTGTTGATCTGAAATGAAGACAGATTCAGCGACTGCACGGCCTATTCCTCTCTTAACATGTTCTCAGGAACACGTTACGGTGAACTATTTTAGGACAATATGAGATCGGATTCTGAACGAGCCGCCATGACGGTCGGGGAGAAGCCAGACCCACGTGACGCGTTCGTCCAATCAGCTGCTGGCTTTCATTTTTTGGGCGACAATCCAGATTAGCGCCGCCTGCTGTTATGGAGACGTATTACGTCTCGTCTCTTCGGTGTTCAGAGGAACTTTTTGGACCGACTCGGGGAGACTGATCAGTCACGCTGGCTTTACTGCCGACGGTCGGCCGTCTGGTCGGCCGTCTGGTTGGTCTGTAGCGACCATTAAAGGAACACACCGACTTATTGGGACTTCAGCTTATTCACTGTATCCCCAGAGTTAGATAACTACTCTCTGCTCCTCGCCACGGGGCTTCTCAGGTGCTGCGAGCAAATCACTCCGCCCAAGTAGCAGAAGTAGCAGTGCTTCGGCCTTCTGAGAATATAGTTCCAGTTTATATACGGTCAGAAGATGGCTGTGTGTCATGTGACCTTGTTATTAGTGCACGCTGTGACTCTACAAATCACAACATGGAAATAGGAACATGTTGGTGTTATTTTATCACTTATTGGGAGCAGTAGGCTAGATGGAGCCGGTTACCTCCAGGATCTGTGCTAAGCTAGGCTAGATGGAGCTGGTTACCTCCAGGATCTGTGCTAAGCTAGGCTAGATGGAGCTGGTTACCTCCAGGATCTGTGCTAAGCTAGGCTAGATGGAGCTGGTTACCTCCAGGATCTGTGCTAAGCTAGGCTAGATGGAGCTGGTTACCTCCAGGATCTGTGCTAAGCTAGGCTAGATGGAGCCGGTTACCTCCAGGATCTGTGCTAAGCTAGGCTAGATAGAGCCGGTTACCTCCAGGATCTGTGCTAAGCTAGGCTAGATGGAGCCGGTTACCTCCAGGATCTGTGCTAAGCTAGGCTATATAGAGCTGGTTACCTCCAGGATCTGTGCTAAGCTAGGCTAGATAGAGCTGGTTACCTCCAGGATCTGTGCTAAGCTAGGCTAGATGGAGCCAGTTACCTCCAGGATCTGTGCTAAGCTAGGCTAGATAGAGCTGGTTACCTCCAGGATCTGTTCTAAGCTAGGCTAGATGGAGCCGGTTACCTCCAGGATCTGTGCTAAGCTAGGCTAGATGGAGCCGGTTACCTCCAGGATCTGTGCTAAGCTAGGCTAGATGGAGCCGGTTACCTCCAGGATCTGTGCTAAGCTAGGCTAGCGGAGATGAGAAGGGTGTGTCTGGACTTATCTAGCTCTGGGGGATACGGGGAATAAGACAAAGTCCCAATAAGTCGGCGTATTCTTTTAAATAGGAACAGCTTTAGGTCACAATAGTCTATATCGACAACGTTCCACTTCTGGGATTGCCCCATTGCCACCAGAAATTCCGCTTGGCGTCCCTCATTTCGGACGGATGTCCGTCCCCTTCCTGTGTCTCTGTGTTGGCGTTCTAACCTCCGGCTGATTTGTGAGGACTATGGTTAACGGCTCCTCAGATCTCTGCAGGGTAAATCCAGACAGCTAGCTAGACTATCTGTCCAATCTGAGTTCTCTGTTGCACGACTAGAACTACTTTTTAAGTTTTTTCCTGAGGCTATTTTGCAGAGGCATTGTTATCAGTGTTAAGGAGCAGCGCTGCACTAAAGACATTGAGTTGCTAGCGGTTAGCACACTGTCATATTACCTGCCGATGGAGTTCTCACACATCATTGCAATAACGGTCTACATCCCCCACTTCGGCCGATGCTACAGCTGCATGTGAGCTCCTACACGCTGTTGTCTCACAGCTGCAGACATCGCACCCACAGTCCCTCTTCTGCTGGGGAGCTGGGAGCACAGAGAGGGACAGGAAAAGGCTAAACAGACTGGTGAGGAGGGCTAGCTCCGTTTTGGTCTGCCGTCTCTGGACACCATAGAGGAGGTGGGGGAGAGGAGGATGTTAGCCAGGTTGGCATCAATCATGGGCAACACCTCTCACCCCCTACACGAGACTGGGAGTTCCCTGAGCAGCTCCTTCAGCAGCAGACTGCTGCACCCTCAGTGCAAGAAGGAACGCTACCGCAGGCAGGGGCGCAACCCGTTCTCATTCCGAACTCGTAACATCAGGACGTTTGGACAGTGGCCGTCAGCGTCTGATGCAACGTAAAAGGCGTCCTTCAGCGTATTTGTGTAACACACCGGGGAGAGCAGCAGTTAGAGAGGATTTAGAGAGGAGTATGTAAGGAGGTTGGGGGTGGGTCAAACACAGGACCTTCACCCAGGAGAGCGGGGTCCACGTCCCGCTTGTCACGCTCGCTATAGTCGCTTTTTTCTTGTCACAGTGTCACAGAACCGTACGCCCACCCACGACCCTTTCCTTAACATAACTGCATCAAAAGGGACAGCAATAGTCCCGACCAAGCACGTTTACTTATAGCGCTAAAGGGACGGCGATAGTCCCGACCAAGCGGGTTTACTTATAGCGCTAAAGGGACGGCGATAGTCCAGACCAAGCACGTTTACGTATAGTGCTAAAGGGACGGCGATAGTCCCGACCAAGCGGGTTTACTTATAGCGCTAAAGGGACGGCGATAGTCCAGACCAAGCACGTTTACTTATAGCGCTAAAGGGACGGCAATAGTCCAGACCAAGCGGGTTTACTTATAGCGCTAAAGGGACGGCGATAGTCCCGACCAAGCGGGTTTACTTATAGCGCTAAAGGGACGGCAATAGTCCAGACCAAGCGCGTTTACTTATTGACACTAAAGGAGACTTTTAGAGTCAATAAGAACGACAAAGGCACCTGACCAAACGTCCCTATTTTACGAGCTATGTGTGAGAATGTGTTGAGGGGCGCAACTACCCAGTGTCAGAGGGGTATGCAGCCCCCTGCATTTTGCCCCCCCAAAAAAAACAAAAACCACAACAAGTAAATAAATAAGTGTGCCGGACATCATCATGTATGAGGTTTAAATAATAAAGGTTTATTTTAAAGTATATCAGCCACTGTAGCCCTAGCATATATATATATATATATATATATATATATATATATATATATATATATATATATATATATATATATATATATATATATATAATATGTATATATATATATATATATATATAATATGTATATATATATATATATATATATATATATATATATATATATATATATATATATATACACACAAGTATAATACAAGTAATAAGAAATATATAAGGTACATTTATATACATATATAAATGTACCTTATTTTCATTACAATAAATAAATCATCATTGGTGGCATTCGAGCATATGCGTTGCAGATGTTTCAATTTGCGTTCTGATGTTTTTACTACGTCCCCGCTGTCAGACGTAGGCTAATTGTTATATTTCCCACATGTGCCGGATTTTGATACAGAAATGCATCATTCATTCGCAATGGCAAGATTAGCCTAATAGCATATAACAAAACATGTTAAATTATTTCAATTTGGCATTAGAAGTAATCAGACTTCATCTGTAAGCAACACTAACGTTAAAGTGCAAAATGAAACGACTGTGAGGAGGACTCCGAGCTTGAACTGGACATTTAGTTGTGTGGTCTAATAGAACTCCTACCTGATGTCATCGCTGGTCTCATCTCTACCTGATGTCATCGCTGGTCTCATCTCTACCTGATGTCATCACTGGTCTCATCTCTACCTGATGTCATCGCTGGTCTCATCTCTACGTGATGTCATCGCTGGTCTCATCTCTACCTGATGTCATCGCTGGTCTCATCTCTACGTGATGTCATCGCTGGTCTCATCTCTACCTGATGTCATCACTGGTCTCATCTCTACCTGATGTCATCGCTGGTCTCATCTCTACCTGATGTCATCGCTGGTCTCATCTCTACCTGATGTCATCACTGGTCTCATCTCTACCTGATGTCATCGCTGGTCTCATCTCTACCTGATGTCATCGCTGGTCTCATCTCTACCTGATGTCATCGCTGGTCTCATCTCTACCTGATGTCATCGCTGGTCTCATCTCTACGTGATGTCATCGCTGGTCTCATCTCTACCTGATGTCATCACTGGTCTCATCTCTACCTGATGTCATCGCTGGTCTCATCTCTACCTGATGTCATCGCTGGTCTCATCTCTACCTGATGTCATCGCTGGTCTCATCTCTACGTGATGTCATCGCTGGTCTCATCTCTACGTGATGTCATCGCTGGTCTCATCTGTACGTGATGTCATCGCTGGTCTCATCTCTACCTGATGTCATCGCTGGTCTCATCTCTACCTGATGTCATCGCTGGTCTCATCTCTACCTGATGTCATCCCTGGTCTCATCTCTACGTGATGTCATCGCTGGTCTCATCTCTACGTGATGTCATTGCTGGTCTCATCTCTACCTGATGTCATCACTGGTCTCATCTCTACGTGATGTCATCACTGGTCTCATCTCTACGTGATGTCATCGCTGGTCTCATCTCTACATGATGTCATTACTGGTCTCATCTCTAAATGATGCTATCACCGATCTCATGTCTGTCTCATTCATTCCTTGCCTGTGTTCTTCTCCACTAAGACATATTGTCAAACAAACATTATGTAATATATTTTCTATATTAGTTTTTCAATATTAATAATATTAAGAAATTAATCTGTTGATATCAAGTGGCTCCCCCCTACATATACCTACTTTAGAGAGATGTGACCCTGTAATTACAGCTTCCATGTCACCCAACAGATGTAACCCTGTACGTCTGACAGCACAGCTAACATGAACAGCTAATGGTAAAATAAAATCTATTAATGATCCCATGGTAAACCAGAGTTATTGCATAATGCAT
Organism: Zingel zingel; assembly: GCA_023566125.1. Classification (NCBI taxonomy): domain Eukaryota; kingdom Metazoa; phylum Chordata; class Actinopteri; order Perciformes; family Percidae; genus Zingel; species Zingel zingel. The sequence goes on from CM042320.1 coordinate 1,765,905, forward strand.
ATGTTTTCCAGCTTTGTGTCATTGATTGCGCATGCTACCTTATATTTACTAGTTGTTATTTTACCTTAATAAAATTGAGATATGTCATGCATGGGATTGGTACCATAGGGTTTAACCAAAATCTAAATGTAGCTATCAGCAACATTGGTTTGCATTAAGCTAGCCGTAAACCCCACTTTAGCTGCTAGTGTTAGCAAACACTAGCTAGTCTGAGAACAATCTGTTAACATTAATATTTGCAAGCCTCCAAGTTTGGTAACAAATCTATGCATGATTCCATGGTAAACCCCCATTTGACTGCTACATTCCCAGTGTTAGCAAACGCTAGCTAGTCTGTTAGCATGAATATTTGCAAGCATCCAAGCACAGACGTCACACTTTAAATCCTACCTGTTGCCTCTCACCATCCACTTATTTAACTTCTGTCGCATCCCTTGACATGCCATCTCCTTTTCCCTCTTTCTTTTTCTATTTTTAGCCCCCGACAACTTACTACTCGTACGGTCATACCTGCTCGCTCAGTGCTAACAGCGCCCCCCCTCCCCTCTGAAAGTTTTTTTTTTGCAGGATGGTAGGGGAAGACTCATGAATATTCATTAGGGAACTCATCCCTGATTGGCTAACCCTGACATTCTTACCCTAACCATAACCAATCACACTCCTCTTGCCTATCCCACCACAGCAGGCAACAAGTACTAGCCATTCAGAGGGAGAGTAGGGCGGGTTCTTCAGCTACCATCCTGCAAAAAAAAAAAATTGCCTCCCCCTCCTCTTCTATGTCAACATTCTATGTCAACATTCTATGCCAACATTCTATTTCAACATTCTATGTCAACATTCTATTTCAACATTCTATGTCAACATTCTATTTCAACATTCTATGTCAACATTCTATGTCAGCATTCTATTTCAACATTCTATTTCAGCATTCTATGTCAACATTCTATGTCAGCATTCTATGTCAACATTCTATGCCAACATTCTATGATGGAATCTTATGAGACACGGGGCGCCTACTCTAGCCTGTTAGTCCTCTAAAATGTTATATAACAATGAGGAAATGCAGAAATGATTTAGAAATGCACAACAGCAGCTACATATAGGCTGTGTCTCAAACTATATAATACTTGCACACTTCAAACACTTAGTTTTAAGTATATAGTGTAGATAATGCAAAAAGTCAGTGCACTGAAAGTACCCGGATGACCCCCTAAAAACGGTCAAAAAGTTCAGTGTGGAACGATGGACACTACGCACACTAAAAGGGCACCATCTTGACTACAAAGCGGAAAGGGGAGGGACCAGGGACGTCTACCGGCAGCTGATTGGACGGACGCGTCACGTGGTCTGACTTCTCCCGGATTTCACAACCGAGCATAATGGCGGTTCGTTCAGAATATGATCTTGTATTTTACGAAGATAGTTCACCGAAACGTGTTTCTGAAAACAACATTTTAAGTGAGAAATAGGCCGTGCAGTTGCTGAATCTGTCTGTTTTTTGATCGACAAAGGTCAGTTTAAAAGATTTTCATCAGATTTTGAGAGGCGGCGAGCTGAGCCGACCGCTCGTCATTTCCAGTAAGTGTTTTAATGTAAGTGTTCCTTTTGGGACAATACTAACCATCGAAAGTGGGCACTACGGCAGTAAGTGGTCAGTGCACATTAGCAGTGTACTGACGGAAGTATGCGGAATGAGACACAGCCATAGAAAATACCCCAAAAAAAAAAAGTAGATTTTTTTTTTTTTTTTTTACCATCGCTTTGGCGCCCCCATGTTGATGCGGCCCTATGCGCTGCATATAGAGCATACCCACTTTTTGCGCCACTGACCGCAGGTCCTTCATTCCAGCAGCAGTCAGACTCTTTAAAGGTCCCATGGCATGAAAATGTCACTTTATGAGGTTTTTTAAACATTATTATGAGTTCCCCCAGCCTGCCTATGCTCCCCCAGTGGCTAGAAATGGTGATAGGTGTAAACCGAGCCCTGGGTATCCTGCTCTGCCTTTGAGAAAATGGACCGATCTGGAATCTTCCCTTCATGACGTCATAAGGGGAAAGGTTACCTCCCCTTTCTCTGCTTTGCCCGCCCAGAGAATTTGGCCCCCCCATGAGAGAGAGAGAGAGACATCATGGCTTTCAAACGAGCAAAGTGGTGGTTGGTCAAGGCCACACCCCCACCCTCCACCTTGCCTCTCCTCTTCAATAGCTACAGAGACAGAAATGGCACATCCTAAGGAAAACTCATTGTGGGACTGGCTCTAGTGACTGTAATTCTGCACCAAGGCTGAATTTTGGGAAAGAGACTTCAGATACAGTATTAGGGGACCACTAAGGTCTATATAAAGAGACTTCAGATACAGTATTAGGGGACCACTAAGGTCTATATAAAGAGACTTCAGATACAGTATTAGGGGACCACTAAGGTCTATATAAAAGCATCCAAAGAGCACCATGGGACCTTTATGATGCATAGATCATAATGTAGCACTGCTAGCTGTTTCTGCAACACATCTCAGAATGAAGCATTTGCATCAAATGGCAAACACTTTTTTCAAAATAGTACATTTTTGGATATATATATAAATATATATATATATATATATATATATATATATATATATATATATATATATCTTATGTCATCTTATGTTATTGTGTCTGGCGCTTAGCAACACTTCAGTCAAACTGTAATTATAAAGTTACACCCTGCACCTGACTCGCCTCAGGCAAACCAGGAAATGGGATGTGGCCGTGCCTCACTGAGACGACACAAACACACTGAGAGACGGACGATAACATTCACCTTTAGTTCAAAATCGAGAGAGGACATCTACAGGAAGGAATACTGGAAATACTAGAATACTGCAATACTGGGAATACTAGAATACTACAACCTCAACCAGCTGCTGAATGACAAACTGAACGACAAACTGAACGACAAACTGAACGAGGCTTTTACAAGAACAAAGACTCAAGGTGAAAGTGAGTTTCAGGGAACAGGGAGTGGCTGAGCTGTCTGTCTGCTGTGGTTTCTACTTCGCTCAGAGACTAAATGGCATCCAAATTACAGAAAGATCTTTGCTGTCCGATCTGCAGGTTAATCTTTAGACGTCCTGTCTCCCTGTCATGTAACCACAACTTTTGTAAAGACTGTCTGCAGAGCTGTTGGACAGAGAAACAAGCACATGAGTGTCCAGTTTGTAAGCAGTTATCTCCAAAGTCAAAATCAAACCGGATATTAAGGAACCGGTGTGAGGCCTACGTATTGGAGAGAGATCAGAGAGCTTCAGAAACTGCACAACGGCACAAGAAGGAACTCCAGGAAACTCTGAAACCCTTAAAGGAGAAGTTAAGGGTTTTTGAACGAATTAAAGTGAAGTTTGATCAAACAGCAGAACACCTGAAGGTCCAGGCCCAACGCACAGAGACGCAGATTAAGGATCAGTTTAAGAAGCTTCGCCGGTTTCTAGACGAGGAAGAGGAGGCCAGGATGGCTGCACTGAGGGAGGAAGAGGAGCAGAAGAGTCGGAGGATGAAGGAGGAGATTGAGGCTCTGAGCAGAGAGATAGCAGCTCTTTCAGACACAGTCAGAGCCACCGAGGAGCAGCTGAGAGCTGAAGACGTCTCATTCCTGATCAGCTACAAGGCTGCAGTGGAAAGAGTCCAGCAGCTCCCCCTGCTGGATCATCCACAGCTGCTCTCAGGAGCTCTGATAGACGAGGCCAAACACCTGGGCAACCTGAGCTTCAACATCTGGAACAAGATGAAGGACATGGTCTCCTACACTCCTCTGATTCTGGATCCAAACACTGCTAATCCATGCCTGACCCTGTCTGAAGATCTGACCAGTGTAGAAGAAGGAGAGAAACAGCTGCTTCCTGATAATCCAGAGAGGTTTAATGATCACCTCTCTGTCCTGGGCTCTGAGGGCTTTGACTCAGGGACTCACAGCTGGGATGTCGAGGTTGGAGACATTAGAGGCTGGACTTTGGGTGTGTTAGCAGAATCTGTCCAAAGGAAGGTACCTATACGGTCTGGATTATGGACAATATGGTTCTGTAAAGGTAAATATAGAGCTGTCTCCCCGTTACATCAACCCACTGATCTCGTAGTGCAGAAGAAGCTCCACAGGGTCCGAGTGACTCTGGACTGGAACAGAGGAAAATTGGCGTTCTCTGATCCTGATACTGACACACACATACACAGCTTCACAGACACTTTCAGTGAGAGACTGTTTCCATACTTTAAAACTCGGAACAATCACCCACTGAAGATTTTACCAGTGACGGTCTCTGTGACTGCAGAATAGGGTTGGGTACCGAAACGTGGTGCCAATAGGGCACCGGTTCCGACGTAATGGTAGTAACGAGACCAAATAAGAAGGAAATTTCGCTCAATGGTGTTTTAGGCCTCCAACGTCGCCTTCCAGGCAGCTAACCCTCACCTTAACCCTAAACATAACCATTGTCTGGAAGGCAACGTTGTGGGCTAAAAACACCATCACCTGACATTTTTTTTCAGAAGCACCGATGCACGGGACGACGATATTTCGGTTCAGGCACCGTTTAGGCACCGGCACCAACGATACCCAACCCTATACTGCAGAACAACAGACATAGAAGATGATGATGTCTGGTAACCATGTTGTCCTGATCATGTCGTTGGTTGTCATGGTGTAGAGGATATCTACTGTACAGCAACAAATAATAAGAAACAAGTGTAAAATGTTTAATTTAGAGTCAAAGATGTTAAAACAATAGACAAATATAGAAATATTATAAAATCACCTTAATCAAAATCTTCTCGTTCCCCCTGCTCTGGCGTTTCTCCCTCTCATTCCCCCTGCTCTGGCGTTTCCTCCTCTCATTCCCCCTGCTCTGGCGTTTCTCCCTCTCATCCCCCTGCTCTGGCGTTTCCCCCTCTCATTCCCCCTCTCATTCCCCCCTGCTCTGGCGTTTCTCCCTCTCATTCCCCCTGCTCTGGCGTTTCCCCCTCTCATTCCCCCTGCTCTGGCAGTTCCCCCTCTCATTCCCCCTGCTCTGGCAGTTCCCCCCTCTCATTCCCCCTGCTCTGGCAGTTCCCCCTCTCATTCCCCCTGCTCTGGCAGTTCCCCCTCTCATTCCCCCTGCTCTGGGGTTTCCCCCTCTCATTCCCCCTGCTCTGGTGTTTCCCCCTCTCATTGTGTCTTCAGATTATTATGCATAGTCATTTGTATTCTGTACATGGATTCAGTATATTGGTGAGGTTAAGTTGTAAATATATGTTTTTAAGTTATTGTGGGATTGTCTCAGTGCTCTTCGCTGTATAAAGGTGTTGGTAGAGAGTGTACCGGAGGAAAAGCAGTGTAGGGGGTCGGAGAGAGGGGAGTGGGCAGAGGACTTTATTAACTTTGGCTTTTGTTTGGTGTAAGATTATAATAGCTTTGCATTTTCAATTCGTTTTATTTCATTTGAGTTTTTACTTGGATTTTTAGACTGTGTTTGATAGTTTTAGTTGAGTTTCAGTTATTCAGAAAAGTTTACCCCCAATCCGATTTTTAAAATATTGAAGGAAGGAATCACTGCACATGGGGAGGCACTTGTAATGACATTTCCAGCATGTTTAGAGGCTAAACAAACTTTTAAAACGTGCCCTGTTTAAGCCTGTTGGGTGCTAACGCTAGCAGGAGGATAACACGGTGGAGGCAGCACCGATTGGTTAAGTTTTTCTTGCTACTGACAGCTCTCCACATTTACAAACAACAGAGCTACAGGTTGAAATTGACCGGAATTCTCCTTTAAGAAAGACAGACTTTTTTACTTGTTGCTGAGGGCTGCAAGCTACGAGACTCTCTGGACGGACACGGTGAGTGGCCGGGCCATGTTGGTATGAAAGTGCCGGCATCCAGTCAGTCTGGCGGTGCGTCTGTGGCGCAGGGCGTGTGTGATTAAAGGAAGCGATCGCTACAAGCTGATGTACGTGATCGGAGTAAGGTAATTGGGGTAAATGCCAATCCCTGATCTTTAAAAAAATAGAAGCCAAAATTGGGTCTGATACTGTGATCGGGACATCCCTAGTTTCAGTTTTTATATACTAAGTTTTTGTCACAGCCAGATATTGTATCTCAGAAGTATGTAGCTGCATAATACATACAGAATACAAGTTGAATGTACTGTAAGCTTCTGTTGTCCAGCCTGATACATGTTTGGAGAGAGTTGAGGAACTGTGTGGAACTTGTTTGTCACAAATAAAAATCAGCTCTGGACAGAAAACCTGTTTGACTGATGTGGCTCATTTCTCCGTCATGCTATCCATCCTGTTTGTACCGCTTCACCACCATCACCACATCTTTCACTGTGTATTTCAGGAGGGTCAAACTGGAAAATAAGACTCACATCAAGGGTCGGACATGTAGAGTTCATTGACATGCTTTTATTTCATCAAAAAGTCAAACATGTTTGACTTTATTATTGCATGTCTTCTATAGCTTTCTCACTTAAAAGTCAGCGAAAAAGTAACTTAGCCATCAAAGAAAATAGCAACAAAAATGTCGAAAATAAAAATAAAAAATAAAAAATAAAACCCGTCGGAAAACGGGCCAAAAACAATAGAAAAGGTGGTGAAAACGCAGAATGCCCCAAAAGCATCGGCAAAAGTGACAAGAAACTTCAGAAAAAGTGACTAAACATTGAAAAAGCTACAACATCTAGGTGGACAAAGATGTATTGTGCAACTATATTGATATGGGGGGGAGGCGGGTCAAAATCTGTGACCTCGGCCGCCTCAACTTTGACATGTGGTGCATTTGAACAGCTGTTCAAACTTAATCCTTGTTGATTTATTGCTGGGAAGTGTTAAAGAGATTTTATTTTACGTTATCTTTACATTGTGATTCATCGAATGTTGCTATGCAGCAGCGCGAGTGTGAACGTAGTGGTTGGTAAAACCTTTACAGTCAAAGCATATGTAAATGTTGTACATCAGGTCTCAGTCACACAGTCACCGAAACCTATTTTCAATCTGCTGACGCAAAGCTTGACTGTCCGTCCACACCGCCACTGACTTGATCTTCTAAAGATACCGGAAGTCGTTCATTGTCAATGGAAGCTTCTCTCAGCTGCAAGAAGCGGCTGATCTGTTGGCGTCGTGTTTTGGGCGTTTTGATCGACCAGAGCGTCAGTCAGAAAGTTGAAAGTAGCTCAACTTTATGGTAATGAGCTATGACCCGGTTCAGCAGCAAGCAGCGGCAAGCAGAGGCAAACGCCAGCAACCAATCAGAATAGAGACGTCCTTCACGCTGGCTGATTCCAGAGAAACATACGATGTAAACTTTCCTTCCTACAACAACATTAGTTCAGAGAAAAAGGAGGAGAAGCTCATCATGGCCGTCGCTGGGCTCCCTATCATTCTGATATCTGCGTATAGGGACCAGTTAACGTTACCTGCCGGTCACATGGTCTCTAACGGTCCTCTCACGGTGAACAGGTCACATGGTCTCTAACAGTCCTCTCACGGTGAACAGGTCACATGGTCTCTAACAGTCCTCTCACGGTGAACAGGTCACATGGTCTCTAACAGTCCTCTCACGGTGAACAGGTCACATGGTCTCTAACAGTCCTCTCACGGTGAACAGGTCACATGGTCTCTAACAGTCCTCTCACGGTGAACAGGTCACATGGTCTCTAACGGTCCTCTCACGGTGAACAGGTCACATGGTCTCTAACGGTCCTCTCACGGTGAACAGGTCACATGGTCTCTAACGGTCCTCTCACGGTGAACAGGTCACATGGTCTCTAACGGTCCTCTCACGGTGAACAGGTCACATGGTCTCTAACGGTCCTCTCACGGTGAACAGGTCACATGGTCTCTAACGGTCCTCTCACGGTGAACAGGTCACATGGTCTCTAACGGTCCTCTCACGGTGAACAGGTCACATGGTCTCTAACGGTCCTCTCACGGTGAACAGGTCACATGGTCTCTAACAGTCCTCTCACGGTGAACAGGTCACATGGTCTCTAACAGTCCTCTCACGGTGAACAGGTCACATGGTCTCTAACAGTCCTCTCACGGTGAACAGGTCACATGGTCTCTAACAGTCCTCTCACGGTGAACAGGTCACATGGTCTCTAACAGTCCTCTCACGGTGAACAGGTCACATGGTCTCTAACAGTCCTCTCACGGTGAACAGGTCACATGGTCTCTAACAGTCCTCTCACGGTGAACAGGTCACATGGTCTCTAACAGTCCTCTCACGGTGAACAGGTCACATGGTCTCTAACAGTCCTCTCACGGTGAACAGGTCACATGGTCTCTAACAGTCCTCTCACGGTGAACAGGTCACATGGTCTCTAACAGTCCTCTCACGGTGAACAGGTCACATGGTCTCTAACAGTCCTCTCACGGTGAACAGATCACATGGTCTCTAACAGTCCTCTCACGGTGAACAGGTCACATGGTCTCTAACGGTCCTCTCACGGTGAACAGGTCACATGGTCTCTAACGGTCCTCTCACGGTGAACAGGTCACATGGTCTCTAACGGTCCTCTCACGGTGAACAGGTCACATGGTCTCTAACAGTCCTCTCACACACACGTTTTCTCCTTTTTTCAAAACTCTACACACAATTCCCAAAAATTCACACACAAAATGCAAAATGCCTCAAATATCCTTCAAAATGAAACACTGCATTCAAAATACCATAAACACATCTCAGAATGAAGCATTTGCATCAAATGGCAAACACTTTTTTCATATATATATATATATATATATATATATATATATATATATATATATATACAGACATACAAAAATCATGTGACATGAAAAGTTTTTGTGTGTAAGCAGTTGAAAAAAACCGTAATGTGTATTTGTGTTATTCTGATGTGTGTACATATTTTGTCTTTTGAGCTGCGGTAGCAAAGGAATTTCCCCAGCGTGGGATTAATAAAGTCTATCTTATGTCATCTTATGTTATTGTGTCTGGCGCTTAGCAACACTTCAGTCAAACTGTAATTATAAAGTTACACCCTGCACCTGACTCGCCTCAGGCAAACCAGGAAATGGGATGTGGCCGTGCCTCACTGAGACAACACAAACACACTGAGAGACGGACGATAACATTCACCTTTAGTTCAAAATCGAGAGAGGACATCTACAGGAGGGAATACTGGAAATACTAGAATACTACAACCTCAACCAGCTGCTAAACGACAAACTGAACGACAAACTGAACGACAAACTGAACGAGGCCTTTACAAGAACAAAGACTCAAGGTGAAAGTGAGTTTCAGGGAACAGGAAGTGGCTGAGCTGTCTGTCTGCTGTGGTTTCTACTTCGCTCAGAGACTAAATGGCTTCAAGATTAGAGGAAGATCTCTGCTGTTCAATCTGCCAAGACATCTTTAGAAGTCCTGTCTTCCTGTCATGTACCCACAGCTTCTGTAAAGACTGTCTGCAGAGGTGGTGGAGAGAGAAACAAGCACGTGAGTGTCCAGTTTGTAAGAAAATATCTTCGAAATTAAATCCACCTTTGAACCTGGTGTTAAAGAACCTGTGTGAGAGTTTCTTACTGGAGAGAGATTGGAAAGCTTTAGTGACTCGCTGCAGTCCACACTCTAAGAAACTCAAACTCTTCTGTCTGGACCATCAGCAGCCGGTGTGTTATGTCTGCAGAGATTCAGAAGAACACACCAACCACAGATTCAAACCTGTCGATGAAGCTGCACGACAACACAAGAAGAAACTCCAGGAAACTCTGAAACCCTTAAAGGAGAAGTTAAGGGTTTTTGAACGAATTAAAGTGAAGTTTGATCAAACAGCAGAACACCTGAAGGTCCAGGCCCAACGCACAGAGACGCAGATTAAGGATCAGTTTAAGAAGCTTCGCCGGTTTCTAGACGAGGAAGAGGAGGCCAGGATGGCTGCACTGAGGGAGGAAGAGGAGCAGAAGAGTCAGAGGATGAAGGAGAAGATGAAGGCTCTGAGCAGAGAGATAGCAGCTCTTTCAGACACAGTCAGAGCCACAGAGGAGCAGCTGAGAGCTGAAGACGTCTCATTCCTGATCAGCTACAAGGCTGCAATGGAAAGAGTCCAGCAGACCCCCCTGCTGGATGACCCACAGCTGCTCTCAGGAGCTCTGATAGACGAGGCCAAACACCTGGGCAACCTGAGCTTCAACATCTGGAACAAGATGAAGGACTTGGTCTCCTACAGTCCTCTGATTCTGGACCCAAACACTGCTCAACCAAGACTCATCCTGTCTGAAGATCTGACCAGCGTGAGGCGAGGAGAGAAACAGCTGCTTCCTGATAATCCAGAGAGGATTCATTATTCCTTCTCTGTCCTGGGCTCTGAGGGCTTCGACTCAGGGACTCACAGCTGGGATGTCGAGGTTGGAGACATTACAGGCTGGGAATTGGGTGTGTTAGCAGCGTCTGCCCAGAGGAAGGGAGACATACGGTCTGGGCTATGGACATTATTGTTCGTTACAGGTAAATATAGAGCTGTCTCCCCTTCAGCTCCAGACACTGATCTCCCGCTACAGAAGAAGCTCAAGAGGATCAGAGTGACTCTGGACTGGAACAGACACAATGTGTCTTTCTCTGATCCTGATACGAACACACACATACACACCTTCACCTTTACACCTATTTTCATGCTCACTGAAAAGGTTTTTCCATATATAAGAGCTGAGTATAAACTTCCACTAAAGATTTTACCAGTGAACGTCTCTGTGACTGTGGTTAAACCGTTAAGTTAGGTTAAAGATGCTACTTCCGATCTTGCTAGCTTTTGAACATTACCAACCCTTTATGGTCCCATGACAGGGTGCTCTTTGGATACTTTTATATAGACCTTAGTGGTCCCCTAATACTGTATCTGAAGTCTCTTTTATATAGACCTTAGTGGTCCCCTAATACTGTATCTGAAGTCTCTTTTATATAGGCCTTAGTGGTCCCCTAATACTGTAGCTGAAGTCTCTTTTATATAGGCCTTAGTGGTCCTCTAATACTGTATCTGAAGTCTCTTTTATATAGGCCTTAGTGGTCCCCTAATACTGTATCTGAAGTTTCTTTTATATAGGCCTTAGTGGTCCCCTAATACTGTATCTGAAGTCTCCTTTATATAGACCTTAGTGGTCCCCTAATACTGTATCTGAAGTTTCTTTTATATAGGCCTTAGTGGTCCCCTAATACTGTATCTGAAGTTTCTTTTATAGAGACCTTAGTGGTCCCCTAATACTGTATCTGAAGTCTCTTTTATATAGACCTTAGTGGTCCCCTAATACTGTATCTGAAGTCTCTTTTATATAGGCCTTAGTGGTCCTCTAATACTGTATCTGAAGTCTCTTTTATATAGGCCTTAGTGGTCCCTAATACTGTATCTGAAGTCTCTTTTATATAGGCCTTAGTGGTCCCCTAATACTGTATCTGAAGTCTCTTTTATATAGACCTTAGTGGTCCCCTAATACTGTATCTGAAGTCTCTTTATATAGGCCTTAGTGGTCCCTAATACTGTATCTGAAGTCTCTTTATATAGACCTTAGTGGTCCCTAATACTGTATCTGAAGTCTCTTTATATAGACCTCAGTGGTCCCCTAATACTGTATCTGAAGTCTCTTTATATAGACCTTAGTGGTCCCCTAATACTGTATCTGAAGTCTCTTTATATAGGCCTTAGTGGTCCCTAATACTGTATCTGAAGTCTCTTTATATAGACCTCAGTGGTCCCCTAATACTGTATCTGAAGTCTCTTTATATAGACCTTAGTGGTCCCTAATACTGTATCTGAAGTCTCTTTATATAGACCTTAGTGGTCCCTAATACTGTATCTGAAGTCTCTTTATATAGACCTCAGTGGTCCCCTAATACTGTATCTGAAGTCTCTTTATATAGACCTTAGTGGTCCCCTAATACTGTATCTGAAGTCTCTTTATATAGGCCTTAGTGGTCCCTAATACTGTATCTGAAGTCTCTTTATATAGACCTTAGTGGTCCCTAATACTGTATCTGAAGTCTCTTTATATAGGCCTTAGTGGTCCCCTAATACTGTATCTGAAGTCTCTTTCCTGAAATTCAGCCTTGGTGCAGAATTACAGCCACTAGAGCCAGTCCCACAATGAGCTTTCCTTAGGATGAGCCATTTCTGTGTCTGTAGCTTTAAATGCTATTGAGGAGGAGAGAGGGGGGGTTAAGTTGTAAATATATATTTTTAAGTTATTGTGGGATTGTCTCAGTGCTCTTCGCTGTTGGTAGAGAGCGTAGGTATGTATATTTGAGGGAAAACAGTGTAGGGGGACTTTGGTAAGTTTGGTTTTTGAATTTTCAATTAGTTTTATTTCATTTTATTTTTGAATTTTACTTTAGTTTACTTTCTAATTTTACTACATTTTTTAGAGTGTGTTTGTTAGTTTTGGTTTAGTTTCAGTTGTTCATAACGGTTTAGTTTTAAAATGTTAAATATTTAGTTTCTGTCAGAGCCTGGTATAATGTCTCAGAAGTATGTAGCTACATAAACATACAGAATACATGTTTAATGTTCTATCATTGGCTATTTAGTGTCCGATGTAAAGAAGTTAAGAACAGTAGAGTTGACGGAAACTTAGAGAATCAGGTACAGAGCAGAGCGTAGGTATTAATGCTCCTGTTGTCCAGCCTGATACATGTTTGGAGAGAGTTGAGGAACTGTGTGGAACTTGTTTGTCACGAATAACAATCAGCTCTGGAAAGAAAACCTGTTTGACTGATGTGGCTCATTTCTCCGTCATGCTATCCATCCTGTTTGTACCGCTTCACCACCATCACCACATCTTTCACTGTGTATTTCAGGAGGGTCAAACTGGAAAATAAGACTCACATCAAGGGTTCATTGACATGCTTTTATTTCATCAAAAAAGTCAAACATGTTTGACTTTATTATTGCATGTCTTCTACAGCTTTCTCACTTAAAAGTCAGCGAAAAAGTAACTTGGCCATCAAAGAAAAAAGTGGCAAAATCATCAGAAAAAACCCGTCGGAAAACGGGCCAAAAGCATCGGCAAAAGTGACAAAAACTTCAAAAAGCCACTGAACATTGAAGCTCCAACATCTAGGTGGGCAAAAATGTATTGTGAAACTAGATCGATATGGGGGGGGGGATCAAAATCTGTGACCTCGGCCGCCTCGAGTTTGACATGTGGTGTATTTGAACAGCTGGTCATGTGCGTTTACCATATTCTTCCACTGGCAGCACGACTAACATGGCCGCTGTATTCTCAGTTACGAGACAATCTGCAGGAAACAGGTTGCTTATATCCATCCATCCATCCATCTTCGTCCGCTTATCCGGTATCGGGTTGCTTATAAATCACTAAAATAGCAGTGACAGCACCGTTTGGCTTACTTATCAATGCCGTTAGCATCGTGGCGAACACTTTTGTTGCTTTATTTTTTTACAAATGGTTTCGGCGGTGCTTTGTAACATGATGTCATTGAGCTAACCGAGCACCGTTAGCCTTTACAGCAGAGCTTCTTCAATACACTTGTTAGATAATGTTTCATTACAGAGTTCTCTGTTGATTTGTGTTTGTCGCTGTGTGTTCGTGGTGGAAAATGAATGTAAACAGAGAGCGGCGTGCCTGAAATGCAATGCGCCATGCCGTAGGTCCCCTTCAAGGCCAGGCTGATGTTGGAAGTCCCTCTACTGGACAGAACGTGTAACAACAACCACATGCTTATAGCACATAGTGGCATTGACAATGCATAAGCCTGAGTAGTGTAGTACATATTAATAACAGGCTGCATTTGAGCATTAAATCTTCAAATATTATTTGAATAATGGCTTAGCAACCTGTGCTTTAAAAAAGAGAATTGAATCGAACCGTGAACTTAGTATTAAAAACGAGGATTTGGAGAATCGTGACACCCCTACTGCTGTCTGGAAAGAGACAGTATTAGGCTCCTCAATGCTCAGGCACCTTGCAGAGAAGACCTGTACTAAATGCACTTCATAGACTGCACCACTTTATGGGAAGGTTGCAATAGCACAAGTTCTCTACAACTGTTTACTGGATGGAATGATTGTCTGTGATTGTCTTTTATGTACTGTATGTTCCTGTGTATGTGTTGCCTTTTTTAACCTGATTGGCACCAAGACAAATTCTAATTAGCTGTGTTGACATGGAAATAAAGTATTGAACTTGAACTTGAAACTTTTACAGTCAAAGCGTTATGGACAGTGCTGCTCATAACTTTATGAACCCATCCTAAAGTTGACTAAACAGAAGAATAAAAAAAATCATCTTTTGGAAATTGATCTTAATGCCTTAATTGAAAAAAATAGGAAAAATCCGACCTTTAAGGACACCAACTTTCTTTGTGAATGAATAATGTATCGTAAATAAATAAATGTTCTTCTTTAAAATACAGGGAGCATGAGTCAGTCCACCCCTATGTTAGATTCCCATAGAGGCAGGCAGGCTTTTATTTTGAAAGGCCAGTTATTTCATGGATCCAGGATACTATGCATCCTGATAACGTTCCCTTGGTCCCCCCATCATCACATCCCCTTCACCATACCCCCACATCATCACATCCCCTTCACCATACCCCCCCACATCATCACATCCCCTTCACCATACCCCCACATCATCACATCCCCTTCACCATACCCCCCCATCATCACATCCCCTTCACCATACCCCCCCATCATCACATCCCCTTCACCATACCCCCACATCATCACATCCCCTTCACCATACCCCCACATCATCACATCCCCTTCACCATACCCCCACATCATCACATCCCCTTCACCATACCCCCCACATCATCACATCCCCTTCACCATACCCCCCACATCATCACATCCCCTTCACCATACCCCCCCATCATCACATCCCCTTCACCATACCCCCCCATCATCACATCCCCTTCACCATACCCCCCCATCATCACATCCCCTTCACCATACCCCCCCACATCATCACATCCCCTTCACCATACCCCCACATCATCACATCCCCTTCACCATACCCCCACATCATCACATCCCCTTCACCATACCCCCACATCATCACATCCCCTTCACCATACCCCCACATCATCACATCCCCTTCACCATACCCCCCCCACATCATCACATCCCCTTCACCATACCCCCCCACATCATCACATCCCCTTCACCATACCCCCAC
>CM042320.1:1786057-1806057 GCA_023566125.1 Zingel zingel
TTCAGTAGAGTGATGGCAGTGGGTTCAACCCATAGACCGTATATATGATGAACCAGCAGGTCCCGTGTCTCTGGACGGAGACCAGTGAAGTCTCTTTCCCGGTGATGGCTGAGCGTTACTGAGCAGCCTCCAACTGAGCTTGAAGACGTAGATGTGACGTGAGCAACCTGTCTGAAAGTTGGAAGTCTTCTGGTAGCTGTGCCAAGAGAAATCTCAATCATTCCCAATCTAGCAGAGACGGAGAGCGTAGGTATATGTAAGGAGATAACATAGGCACAGGCTAATTACTGATCACTAACATGATAGTTAACATTAGTAATTACACTTAAACAGCTAATGGAAGTCCAAACTGCCTGAGAGCTTCTCCTGGACTATACGGTAATTCCTCTACTATGAGACAGTAAGTCTCGTGGTTATGACCCAATCGTTAGCCTATTTTTATAACAACGTCTGCTACGGAGCCATAACGTGAGCTACAAGGTAATGGAGCCTTTTATACGTTGTCGTGTTTCTTTAGAAATAAACAACCTCGACCTTGGTTGGTGTGTGTGTGTGTGTGTGTGTATATATATCTGCATGTGTGTGTGTATATCTGCGTGTGTGTGTGTGTGTGTGTGTGTGTGTGTGTGTGTGTGAGATAACAGTTTCTGCCTAAGAAACTAGAAGACACTCCCCTGTGAGGATAGGATAAAAGCTTGAGGGAGAGAACAGATCGGAGCTCCTAATTCAGACCAGATGTTGGTGGACCAGCTCTGACTTGATGTCTGTTTCTAGGGAAACTTAGTCTCTGTTTGTGAACCCACAGCTGTGTTGTAACTCTTATGCTGGACTCAGTAAACTTTGCTTTGAACTCTTCGTCTCAGATTGGTCCTTGTGTTCTCCGATGTAAGAAGGCGCAGGAATTAATACATTGGAGTCAGATTTGACAGGCCTTAGGGCCTCATTTTAGACATCATTCCCTCTACGCTGGGGAGCTCAGTTTGGAGAGCGAGCGCCCATATATAGAGGTGTTCCTCGACGCAGAGGCCAACCCATTCTCATCCCGAACTCGTAAAATAAGGACGTTTGGACAGTGGCTGTCAGCGTCTGATGCAACAAAAAAGGCGTCTTTCAGCGTGTTTGTGTAACAGCCGTTAGATAGGATTTAGAGAGGAGGATGTAAGGAGGTTGGTTGGGGGGATGGGTCAAACACAGGACTTTCACCCAGGAGAGGGGCGTCCACGTCCCGCTTGTCATGCTTGCTATAGTCGTTTTTTTCTTTCCGACCTGTTCTTCCCGTGTGTCACGGAACCGTACGCCCACCCACGACCCTCTCCTTAACATAACTGCGGCAAAAGGGACGGCAATAGTCCCGACCAAGCGCGTTCACTTATAGCGCTAAAGGGACGGCGATAGTCCAGACCAAGCACGTTTACTTACAGCGCTAAAGGGACGGCAATAGTCCCGACCAAGCGCGTTCACTTATAGCGCTAAAGGGACGGCGATAGTCCCGACCGAGCGCGTTCACTTATAGCGCTAAAGGGACGGCGATAGTCCCGACCGAGCGCGTTTACTTATAGCGCTAAAGGGACGGCAATAGTCCCGACCAAGCACGTTTACTTATAGCGCTAAAGGGACGGCAATAGTCCAGACCAAGCACGTTTACTTATAGCGCTAAAGGGACGGCGATAGTCCCGACCGAGCGCGTTTACTTACAGCGCTAAAGGGACGGCGATAGTCCCGACCGAGCGCGTTCACTTACAGCGCTAAAGGGACGGCGATAGTCCCGACCGAGGGCGTTCACTTACAGCGCTAAAGGGACGGCGATAGTCCCGACCGAGGGCGTTCACTTACAGCGCTAAAGGGACGGCGATAGTCCCGACCGAGGGCGTTCACTTACAGCGCTAAAGGGACGGCGATAGTCCCGACCAAGCGCGTTTACTTATAGCGCTAAAGGGACGGCGATAGTCCCGACCAAGCACGTTTACTTATAGCGCTAAAGGGACGGCGATAGTCCCGACCAAGCACGTTTACTTATAGCGCTAAAGGGACGGCGATAGTCCCAACCAAGCACGTTTACTTATAGCGCTAAAGGGACGGCGATAGTCCCGACCGAGCGCGTTTACTTTACGAGATGGGCGTGAGAACGTGTTGCAGAGGCCCAGGGTTTGAATCAGACCTGCAATTTCGTGCATGTCTTCCCTCTCTCTCTCCTCTTTCATATCCAAGCTGTCCTGTTAATTAAAGGCAGAAATGCCCAAATAATAATCTTAAAAATACAACGTTATCGCATCGTAACCGTGAGTTTTGTGATATGTTGCACCCCCTATCCTCCACCCCTCCTGACGGAGCTCCTCTGTGGTTTCAGGGCCGCTGATATCTTGTTCGACAGCTTCGCTTCAGGCGGGAGAATCAACATCAACCAGTTCTTTGAGGTAATTTTTAATCATTTACGGAAAAAACGATGCAGCGAAAGGGAAAGACCCACACATCATACATCATTCAAAATGAAGTAAACACATATTTTCTAAAAGGTTTCTGCAAGACAGTACCCTTTGCTGCACGGGAGGCAAATATTTCATGTTACTGGAAGCAACAACAGTGGGTTTTTTTTGCAATAATATCAGTGTGAACAAGTAAAATATTTAAAGTGCCCATTTTATGAAAAAATCTCTTTTTCTGGGATTTGGGGGGTTATTTTGTGCTTCCACACGCATACAAACTTTGATAAAACCATCCATGCTGTTTAGAGTGAGATCCGGTCCCTCGTTTAGAAGAAGTCTCCCAGCTAATCCTGCCTTGTACTACTGAAGTTGGAGAAACAGCTAGCTAGCTCATGTAGTCCTTACCTAGCTACTGAGCATGTAGTCCTTACCTAGCTACTGAGCATGTGATCTTACCTAGCTACTGAGCATGTGGTCTTACCTAGCTACTGAGCATGTGGTCTTACCTAGCTACTGAGCATGAGGTCTTATCTAGCTACTGAGCATGTGGTCTTACCTAGCTACTGAGCATGTGGTCTTATCTAGCTACTGAGCATGTGGTCTTACCTAGCTACTGAGCATGTGGTCTTACCTAGCTACTGAGCATGTGGTCTTACCTAGCTACTGAGCATGTGGTCTTACCTAGCTACTGAGCATGTGATCTTACCTAGCTACTGAGCATGTGATCTTACCTAGCTACTGAGCATGTGGTCTTACCTAGCTACTGAGCATGAGGTCTTATCTAGCTACTGAGCATGTGGTCTTACCTAGCTACTGAGCATGTGGTCTTACCTAGCTACTGAGCATGTGATCTTACCTAGCTACTGAGCATGTGGTCTTACCTAGCTACTGAGCATGTGCGACTGCCAACAAAGATGTTACAGCAGTGAGAGGTCTCACTCTGGAGCTAAAACAGAGACCTGAACACAGGGGGAAAAGAGGAGCTGCAGCATTGAGCAGTACAACTAAAATATAAAATTAAACCATGTAAACCTGTTCTGGTACAACCTCAAAATACAATTATGAACCTGAAAATGAGCAGAATATGAACGCTTTAAAGGATGTGAGTTTATTACATGCAGACAATGGATCAAATTCTTATTGCAAACTGACTCTTGTGGGGAATTATTTGAAGCGTTTGGACGTGTTTTCTGGGTGGTTTGATGAACGCTGTTTGTTTCTCCGTCAGGCCATCTGGAGCTCCGGGCTGCACAGGTCCGACCCTCGGCTCAGAGAATGTTTCTTCCATCTGAGAAAACTGCAGGACGCTGAAGGATCAGTGGACAGGAACACCTTCCACAGGTCCTCTTTTCTGTTTTAGGATTGGATTTACGTCTTCAGACCCTCTCTTATTCCTCTGTACTACTTTCCTTAATGGTTTCCCAGAACCTCTATCTAATTTAATACGATTACATTTAATTTATAGTGTCAAATCATAACAGAAGTTGGGCGCCCAGGTAGCTCAGTTGGTAGAGCGGGCGCCCATATACAGAGGCTTACTCCTCGACGCAGCGGGCAAGGGTTCGACTCCGACCTGTGGCCCTTTGCTGCATGTTAAGAATCACATGTCTCTCTGTCTGTCTGTCCTGCCGTCTGTCTGTCTGTCTGTATCTCTGTCTGTACCTCTGTCTGTCTGTCTGTCTCTCTGTCTCTCTGTCTCTCTATCTATCCGTCTCTCCGTCTGTCTCTCTGTCTGTCTGTCTGTACCTCTGATGTTTTGCAGATGACACAATGCTTTATATTTAGCTTCAGTCTGACAGTCAGACCGGCTGTGCTCCCGTTTCTTTATCTTTATATTGTTATATTGTTGTCTGGCTTGTTGTTGGATCACCGGCTTCTTCCGGTTGTAGTTCAGGATTATTTTATTCTTTTGTTTTATTCTGCTGTAGGTGCGTGACAGGATTCGTGTCTCTGATCCTGAAAGCTCTTCAGGGACGATTCGTAATTCCCGATTTTTCCACCTTCACTGAAGAAACTCAGAAGCTGTTTTCCAGGTGTCGTCAGCTGTCGTCTGTCCAGGTGAGTTCTGCTTGGACACCTGGGAAAGAAGGTTTTCAGCAGAATATTTAGAATATTTTCAACGCTTTACCTTTCTGTCAGACAGCCCTTTACGACGGGGAACTGAAGCCGTTATCGCTGCTCTCTGTAAAGGTCCCACGGCATAAAAATGTCCCTTTTATGAGTTTTTTAACATTAATATGAGTTCCCCCAGCCTGCCTATGGTCCCCCAGTGGCTAGAAATGGTGATAGGTGTAAACCGAGCCCTGGGTATCCTGCTCTGCCTTTGAGAAAATGAAAGCTCAGATGGGCCAATCTGGAATCTTCCCTTTATGACATCATAAGGGGAAAGGTTACCTCCCCTTTCTCTGCTTTGCCCGCCCAGAGAATTTGGCCCGCCCACGAGAGAGAGACATCATGGCTTTCAAAGCAAAGTGGCAGTAGGTCAAGACTTCAGATACAGTATTAGGGGACCACTAAGGCCTATATAAAAGAGACTTCAGATACAGTATTAAGGGACCACTAAGGTCTATATAAAAGAGACTTCAGATACAGTATTAGGGACCACTGAGGTCTATATAAAAGAGACTTCAGATACAGTATTAGGGGACCACTAAGGTCTATATAAAAGAGACTTCAGATACAGTATTAGGGACCACTGAGGTCTATATAAAAGAGACTTCAGATACAGTATTAGGGGACCACTAAGGCCTATATAAAGAGACTTCAGATACAGTATTAGGGAACCACTAAGGCCTATATAAAAGAGACTTCAGATACAGTATTAGGGGACCACTGAGGTCTATATAAAAGAGACTTCAGATACAGTATTAGGGGACCACTAAGGCCTATATAAAGAGACTTCAGATACAGTATTAGGGGACCACTAAGGCCTATATAAAGAGACTTCAGATACAGTATTAGGGGACCACTAAGGCCTATATAAAATAGACTTCAGATACAGTATTAGGGGACCAATAAGGCCTATATAAAAGAGACTTCAGATACAGTATTAGGGGACCACTAAGGTCTATATAAAAGAGACTTCAGATACAGTATTAGGGACCAATAAGGCCTATATAAAAGAGACTTCAGATACAGTATTAGGGACCAATAAGGCCTATATAAAAGAGACTTCAGAGCCACCAGACTCTTATAATAACTATATTATAATATATTTAAAATAAACTTACTTCCAATAGAAGAGATAATGTTGGTTCAACAGGCAAAGCAACAGGTTGAAGAGATCGTTTGGATATCTTAATGTAAAGACAGTTTAACAAAAACAGTAATTTTACCTCAGAGAACACTGCTGACACGGCTTCAGTTCCCCGTCGTAAAGGGCTGTCTGACAGCAAGGTAAAGCGCTGAAAATATTCTAAATATAACGTCCACTTAATTGATTGAGAGCATATTTTTGGTACTGAATAAACCCTCGTGCCAAATTATCTTTTTACTGTTCTGTATTTGTGGAATCAGGACAAAGAGAGCATGGACAGCAGTAAGTGGGGCGTCTCCATCTGCACTGTGGACGGACAAAGGTACGTCCAAGTCTTCAGAAGGTCAACTGTCTTCTTCACTGCCAACCTGTTCTCACTCCCAAACTCATCAAATATGTACGCTTGGACAGTGGCGCTCAGCGTATGTATGGAACGCACCGGGCAGAGCAGCAGCTCGACTGCGGCTCCGTAAGATGACGTAGTATTAAGAGAGACAACGGTAGAGAGTACTACGTAGAGATACAACAGTAGAGATTAGTATGTAGAGAGACAGCAGTAGAGAGTAGTATGTAGAGAGACAGCAGTAGAGAGTAGTATGTAGAGACAGCAGTAGAGAGTAGTATGTAGAGACAGCAGTAGAGAGTAGTATGTAGAGAGACAGCAGTAGAGAGTAGTATGTAGAGACAGCAGTAGAGAGTAGTATGTAGAGAGACAACAGTAGAGAGTAGTATGTGGAGAGACAGCAGTAGAGAGTAGTATGTAGAGAGACAGCAGTAGAGAGTAGTATGTAGAGAGACAGCAGTAGAGAGACAACAGTAGAGAGTAGTATGTAGAGAGACAGCAGTAGAGAGACAGCAGTAGAGAGTAGTATGTAGAGAGACAGCAGTAGAGAGACAGCAGTAGAGAGTAGTATGTAGAGAGACAGCAGTAGAGAGTAGTATGTAGAGAGACAGCAGTAGAGAGACAGCAGTAGAGAGTAGTATGTAGAGAGACAGCAGTAGAGAGACAGCAGTAGAGAGTAGTATGTAGAGAGACAGCAGTAGAGAGTAGTATGTAGAGAGACAGCAGTAGAGAGACAGCAGTAGAGAGTAGTATGTAGAGAGACAGCAGTAGAGAGTAGTATGTAGAGAGACAGCAGTAGAGAGACAGCAGTAGAGAGTAGTATGTACATCTGCTTGTAGATGAGTGGAACAACAAGCCTGCATCTCAATTTAGACCAACTTTTATTTTGCAATGAGTTAACCTTGGTCATCACTTCCTCTAGCGCCTTCACAATAAAGGTCTTTTCTTAGTTTTGTTTATTTGTAAGCAGCAGTGGGAGTAAAATTAATCAGTCTGTCTCTCCATCTGTCTGTCTGTCTGCCTGTCTGTCTTCCTGTCTCCCTGCCTGTCTGTCTGTCTGTCTCCCTGCCTGCCTGTCTCCCTGTCTGTCTCCCTGTCTCCCTGTCTGTCTGTCTCTCTGTCTGTCTCCCTGCCTGCCTGTCTGTCTGTCTGCCTGTCTCCCTGTCTGTCTGTCTGTCTCGCTGCCTGCCTGTCTGTCTGTCTACCTGCCTGTCTCCCTGTCTCCGTGTCTGTCTGTCTGTCTGTCTACCTGTCTGTTTTCCTGTCTCCCTGCCTGTCTCCCTGCCTGCCTGTCTGTCTACCTGTCTGTTTTCCTGTCTCCCTGCCTGTCTCCCTGCCTGCCTGCCTGTCTGCCTGTCTGTCTCCCTGCCTGCCTGCCTTCCTGTCTGTCTGCCTGTCTGTCTGTCTGTCTGTCTCCCTGCCTGTCTGTCTGTCTCCCTACCTGACTGCCTGTCTCCCTGCCTGTCTGTCTGTCTCCCTGCCTGCCTGTCTCCCTGCCTGTATGTCTGTCTCCCTGCCTGTCTGTCTGCCTGCCTCTCTCCCTGCCTGTCTGTCTCCCTGCCTGTCTGTCTGTCAGGTTGTCTCTGGGCGACTGGGCCGGCCCCCAGCTTCTGGGCGAGGTGTCATGGCCGCTGGTGTACGGCGTGGCTGTGGACCTGCTGGGCTCTGACCTCATCCACAGATACGTTGCCGTGGAGACGTACTCCAGTCACAACTCTCCGTTCACACTCACCAAAACAGGTCCAGGATCAGTTCCCGTCTCTCTGTCACAGCCGCAATATAAATCACATTTACAATATCCCTAAATATAATAAATATACAATATAATATCAATTCTATATTTCTAGGACTAGGGGGGGGATATTATTATTATGGTCCCCTAATACTGTATCTGAAGTCTCTTTATATAGACCTTAGTGGTCCCCTAATACTGTATCTGCAGTCTCTTTATATAGACCTTAGTGGTCCCCTAATACTGTATCTGAAGTCTCTTTTATATAGGCCTTAGTGGTCCCCTAATACTGGATCTGAAGTCTCTTTATATAGACCTTAGTGGTCCCCTAATACTGTATCTGAAGTCTCTTTATATAGGCCTTAGTGGTCCCCTAATACTGTATCTGAAGTCTCTTTATATAGACCTTAGTGGTCCCCTAATACTGTATCTGAAGTCTCTTTATATAGACCTTAGTGGTCCCCTAATACTGTATCTGAAGTCTCTTTTATATAGGCCTTAGTGGTCCCCTAATACTGTATCTGAAGTCTCTTTATATAGACCTTAGTGGTCCCCTAATACTGGATCTGAAGTCTCTTTTATATAGACCTTAGTGGTCCCCTAATACTGTATCTGAAGTCTCTTTATATAGGCCTTAGTGGTCCCCTAATACTGTATCTGAAGTCTCTTTATATAGACCTTAGTGGTCCCCTAATACTGGATCTGAAGTCTCTTTTATATAGACCTTAGTGGTCCCCTAATACTGTATCTGAAGTCTCTTTATATAGGCCTTAGTGGTCCCCTAATACTGTATCTGAAGTCTCTTTATATAGGCCTTAGTGGTCCCCTAATACTGTATCTGAAGTCTCTTTTATATAGGCCTTAGTGGTCCCCTAATACTGTATCTGAAGTCTCTTTTATATAGACCTTAGTGGTCCCCTAATACTGTATCTGAAGTCTCTTTATATAGGCCTTAGTGGTCCCCTAATACTGTATCTGAAGTAACCATTTGATTAAAACTTGTGTTTGCAGGAATCCCTCACAGCCCGCTCATTGAGACAGGAGCCATCGTTACTGCATCTTTACTGCAGGTAACTTATCCATCATCCGTCCTTTAATCACCAGTGATGTCACTTCCTCTAATGCATAATGTGTTGTGTGTCTTCCAGCTGGCCGGGCGCCTGTGTGCAGAGGAAGAGGAGAAGTATGACTCAGTAAGTAACGGACGAGATAGAGATAGAACAGGATGCTTTGATAGTTAGGTAGATAGGTAGGTAGGTAGACAGACAGACAGACAGACAGACAGGTAGACAGGTAGACAGGTAGACGGACAGGTAGGTAGACAGATAGATAGGTAGATAGAAGGTAGGTAGGTAGGTAGACAGACAGACAGACAGGTAGACGGACAGGTAGGCAGGTAGACAGATAGATAGGTAGGCAGACAGACAGACAAACAGAGAGACAGACAGACGGACAGGTAGGTAGATAGACAGATAGATAGGTAGACAGACAGACAGACAGACAGACAGAGAGACGGACAGGTAGGTAGATAGACAGATAGATAGGTAGACAGACAGACAGACAGACAGACAGACAGACGGACAGATAGATAGGTAGACAGACAGACAGACAGACAGACAGAGAGACGGACAGGTAGGTAGATAGACAGATAGATAGGTAGACAGACAGATAGACAGACAGACAGACAGACAGACGGATAGGTAGGTAGGTAGACAGATAGATAGATAGGTAGACAGACAGACAGACAAACAGACAGACAGACAGAGAGACGGACAGACAGGTAGGTAGGTAGACAGGTAGGTAGGTAGACAGACAGACAGACAGGTAGTTAGATGTGACTATAAACACATTGAAACATAGGAAACAGCAGCTGTCCGGAGTGTTTGATGTTCAGAAAGGTCTTTGCGGAGGGAAGGAAAGACGGACAGTAACTCCGTCTCTGTGTCCCGTGGGTTCTCCACCGTGTGTTGATTCCAACGGGAGAAGTGAACATCAACACAGATCATCGCTCTGTACTCACCAAAGTAAAGTTTGGAGCCATTCCTCATAAGCCACATATCTCCAGAACATTCTGGCACTGAAATGGCTTTTTTTTTGGACGGACACATCAGGAGAAATGAAATTATTCCATGTTCTCTTCATGGAGTGACGCTATGAAGGGACGTTATGAAGGGACGTTATGAAGTGACGTTATGAAGTGACGTTATGAAGTGACGTTATGAAGGGACGCTATGAAGTGACGTTATGAAGGGACGTTATGAAGGGACGCTATGAAGGGACGTTATGAAGTGACGTTGTGAAGTGACGTTATGAAGTGACGTTATGAAGGGACGCTATGAAGTGACGTTGTGAAGTGACGTTATGAAGGGACGCTATGAAGTGACGTTGTGAAGTGACGTTATGAAGGGACGTTATGAAGTGACGTTGTGAAGTGACGTTATGAAGCGACGTTATGAAGGGACGCTATGAAGTGACGTTGTGAAGTGACGTTATGAAGGGACGCTATGAAGTGACGTTATGAAGTGACGTTATGAAGTGACGTTGTGAAGTGACGTTATGAAGTGACGTCATGAAGTGACGTTATGAAGGGACGCTATGAAGTGACGTTGTGAAGTGACGTTATGAAGTGACGTTATGAAGTGACGTTGTGAAGTGACGTCGTGAAGTGACGTCGTGAAGTGACGTCGTGAAGTGACGTCATGAAGTGACGTTGTGAAGTGACGTTGTGAAGTGACGTTATGAAGTGACGTTGTGAAGTGACGTCGTGAAGTGACGTCGTGAAGTGACGTCGTGAAGTGACGTTATGAAGTGACGTCGTGAAGTGACGTGGTGAAGTGACGTGGTGAAGTGACGTTATGAAGTGACGTGATGAAGTGGCGTCATGAAGTGACGTCATGAAGTGACGTTATGAAGTGGCGTCATGAAGTGACGTCATGAAGTGACGTTATGAAGTGACGTTATGAAGTGACGTGATGAAGTGACGTGGTGAAGTGACGTCGTGAAGTGACGTTATGAAGTGACGTTATGAAGTGACGTGATGAAGTGACGTGGTGAAGTGACGTCGTGAAGTGACGTGGTGAAGTGACGTTATGAAGGGACGCTATGAAGTGACGTTATGAAGGGACGCTATGAAGTGACGTTATGAAGTGACGTGATGAAGTGACGTTATGAAGTGACGTGATGAAGTGACGTGGTGAAGTGACGTCGTGAAGTGACGTGGTGAAGTGACGTTATGAAGGGACGCTATGAAGTGACGTTGTGAAGTGACGTTATGAAGTGACGTTGTGAAGTGACGTTAAGAAGTGACGTTATGAAGTGACGTTATGAAGTGACGTTATGAAGGGACGTTATGAAGTGACGTTATGAAGTGACGTTGTGAAGTGACGTTAAGAAGTGACGTTATGAAGTGACGTTGTGAAGTGACGTTGTGAAGTGACGTTATGAAGTGACGTTATGAAGGGATGTTATGAAGGGACGTTATGAAGTGACGTTATGAAGGGATGTTATGAAGTGACGTTATTAAGTGACGTTGTGAAGTGACGTTGTGAAGTGACGTTATGAAGTGACGTTATGAAGGGATGTTATGAAGGGACGTTGTGAAGTGACGTTATTAAGTGACGTTATGAAGGGACGTTGTGAAGTGACGTTGTGAAGTGACGTTGTGAAGTGACGTTATGAAGGGACGTTATGAAGGGACGTTATGAAGTGACGTTATGAAGGGACGTTATGAAGGGACGTTATGAAGTGACGTTATGAAGGGACGTTGTGAAGTGACGTTATGAAGGGACGTTGTGAAGGGACGTTATGAAGTGACGTTATGAAGTGACGTTATGAAGGGACGTTATGAAGTGACGTTATGAAGTGACGTTGTGAAGTGACGTTGTGAAGTGACGTTATGAAGTGACGTTATGAAGTGACGTTATGAAGTGACGTTATGAAGGGACGCTATGAAGGGACGTTGTGAAGTGACGTTGTGAAGTGACGTTATGAAGCGACGTTATGAAGTGACGTTATGAAGTGACGTTATGAAGTGACGTTATGAAGGGACGTTGTGAAGTGACGTTATGAAGGGACGTTGTGAAGTGACGTTATGAAGTGACGTTATGAAGTGACGTCATGAAGTGACGTTATTAAGTGACGTTATGAAGGCTAACATTAGTACTTTTACTGCAGTAAAGTAACTGAGTAGTTCTTCCATCACTGCTAGAAACTGTTTTTGTTTTTGTTTGTAGGTGTTGAACGTCATCCGAAGGCTCTGCAACAAGGAGCACGCCAACTTAAACTGCACCAGGTACTGATTCTGCAAACAGACGCTCAGTCACACTATG
The DNA here is from genome assembly GCA_023566125.1 of Zingel zingel. Classification (NCBI taxonomy): domain Eukaryota; kingdom Metazoa; phylum Chordata; class Actinopteri; order Perciformes; family Percidae; genus Zingel; species Zingel zingel. The sequence goes on from CM042320.1 coordinate 1,798,140, forward strand.
GACCCTATCTTGCACCCGGCGCAGCGCAAAGCCCGACCCAAGTGTCTTTGCTAGTTTAGGACCGACCCAGTTGTCAGTGTTCCTGAAGTACGAGGCTCTGTTGTGGCATAGCTCTCTCTCTCTCGTAGCCCAATGCTTGGGTTAACATGTAGGGACCCTCGTTATGCTACCGTTGAAGTTTGGTGATATTTTGAGCCTTTTTAGTGGTGTAAATAGCTATTTGTTTTTACTTTCCCTGTGCCCCAAATACTAGCGTTGTAAGCTAACCAGCGGTCCGCGCTAGCTTCGTTCAAGCTCCAAACACATTCAATTAGCATGACAACATGTCCCAGAGAGGGACAGAGTGGGTACACATCCGTTATTAACCCCAAGGTTATGCAGAAGATTACAAATAAAAATATTACGGTGCAAATCCTCCATCATAACAGCAATGCTCCAAGGTCCAAACGCGCCTGGCTTTTAAAAGGAATGGGAGATGATCTCTGATTGGTTGATTGCATGTTACGCCCAGAACACACCTCTGATTAATGAAGACCCTAAGTCCAACCCTTTAGAACCATGCGCCCGGCACACGGACCCTTTTTAACGCCGTCAAACTAGCAAAAGTGGATTTGGACACGCCCTGAACGCACCTGCACCAGGCGCTTCACGCCGTGACCTCAGATCGTGAAGCGCCTGGCGCAGGTGCAAGATAGGGCCCTCTGTGGGACACAGGCTGTCTGAACTGTTTGTCTTTATTTAAATGCTTACTGCTCGTTTCTATTTGTATTCTATGTAAAGCGGCTTTGAGGACTTCGAAAAAACCTCTAAAAAGCCCATGTGTTATTATTATTAACATGATATTTATTTTAATATAAATGTACATGTGAGAGTCTATAACTTTGTTTCTCCACTGAGGTACATTTTTTTGTGTGGAGGGAGTAAAGTGAGTTCTCTTGTTGTTGTTGTTGTTGTTGTTGTGATGTTTAGCTATCAGAGCAGCAGGAAGGCCGGTGTCAGACTCCACGCTCTGTCCTTCTACCTGCAGGAGAAAAAGGTAAAACACCCTTTAAAGGAACACGCCGACTTATCGGGACTTTGTCTTATTCCCCGTATCCTCCAGAGTTAGATAAGTCCAGACATACCCTTCTCATCTCCGTGTGTGTTGTAACTCTGTCTGACGCCCCCACCGCTAGCATAGCTTAGCACAGATCCTGGAGGTAACCTGCTCCATCTAACCTAGCTTAGCACAGGTCCTGGAGGTAACTGGCTCCATCTAGCCTAGCTTAGGACAGATCCTGGAGGTAACTGGCTCCATCTAGCCTAGCTTAGCACAGATCCTGGAGGTAACTGGCTCCATCTAGCCTAGCTTAGCACAGATTCTGGAGGTAACCTGCTCCATCTAACCTAGCTTAGCACAGGTCCTGGAGGTAACTGGCTCCATCTAGCCTAGCTTAGCACAGATCCTGGAGGTAACCGGCTCCATCTAGCCTAGCTTAGCACAGATCCTGGAGGTAACCGGCTCCATCTAGCCTAGCTTAGCACAGATCCTGGAGGTAACTGGCTCCATCTAGCCTAGCTTAGGACAGATCCTGGAGGTAACTGGCTCCATCTACCCTAGCTTAGCACAGATCCTGGAGGTAACCGGCTCCATCTAGCCTAGCTTAGCACAGATCCTGGAGGTAACCGGCTCCATCTAGCCTACTCCTATTTACATGTTGTGATTTGAAGAGTCACAATGTGTACAAATAACAAGGTCACATGACACACAGCCATCTTCTAACCGTATACACACTGGGATCTATATTCTCAGAAGGCGAAGCACGGCTCCTCTCTGCTACTTGGGCGGAGTGATTAGCTCAACACCCGAGAAGCCCAGCAAATCCCTCCGCCCAAGTAGCAGAAGTAGCAGTGCTTTGCTACTAACAGGAACATGTTGGCTTTTTGGGAGCAGTAGGCTAGTTGGAGCCGGGTATGGACTTATCTAAGTCTGGGTGAATAAGCTAAAGTCCCAATAAGTCGGCATGTTCCTTTAAACATAATAGTTGTCAGCCTCCCTGACCGTCGTCTCCTCTCTAACTAATCTTCTGTGTTCCAGTGTTTTCCAGAGAAGACGGACATTAACGCAGCTTTGGATCTAATGATGCAGGTAAAACACCACGTTTAGTTTGTTGTTGTTTCAGGACACTGACAAATCCCCCTCCTTCGACCCTTGTGTTGTCTTTGTCGGTACCCGCTCTGTGCTGCCCGCACGATCCGGTGGAGGCTAACGGCCGGAAGCGTGGAACAGATCGTGCCGTGTCGTGACTCCTCGTACAACAGGATTATCCAGTCCCTCCAGAAACGTGGTTATACGATCGCATAATTCAATGCATAATCAGCCAAAGTCCGCATATTTATGCGGGGGGGGGGCGCATATTTTCAAATATGCCGCACTTTCGCCGCGTAAATTGCCGATTTCCGTGCAAAAAATGCGGGGCTTTCATGATTTCATAAGCCCCGCATTTTCGTTTCAAAAAAGTCCCACATATCTCAGCAGAAAGTTGAAAAATGTTGCGTTTACTTCACACAAGAGCAGCCGTTTTCCCCTGTTGCCATGGGAACGTTATGAAGTGACGTTATGAAGTGACGTGATGAAGTGACGTGACGAAGTGACGTTACGAAGTGACGTTACGAAGTGACGTTACGAAGTGGCGTTACGAAGTGGCGTTACGAAGTGGCGTTACGAAGTGGCGTTACGAAGTGGCGTTACGAAGTGACGTTACGAAGTGACGTGACGAAGTGACGTGACGAAGTGACGTGACGAAGTGACGTGACGAAGTGACGTGACGAAGTGACGTTGCGAAGTGACGTTGCGAAGTGGCGTTACGAAGTGACGTTACGAAGTGACGTTGCGAAGGGACGTTATGAAGGGACGTTATGAAGGGACGTTGTGAAGTGACGTTGTGAAGGGACGTTGTGAAGGGACGTTGTGAAGGGACGTTGTGAAGTGACGTTATGAAGGGACGTTATGAAGGGACGTTGCGAAGTGACGTTGCGAAGTGGCGTTACGAAGTGACGTTACGAAGTGACGTTGCGAAGGGACGTTATGAAGGGACGTTGCGAAGGGACGTTATGAAGGGACGTTATGAAGGGACGTTATGAAGGGACGTTGTGAAGTGACGTTATGAAGGGACGTTATGAAGGGACGTTACGAAGTGACGTTACGAAGTAACGTTACGAAGTGACGTCGTGAAGTGACGTCGTGAAGTGACGTCGTGAAGTGACGTTACGAAGTGACGTTATGAAGGGACGTTGTGAAGTGACGTCGTGAAGGGACGTTATGAAGTGACGTTATGAAGTGACGTTGTGAAGTGACGTTGTGAAGTGACGTTGTGAAGTGACGTTGTGAAGGGACGTTGTGAAGGGACGTTATGAAGTGACGTTATGAAGGGACGTTATGAAGGGACGTTATGAAGTGACGTTATGAAGTGACGTTATGAAGTGACGTTATGAAGTGACGTTGTGAAGGGACGTTATGAAGGGACGTTATGAAGGGACGTTATGAAGGGACGTTATGAAGGGACGTTAGGAAGTGACGTTATGAAGTGACGTTATGAAGGGACGTTATGAAGTGACGTTATGAAGTGACGTTGTGAAGGGACGTTATGAAGGGACGTTGTGAAGTGACGTCATGAAGGGACGTTATGAAGTGACGTTGTGAAGTGACGTTATGAAGTGACGTTATGAAAAAACATTAAACTTCTGTCTTTTTCATTTATCTTCACAGAAAAATATTTGTTTAATGAATCAAATAAATGTTCCACATCGATGCCAACTATCTTTTCCATGAAATACATTTTATAAAATAAATTATTATTTCTGTGCCAATTAATACAAAATCTACAGAATTCAAAAACATCATTCTTTATATATTTTTGATATTTAAAAATATTCTTTTTTTAATGATATTTGTTATCACATGTTGTCTGTACTGTGTGACAGTGCGCCTCCACGGAGATCACCTGTGAATCTGGCGCTGCCATGGCCGCCTCGCTGGCCAACGGCGGCCTCTGTCCGCTGTCAGGTGACCAGGTGCTGTCGCCGGCGGCAACGCGCTGTATGCTGTCCGTGATGCAGGTGGCCGGGATGAAGGATTACTCCTCCACCTTCCACTTTAAGGTCAGTTATTCATAGGGTTGGGCATCCTGACCAGCCAGCCCCACATCCAGATGTTGGGTCTCGGAACTCCCCATTGGCTGGGCTCAATCTGAGGGGCGGGATAAGCGGTTGTCTTTTAAATTCCCTCTGCATGCAATAGGATAGCGCTCCAACCAATCAGAGCAACGCTAGCTGATAGATTCAACTTTAAACTCTTTAAACTTTTAAATCTTCCTTTTTTAAGAATGACTTCAGGGCCGTTCTTTGTTCTTTTCTCAAAGAAAAGCTGAACTCCAAGTCTTCCAGAGACATAAGCCCCGCCCACCGACTCTATACACGATGTGATTGGCCCGGCCAGAGTTTGGTTTTTCCAGCTCGCAAGCCAACAGAGAGTTGCTAGACAACCCTGGCTGCAAATTACATTTGCTGCCGCTAGGGTGGTCTAGATTTCTAGGCTACGGGTTGGGTATCCTTTGGGTGCCTGAATATTTTTAAAATATGTATATATTTAAAAAAGAATAAAGGAGCACAAGACCACAGTCTGCGACAGTTAAAGGTGCAGTAGGTAAGACTTATAAAACTAACTTTCTGTCATATTTGTTGAAACTGACCCTATGTTCCAGTAGAACTACATGAAGCAGGTCATTTAAAATAAATCCAGCTCCTCTGGCACCACCTACAGCCTGGAGTGCTCCCTGTTCAAATGCACCAATCAGGGCCAGGGGGGGTGTCTAACTGTTCAGATGCACCAATCAGGGCCAGGGGGGTGTCTAACTGTTCAGATGCACCAATCAGGGCCAGGGGGAGGTGTCTAACTGTTCAGATGCACCAATCAGGGCCAGGGGGAGGTGTCTAACTACGTGTCAATAACTGCTCATGCACACACATTTCATAGCGTCCTCCCACTTCCCCGCGCACGAGCTGCAGATATGTTTCCTCCCCTCTTAGGGGAGGGGCTTAGGATACCGTTTTGGGCTTTAGCATTTATAAAAAATGTAATAACAATAACTTATAACAACAACAAGGCGTAGAGCACCGTGATACTTGGAGCAAAGTCTCATGTTGTGTCGAGCCTTCTTAGTGTTTAAAAATATCTATTTTGAGGCTAGCATCAAAGTGCCCCTAGCTCTCCCATTCAGAAGGTCATTTGACCCAAAAACCAGAATACGGTCCATCTTAAAAGTGGCGATTCTGTTTGACTCGGGTACATATAGAAAAACACCCTAGGTTGCATTTTGGCGAGCGTTATGCTTTAAGGTACTGATGCTGTGTGCAGGTCTGTAATGTTTAGAGCAGAGATATTCAACAGGGGGCCCGTGACCCCTAGGGGGTCCTCAGAGTTAGTGCAGGGGGACTGCCAAGTTATGTTTACAAAATAACATTTAAATGTTTTCCAAAATTATTATATGTCTGAAGATATTCATTAACATGAATCTAACATTATAATAGCACACATGAATTGGCCTATTTGTGGGAAAACAAATATAATTTACACATATAAGATAAGCTGACTATGCCTACTACGGTAGCCATACAATTCATCTTAAGCCATTCATTTTCATCCAATATGTTGTAGGGGGTTCCTACTCTGTCTCGCTTTTAGCTAAGGGGTCCTTGGCCTAAAAAACGTTAAAGACCCCTGGTTTAGAGCCATCACAACGTGGAATAGCTCGCCAGCTATTATCGTGGAGGTGCAGAGAAGGGCCAGTTTAAAAGACTACTTAGAAAACACTTAAAAAATTAGATAATCTAACTGTGATGGGCTGTCATTGTCGGAATGTGATGTTGAAAGGGACGGCAATAGTCCCGACCAAGCGCGTTCACTTATAGCGCTAAAGAGACGACAATAGTCCCGACCAAACGCGTTCACTTATAGCGCTAAAGAGACGACAATAGTCCCGACCAAACGCGTTTACTTATAGCGCTAAAGGGACGGTGATAGTCCCGACCAAACGCGTTTACTTATAGCGCTAAAGGGACGGCAATAGTCCCGACCAAGCGCGTCTACTTATAGCGCTAAAGGGACGGCAATAGTCCTGACCAAGCGCGTTCACTTATAGCGCTAAAGGGACGGCGATAGTCCCGACCAAGCGCGTTTACTTACAGCGCTAAAGGGACGGCGATAGTCCCGACCAAGCACGTTTACTTCTAGCGCTAAAGGGACGGCGATAGTCCCGACCAAGCGCGTTTACTTCTAGCGCTAAAGGGACGGCGATAGTCCCGACCAAGCACGTTTACTTACAGCGCGGGTTAGCTGTTTACTTTGTGTTTGAGAGACTGGGCGTATCTTCAGTTGTTGTTTTTATTTTGAAGAGTCCATGTTGAACATGTTTCCGTTGGCAGACGTCGGTACCGGCCGTGTCGAGCAGCCGTGGCGCCCTGCTGGCGGTGGTTCCTGGGGTTTTGGGTCTGATGGCGTTCTCTCAGGAGACGGACGCCTGTGGGAACCCCTGGAGGGCCGTCCACTTCTGCCAGGTGACACCTCTCTCTGTGATTGGCTAACAGGCAGCAGGAAGCAGAGAGAGATGTGTAATATAGGAAACACCCTGATTTATATGTGTTATATGGTATTCCCCCTGCTTCCCCCTCTCATTCCCCCTGCTCTGGTGTTTCCCCCTCTCATTCCCCCTGCTCTGGCGTGTCCTCCTCTCATTCCCCCTGCTCTGTTTCCCCCTTTCATTCTCCCTGCTCTGGCGTTTCCCCCTCTCATTCCCCCTGCTTCCCCCTCTTATTCCCCGTGCTTTGGCGTTTCCCCCTCTCATTCCCCCTGCTCTGGCGTGTCCCCCTCTCATTCCCCCTGCTCTGGCATTTCCCCCTTTCATTCTCCCTGCTCTGGCGTGTCCCCCTCTCATTCCCCCTGCTCTGGCATTTCCCCCTTTCATTCTCCCTGCTCTGTTGTTCTCCCCTCTCATTCACCCTGCTCTGTTGTTCCCCCCTCTCATTCCCCCTGCTCTGGCGTGTCCCCCTCTCATTCCCCCTGCTCTGTTTCCCCCTCTTATTCCCCGTGCTTTGGCGTTTCCCCCTGTCATTCCCCCTGCTCTGGCGTGTCCCCCTCTCATTCCCCCTGCTCTGGCGTGTCCCCCTCTCATTCCCCCTGCTCTGGCGTGTCCCCCTCTTATTCCCCCTGCTCCGGGCGTGTTAGTTTAAACAGAGATTAGTTCTTCTACTGGTGTAAATGGAGCCTCGCTTGGCCGTTAAGCTGATTCTGATTCTGTTTCTTGTTTTGTTTTGGTTTGTAGGAGCTGATTTCCACATTCCAGCTGCACAGTTTTGACATCCGGACTCCGTTCAGACAGATCCTGGCCTACAGACAGTGGAAGGCTGAATCTGAGGTCAGTTCTGCTGTTTCTTCCTGAGCCCAGAGCGCTTTACAGACTCACCATCTAGCTTCAGGATCCCACTGGGAAAAGGTCACTAAACACTGAATACAAGGTGTTTGTTTGTGTGCTTGTAATAAGTAAACCAATCTGCCAGTGCAACAAGTGAAAATACACTTGGTAAGATGTCTCGAAATAAGATTAGGGTCCTATCTCGCACCCGGCGCAGTGCAAAGCCCGACGCAGTTGTCAGTTTCCCGTCCAGCGCCCACGTCGTTTAAATAGCAAATGCACCTGAGCCCATCTGTGGCCCATGGGCGTGCTGGTCTTACAGGGAGGTGTGTTCAGGTGCATTCTGGGCGTGCTGGTCTTACAGGGAGGTGTGTTCAGGTGCATTCTGGGCGTGCTGGTCTTACAGGGAGGTGTGTTCAGGTGCATTCTGGGTGTATTGAGATTTGAGGCAATATAAATCGTTTTCAGCT
>CM042320.1:1813557-1818557 GCA_023566125.1 Zingel zingel
AATTCATGTCCCAGAAGAAGAAAGGAGGAAGAAGCTTGTTAACATTGGTGAGGCTTTTCAACGCTGCAGAAACCTTCGTGATTCCAACTGCTGTAAAGTCGTCTGAGGTCACTGCGGTGCGTTTAAGGACATCAGGACGCCACAGTGTTGGAAGCCGCTAGAAGAGAGGCAAACAGCGAGTCTGGTCTTTGTTTCAACGCGTCTGGATGATCAAACTCCGCGACCTACAGGACAACAGACCAAATCAGAGACAGACAGACAGATACACATACAGAGACAGAGACAAAAACAGAGACAGACACAGAGAGACAGACAGATACACATACAGAGACAGAGACAAAAACAGAGACAGAGACAGACACAGAGAGACAGAGACAGACAGGCACAGAGACAGAGACAGAGACACAGACACAGACAGACACATATACAGACCGAGACAGACAGAGACAGAGACACAGAGACAGAGACAAAAACAGAGACAGACACAGACAGACACAGACACAGAGACAGACAGAGAAAGACACAGAGAGACAGAGACAGACAGATACAGACACAGATACAGACAGACACAGACACAGACACAGAGACAAAAACAGAGACAGACACAGACAGACAGAGACAGACACAGAGAGACAGAGACAGACAGATAGAGACACAGATACAGACAGACAGAGACAGACACAGAGAGACAGAGACAGACAGATACAGACACAGATACAGACAGACAGACACAGAGACAGACCGAGACAGACAGAGACAAAAACAGAGACAGACACAGACACAGAGACAGACAGAGACAGACACAGAGAGACAGAGACAGACAGATACAGCCACAGATACAGACAGACAGACACAGAGACAGACACAGACACAGACAGACACAGACACAGAGACAGAGACACAGACAGACACAGACACAGAGACAGAGACACAGACAGACACAGACACAGAGACAGAGACACAGACAGACACAGACACAGAGACAGACAGACAGACACAGACACACAGACAGACACAGACACAGACAGACACAGACACAGAGACACAGACAGACACAGACACAGAGACACAGACAGAGACACAGACAGTTACAGAGACTGTAACTGTCGCTCTACCAACTGAGCTATCTGGGCGCCCAGATAGCTCAGTTGGTAGAGCGGGCGCCCATATATACATGTAGAGGTGTACTCCTCTATGCAACTCCAGTGGATCTATGAGGACTATGGTTAACTGCTCCTCAGATCTCTGCAGGGTGAATCCAGACAGCTAGCTAGACTATCTGTCCCTCTGACTAAAACTACTTTTGAACGTCCACATGTTCCACCAGAACAAGTTCCTTCCTGAGACCATTTAGCAGAGGCACCGTGGCTCCGTCCGGAGCTTAGCCCCGCCCACTACGATTGTGATTGGTTTAAAGAAATGCCAATAAACCAGAGCACGCTTTACTCCCATCCAGGAATGCTGGGTGGACTAGCCAGACCCTCCTCCCCAGCGCTGTGGAGGAGGGTCTGCCATTGCCAGACTACAAAGACAGAAACATGTGTAAGAGCTGTACCATCCGTCTCTGAGGGACTCACCTGTCCGTGGTTAAGGACCAGGATACGGTCCTCTGAGGGACTCACCTGTCCGTGGTTAAGGACCAGGATACGGTCCTCTGAGGGACTCACCTGTCCGTGGTTAAGGACCAGGATACGGTCCTCTGAGGGACTCACCTGTCCGTGGTTAAGGACCAGGATACAGTCCTCTGAGGGACTCACCTGTCCGTGGTTAAGGACCAGGATATGGTCCTCTGAGGGACTCACTTGTCCGTGGTTAAGGACCAGGATACGGTCCTCTGAGGGACTCACCTGTCCGTGGTTAAGGACCAGGATATGGTCCTCTGAGGGACTCACCTGTCCGTGGTTAAGGACCAGGATGCGGTCCTCTGAGGGACTCACCTGTCCGTGGTTAAGGACCAGGATGCGGTCCTCTGAGGGACTCACCTGTCCGTGGTTAAGGACCAGGATGCGGTCGGCCTGCAGCACGGTGTGGATGCGGTGAGCGATGGTGAGCACCGTGCTGTCCCTGAACGCCTCTCTGATGGTGATCTGGATCAGAGCGTCGGTCTCTGCATCGATAGACGCTGTCGCCTCGTCCAATAGGATGATCTGAGGGACAGACAGGTAAACAGTTAGACAGACAGACGGACAGAATGTCGCCAAAAGCGTCCAAAACGTCGTAAAAAGAATTCCAAAAAAATCTAAAGCGTAAAAAAACCCAGATGAAAGCGTAGAGAGACAGACAGAGAGACAGACAGACAGACAGACAGACAGACAGACACACAGACAGATAGACAGACAGACAGACAGGCAGACAGACAGACAGACAGAGAGGCAGACAGACAGACAGACAGACAGACAGACAGACAGACAGACAGACAGAGAGGCAGACAGACAGACAGACAGACAGACAGACAGACAGACAGACAGACAGACAGGCAGACAGACAGACAGACAGAGAGGCAGACAGACAGACAGACAGACAGACAGACAGACAGACAGACCTTGGAGTTCCGTAGCAGTGCTCGGCTCAGACTGATCAGCTGTCTCTGTCCTACAGAAAAGTTTCCTCCGTTGTCGGCCAGCTCGGCCTGCAGCTTCCTCTCCAGACCACAAATCTGAGCAGACATCACATGGAACAGCTGTTCAGCCAATCACATCACACGGAAGAGCTGTTCAGCCAATCACATCACACGGAAGAGCTGTTCAGCCAATCACATCACACGGAACAGCTGTTCATCCAGATATCGTCCAGTCACCACTTACACCACACATATGGAAGCAAAAATAACTTCAACAGCCACAGACTACTTAGTTATGAAATATTTTATTTTGAAAAACGTATCTCAATTGATTTGTTCTGAATTCACCGCTTTGAAATTTAAATATGAAAATTCTTGATTTCCATTTTAAAAACCTGAATTTCGATAAATATTTTTCAGTGGTCACAAATTCAGATACAAAAAAAAAATCAGCTTACAGAACTTCAGATAAAACAGATTCAGGTTGATCAAATCTGATCGCTCAAAATCAGATTGAACAATTCAAGTTGAATTACACAGATGTTGAATTCACGAGTTATTGAAACAGGAAGCATCTGAATATAATTATTCAGTTAGAAGCTTCCTGTGTCCAGGTCATGATTTGATAGAAAAATAGACATTGAAAAGCTATTTATATTATATACACAAACAAAGACTTATGTCTCTTATTTGCTTCCATACACACAGGTCCATTAACAACCAACCAGTCCTCAGAACCACAGAACTCAACCAGCTCCAATCATATTAATACAATTACACAAATAATAATAATAATGATGATAACGCGTGATCTCAGGCCTCTGTGTAGCTGTGTTCTCCTCTCTCTCTCTGCAGGGTGGAGTCAGGTGTCCAGCTGCTATTCCTTAAATAACAATCAACCTCTGTTTCAAATACCCGGTTCTTCTTCCACCCAGCGTCAGATCGTAGACAGAACTTTCACAGCTAAGGGCCGTCCACACCAAGAATGTTAACTATAACCATAACTATATTCATAACGATGTGAGCATCCACGCTGCTGAACGATCACGTTCTGCAAACAGCGACAACAAGCACGCACTGCAGCTGATTATAATACATACAGCAGACGTTGCAACATACGATTACAGGAATGTCTGAAGTAATATCCTACATATTTGTGAATTTGGGTACATTTTATGAACTAAAAAGGTCTGACTAAAGATTGAAAGTCCCCAGGGCGCTGACACCGCTGCTTTCTCCAGGAAACAGCAGCGCTCAGAGCTCCAGAGAGCCGGGGATGAGAGCGAGTAGGCATCTGTCGGATCTGTGCAGAGCTCCGGAACAAAAGCACCGAGAGTATGATAATCACATCTACAAGACAAGATTCACTCTCTGTGGTTTCTGTGACACGAGAAATACCTTTGACGTACGGTGGGGCAAAAAAGTATTTAGTCAACCACCAATTGTGCAAGTTCTCCCACTTAAAAAGATGAGAGAGGCCTGTAATGTTCATCATAGGTCCACTTCACTACTTTGTTATCTGCCCTTTGTTGGCAATGACAGAGGTCAAACATTTTCTGTAAGTCTTCACAAGGTTTCCACACACTGTTGCTGGTATTTTGGCCCATTCCTCCATGCAGATCTCCTCTAGAGCAGTGATGATTTGGGGCTGTCGCTGGGCAACACAGACTTTCAACTCCCTCCAAAGATTTTCTATGGGGTTGAGATCTGGAGACTGGCTAGGCCACTCCAGGACCTTGAAATGCTTCTTACGAAGCCACTCCTTCGTTGCCCGGGTGGTGTGTTTGGTACCATTGTGCCCTTGCTGATGGAAGGAGGTTTTCACTCAAAATCTCCCGATACATGGCCCCATTCATTCTTTCCTTTACACGGATCAGTCGTCCTGGTCCCTTTGCAGAAGAACAGCCCCAAAGCATGATGTCTCCCCCCCCATGCTTCATTTCATTTCATTTTATTTATCTCGAATAATCAACAATGTTGCAAGACATAAAAAAAACATAAAATAAAACCCAATCAGAATCTAACAACAAAAAACAAAACAAAAATTAAAAAAATATAAAAGAGATTAGTTCAAGAAGGAGCAGGCGGAAGGAAACAGCTTATTTGGTTTGGTTCGGTTTGGGAGTCAAGATTGGAAATGACGCTGCCAGTGGACACGTACCATAATGATTATAATTATAATAATATTATTATTAACAAATAACTGGATTACGTAACATACTGCGTCCTTCATGTAGGTCTTTTCCAGCGCTGCCCAGATCTCCTCATCACTGTGTCTGTTTAAAGGGTCCAGGTTGTACCTGCAGACACATTTCAGCAGGAACTGATTATTGAACGTTTGCTGTCTCTAAAGCCCAGTTCAGACCAGAGATTCATGACTAGACTAAACAGTTTGAGAACTTTGCAGGAAAAGCTGCAGCAATCTGAACTGGCCTGTCTC